>OW240912.1:87299516-87413382 GCA_933207985.1 Pelobates cultripes | reverse complement strand
CCTTTATCAAAACTAGTAATTATAGCTGGAGAGATGAAAACACATTCAGCAAAATGCATACTTAAAGTGTTCAGAATTGAGTATTACAGGGTGATATAGTATAATCCGCTCTTAGCTTGGATGGAAAAGTATAAGATTGGAAACACGATCAATATGGAAAACTATACAATATCAGGAACAGCAACAACATATGGTTCATGTGTCAGCGAACCTACTGATTTACGTTTGTGGTTTTAGTAAATTCTATGTATCGCATTACTATGTAATAAAAAGGAATTCAACGACCTGATATTCCTGCAAATACGAGATCCTTCCTGGTGAGTGAGAGAGGAAGGCTTCTATATTAGCACCTATTACTAAAATGAACTGCATTAAAAGATTTTCCTTTGCAGACCAGCCTCATGCTGGTTTTCTTACAGTCAATGTTTTTCATTAACTGAGAAAGAAACAGTGACTCATACTAAGTCAAGGCTAGTTTGAATGTGTAGAGAAAAAAAAACTTAAAGAATTAAAATGAAAAAAAAAATTAACATTTCAGATGTATTCTTTTTAACGAACTCATGAATATTTTGTGTTATGCAGAATAATCATGTAGGTGTTTGTCCATTGAATATTACTAATTATTCTGCTTTGTAACCATGGCTATGCATAAAAAGTATCTTTAAGTTTTCCACATTGAATATTGATAGTTTATATTAATTAAGAATTAATCATAAGCCTAAGCCATGTATTAGCTGCTTGACCTACTAATTCACCTTTCTTCTAGTTCAGCCATGCATTATAATTGACTTAAAATCAACAAAATGTATTACTAGCTTGGCAAGTGATTAGGAGAATTATACAGCAATTTAATTACTTAAATTAAACTAAACTCCATACTTTATGGCCATTGTGTGTAAAGCACCTAGTTATGATTTGATTTCTAGGTATAATTTACAATTAGCTGCTATTTTACAAATTACTTTCTCTTCCATTGCTTTACATAGAAGTTAGGTTTAAAGGGACTCTATAGTTCACAAAACAGCTGTAACTTAATAAAGCAGGGTGTGTATAGATCAGGCACCTGGATTCTCACTTCTCAATTATCTGCTATTTAGGGGTTAAACCACTTTTGTTTTTGTTTATTCAGCCCTAGCCACACCTACCCTGGCTGTGATCCATACAGCCTGCATGAAAAAATTGTTTCATTTTCAATAAAAAAATTACATCTTACTTTAAAAGATGTTATCTCCAGCCCTGTAAATTGAACTTTAGTCACATACAAAATGCTCCTGCAAAATCTAGCAAGCTATTAACAGTGCAGGAGATAAGACATTCTCAATTAACCCCTTCAGACCGGAGGGCGTACTATTACGCCCTATTATAGGCGGCTCTAAACGCCGCCGGGCGTAATAGTACGCCCTCCGGTCTTTCGGTACTTACCCGGTCGCCGGCGGTCCCACGCCGGCGATCGCGGTGGGAGGGACTCCCAGGGAGCCCCCCGCGCCACTTCCGTCCTCCACGAAGCCCCCCGGCCATGTGAGAGTGGGGTCCTTGCGAGGACCCCACAATCACATGGCCAGGGATAGCTGGCTTCTGTATTGCCAGCAGGGGGGCTGCCTGTAATGACAGGTGGTCCCCCTGCTGGCTGAAGATAAAATTAAACAAATAAATGGTGTAAAAAAATAAATAATATATACTTAGATCATATATATATATTATATATATATGATCTAAGTATATATATACACATATACATACACACATGTACACCGTCTAGGTGTATTTTACTATTAATATATATATAATTATATATATATATTAATATCAAATTACACGTAGATTGATACTGATTAAATATATATATAATTATTGTTATATATATATTTATATATATTATAAAAAAAATTAAAATGTAAATACGTTAAAAAATAAAATTATAAAAATAATTAAAAATAAATAATTAAAAATATATAGATGTGTGTTATTTCGTTCTAACTGTATTGTGAAATTAATATATATATATATATATATATCAAAATACATGTAGAACAAAATAATATATATATCTATATACATAAATATATACGTATATATCACTATATATATATACCTATGTATAAATAAAAATATATTTTTAAAATTATATAGATATATACATATATATATATACACATACGTATATATATACATATATTAATTCTACATATATATTTATGTAATATTTTTACATAATTAGGTATCTTAATTAATTACAATTAGCAGGACCTGCCTGACAACCCATGCTGAAAGTAAAGGGAATTTAATTTGCTAGCACTATATTTAACCCTATAACTTTCCGAGACACCATAAAACCTGTACATGGGGGGTACTGTTCTACTCGGGAGACTTCGCTGAACACAAATATTAGTGTTTCAAAACAGTAAAATGTATTACAACGATGATATCGCCAGTAAAAGTGAAGTTTTTTGCATTTTTCACGCACAAACAGCACTTACACGGACAATATTATTGCTGCGATACTTTTTACTGTTTTGAAACACAAATATTTGTGTTCAGCGAAGTCTCCCGAGTACAACAGTACCCCTCATGTACAGGTTTTATGGTGTTTTCAAAACTTACAGCATCAAATATAAGGCTTACGTTTCATTTTTTTCACATTAAAATTCGCCAGATTGGTTAGGTTGCCTTTGAGACCCTATGGTAGCCCAAGATTGAAAATTACCCCTATGATGGCATACCATTTGCAATAGTAGACAACCCAAGGTATTGCAAACGGGGTATGTCCAGTCTTTTTTAGTAGCCACTTAGTCACAAACACTGGCCAAAATTGGCGCTTTTTGCATTTTTCACACACAAACAAATACTAACGCTAACTTTGGCCAGTGTTTGTGACCAAATGGCTACTAAAAAAGACTGGACATACCCCATTTGCAATACCTTGGGTTGTCTACTATTGCAAATGGTATGCCATTATGGGTGTAAATTTCATTCCCGGGCTACTATACAGTCTCAAAGGCAACGTAACCAATCTGGCGAATTTCAATTTCAAATGTAACGTGCTATATTTGACCCTGTAACTTCCCAAAACGCCATAAAACCTGTACATAGGGGGTACTGTCTTACACGTGAGACTTTACTGAATACAAATATGTGTATTTTATTGCAGTAAAAGCAAACAGTATTATGACATTGACAGTTAAAATGTCATGTAGAACTAAAAAAATTTTAAAAAATCTTATTTTCTCCCATTTTTTTCATATTAAATTATGTTTCATAGCTAAATATTTGATATTAAATGAAAGCCCTGTTTCCCCTGAATAAAATGATATATAATAAGGGTGGGTGCATTTACTATGAAAGAGGTGAATTACGGTTGGACAGACATGTAGCGCAAATGCCAGGTTTTGTTTACATTTTGTTTTGTTCACAACGTGTACATTTGGCTCCGTCCTTAAGGGGTTAAATCACTTTGTTTCTGTTTATGCAGCCCTAGCCACACCTCCCCTGGCTATGATTGACAGAGTCTGCATGAAAAAAAAAAACTGGTTTCACTTTCAAACAGATGTAATTTACCTTAAATAATTGTATCTCAATCTCTAAATTGAACTTTAATCACATACAGGAGGCTCTTGCAGGGTCTAGCAAGCTATTAACATAGCAGGGGATAAGAAAATCTTAATTAAACAGAACTTGCAATAAAGAAAGCCTAAATAGGGCTCTCTTTACAGGAAGTGTTTATGGAAGGTTGTGCAAGTTACATGCATTGAGGTGTGACTAGGGTTCATAAACAAAGGGATTTAACTCCTAAATGGCAGAGGATTGAGCAGTGAGGCTGCAGGGGCATGTTATATACACCAAAACTGCTTCATTAAGATAAAGTTGTTCAGGTGATTATAGTGTCCCTTTAATCAGAAATTAGGCTAAGGTCAGAGCTGCATGGGCACTTAGGAATCAGGCGCACTTGCATGCCAGTATGCCACATCCATTTATAGGCGGCAGGGTCAAACTGGGACACAAATTCAGCCCAGGCATTTTAAGGCAGAGTATCCCAACAGCTGGAAGTGTATTGTGTCATCATTGGCATGCATGCACCCCAAAGCGGGCTTGTTTGTTCAATGACCCTCCAGGGCATCTCATCCCATGGTGAAGCACTCTCACATGGGGAAAATTATCCAGTTTATTTAACTCAGTGCACACAATTCTAATTATATGCTTGTTCTGTGTTTGCCAGTGACTTGTTTCTGCTTTTCTCATAAGTGGGACACCTGAAGACAAAAGAGGGACAGGATTAAAAGAGTGTGTGTGTGTGAGAGACTGCATGTGGTGTTTTGTGTGTTGCATAGGCTAACTGCAGTGTGGTGTGCATGTGGGGTTGTATGTTTGCATGTGAGAATGGAGCTGTTTGCAGTATAGTGTGTGTCTGGATAGGAGCAGTAGGTGTGTGAGTATGGCGGGGATGTAGCTGCTGTAATGTGTTTGTAATTAGGGACTATATTGTGTGTAGAGGTAATAACGCGGTAGTATATTTATATAGGTATAGTGTATGAGAGATACGGGCTGTACTGTATGTGTGATTATGTTAAAAATTGAGTTGCAAGGATTCATACAAATTAGAGTAGGGGGAGGATAGGGAATAGAGGATGGATGGGATTAGCATTTTGAATGTGGTGTATTCGGGCTATACTGTGTGAATGGGGGATATAAGCTGTACCGCAGGGGTTGTAAGGGTTGTACTGTGTGTGGATAAAGGGCTGTACTGTTTATGTGAGGAAATAGTGGCTATACTGTGTGTGAGGGAATAGTGGCTATACTGTGTGTGTGAGGGAATAGTGGCTGTACGGTGTGTGAGGGAATAGTGGCTATACTGTGTGTGTGAGGGAATAGTGGCTGTACGGTGTGTGAGGGAATAGTGGCTATACTGTGTGTGTGAGGGAATAGTGGCTGTACTGTGTGTGAGGGAATAGTGTCTGTACTGTGTGTGTGAGGGAATAGTGGCTGTACTGTGTGTGAGGAAATAGTGACTGTACTGTGTGTGTGAGGGAATAGTGGCTGTAGTGTGTGTGAGAGAATAGTGGCTGTACTGTGTGTGTGAGGGAATAGTGGCTGTACTGTGTGTGAGAGAATAGTGGCTATACTGTGTGTGAGGGAATACTGGCTGTACTGTGTGTGAGGGAAAAGTGGCAATACTGTGTGTGGAGAAAGGGTTGTGCTGTGTGTGAGGGAATAGTGGCTGTACTGTGTGTGTGAGGGAATAGTGGCTGTGGTGTGTGAGGGAATAGTGGCTATACTGTGTGTGTGAGGGAATAGTGGCTGTACTGTGTGTGAGGGAATAGTGTCTGTACTGTGTGTGTGAGGAATAGTGGCTGTACTGTGTGTGAGGGTGGCTGTACTGTGTGTGTGAGGGAATAGTGGCTGTACTGTACTGTGTGTGAGGGAATAGTGGCTGTACTGTGTGTGACTATACTGTGTGTGTGAGGAAATAGTGGCTGTACTGTGTGTGTGAGGAATAGTGGCTGTAGTAGTGGCTGTACTGTGTGTGAGGGAATAGTGGTTATACTGTGTGTGTGAGGAAATAGTGGCTGTACTGTGTGTGAGGGAATAGTGGTTATACTGTGTGTGTAAGGAAATAGTGGCTGTACTGTGTGTGAGGGAATAGTGGTTATACTGTGTGTGTGAGGAAATAGTGGCTGTACTGTGTGTGTGAGGGAATAGTGGCTGTACTGTGTGTGAGGGAATAGTGGTTATACTGTGTGTGTGAGGAAATAGTGGCTGTACTGTGTGTGAGGGAATAGTGGTTATACTGTGTGTGTAAGGAAATAGTGGCTGTACTGTGTGTGAGGGAATAGTGGTTATACTGTGTGTGTGAGGAAATAGTGGCTGTACTGTGTGTGTGAGGGAATAGTGGCTGTACTGTGTGTGTGAGGGAATAGTGGCTGTACTGTGTGTGAGGGAATAGTGGTTATACTGTGTGTGTGAGGAAATAGTGGCTGTACTGTGTGTGAGGGAATAGTGGTTATACTGTGTGTGTAAGGAAATAGTGGCTGTACTGTGTGTGCTGGAATAGTGGTTATACTGTGTGTGTGAGGGAATAGTGGTTATACTGTGTGTGTGAGGAAATAGTGGCTTACTGTGTGTGTGAGGGAATAGTGGCTGTACTGTGTGTGTGAGGGAATAGTGGCTGTACTGTGTGTGAGGAAATAGTGGCTGTACTGTGTGTGAGGGAATAGTGGTTATACTGTGTGTGTGAGGGAATAGTGGTTATACTGTGTGTGTGAGGAAATAGTGGTTATACTGTGTGTGTGAGGGAATAGTGGTTATACTGTGTGTGTGAGGAAATAGTGGCTGTACTGTGTGTGATGGAATAGTGATTATACTGTGTGTGTGAGGAAATAGTGGCTGTACTGTGTGTGTGAGGGAATAGTGGCTGTACTGTGTGTGTGAGGGAATAGTGGCTGTACTGTGGAGCTGAAGGTAATAATAATAAACCATATATATATATAAGCTAGTTTATTCCACCCCTTTGGCTTACTTTGGTTCAGGGAGGGGGTAAAACTGCTCCTTCCTGCAGGCTCTTGGGAAAGTATCAGATAGTTGCCATAGTAATCCACAGCAACGCTCTGATCCACTTTCGGTAGCAGTGCACCACAAGCTTCCTGAACTCCCAATCCTTTTATTATAGCAGTCTGGCCTGTGAGAGCTTTGATCTCCTCAGCAGTCACAGATCTCCTTCTGTGTGTCGGTGTTTCAGCCGACTAGAAAGATCCTTTGATTTTCCTGGTTGTCTTCCACCCATGACTATTGTAGCCCACTGGACATTTACCTGGTTTGCCAAAAGGCCAGTCTGGGCCTGATCAGCACGCACCTATATGCCAAAATGTGATTGTTATACTCACTCTTTTTGGCAGACCCAGTGTAATTGTAGTTGATGCCCCTGTGCCCCTTAGTCATGCAATGTAAATCATTGTAGTTTTTGAGAAACTGCAATAATTGCCTTGCAGGACTAAGACTGCCTCCAGTGACTGTCTATCAGATGGCCACTAGAGGCACTTACGAGATTCTCAGGGACTCTGAGTCCCTTAGATGGAGGGGTGACCAGAGGGCACTATAGCGTTAGAGATATAGATTTGTATTCATAACACTATAGTATCCCTCTAAAAGCCCTAAAACGCACACCAATCCCCCATTCCTCCTAACATATGGTGACAGTGTTGGTCAGTTAGGTGATTGCGTGAACTGAGAGAAAATTTTGTGTCACATGGCGCCACCGTGTGACTTGTCAAGTCTGTTAGTCTATGAACTTTAAAGTAATTCCATTTTAGGACTTGCAGTCTAGACAGGAATGGGTATCCTGTAAAAATCCAGCTGTTACAGTCTGTGTCTCAAGGATTAAATACTAGGAATTGATAGTTAGTTCTGCTGTAAAAAAAACACACATTGGCAACACAAATTATGTTATTGTGCAGTGCTGGGCAAGATGGGATTTACACCCCTGTACTGCCTCTAAAAACAGTGTTATTGGTTGGATAACCTCTGCAGAAGGAAAGCCACTGTTATGTTTACAGTGCGTCTCTGTCATAGCCGTTTCCCGTCAAAGCAGTGAAGGAAGAAGTGTGTTTCCTAATTTAGCTCTGTAAGGTCAGAAGAAAAGAAACTCTCACTGCAGCAGATGAGGGCGAGATGGGAGAGGAGAGAGAGAGCTTCTCTGAGATTTTATAGTCATGAGAGTAAATACCTGTATAATAATATATGTTGGGAGAAAAATCTTCACTATGCATTTTTCTGTATATTAGTAATATGGTATTTCTGGGCTGAGCCTCTGAAATCTCAAGTAATTTAGGATTAATTATGTGTGATGAGCAGGTTTAAAAAAAGGAAGCAATATATATGGCAGCTATTGTTCTAAACCCAAGTGAATGCATATTTGTAAAGGCCTTATTGTGAATAAAATCATGCTAAATAAAACAAGGTTCTTCAAAACAGAAAGTCTCTTACAGAAAATATTTTCTGACACAGTACTTCTTGTAGCCTTTACCTTTGTGGTGGCGCTGTGTTCTGATTTGAGCTGTTTGTATGCTAGGCAAGATTAGTGTGAAACATTACAAATCATGTAATACATGGGGGTGCTTTACCAATAACAAATGCTGAATATGCCATTTTCACACACATATGGGGATTCAGTTCCACCATATGGCCATATTGTATTAAGCCCAGCACTATTTCCCAGTACCGCAATATCAGTGGGTCTTACTTCCCTTGATAACTATTTCTAGTGATCCTACATATTTGTAGGGTCACTACAGATATGCTGATCATTTTAAAATCTGTTTAGCAGCCTGGTTGCTTGGTTTTAAACAAAAACTGTGCGCAACATCGCTATATTTTTTTCTTTCTTTCCCCACACAATGGAAGCTATTTATCAGATGATAAATTCTAGTCAGCTCCTGATATCACATTGGAAGCCTTTTTTTTTTTTTTTTAACATCAATTCCCATTGAGGGTTTAACAATTGTAACACAATAGTAAAATCGCTACCACAAATCATCTTCATAGGGTTACACTTGTGTGGTATAAATGTGTCATTATAAGAGTATTAAATATATGTAAAGGGACACATAGGCACCTAAAAAACTTTAGCTTAATGAAGCACTTGAAGTGTATCGTGCCCCTGCAGTCTCACTACTCAATTCTCTGCCATATAGGTGTTAAATCAGCAATAGTCACATCTCCCATGGCTGTGACTCAAACAACACTTCCTATAAAGGGAGATCTAATGTGTAAACTTACTTTATTGCACATTGTGTTTAATTTATAATTTAATATCTTATGCTCTGTTAATAGCCTTCTAGACTCTGCAAGAGCCCCCTGTGTGTGATTAAAGTGTAATTAATAGAGCAGGAGATAAAAACGTCTAAAGCAACTTAAGACCTGTTTAAAAATGAAACTGTTTTATCTTGCAGATTGTGTCAGTCACTGCAAAAGGAGGTGTAGCTAGAGCTGCCTAAACAGAAACAAAAGTGAATTAATTACTAAATGGCGGAGATTTGAGGGAGACTGCAGGGGTATGATCTTTTCACAAAAACGACTTCTGATGCCTATAGTATCCCTTTTAACATCTTTTATTCTCTGTCCACTTTCATATTGCATATTATACATTGATACACAGAATACAGCAGGAATTCAGCACCAATCAACACACAATATATGCAGAATGGGCAGCAACCCAAGCGAAGGAAACCCCTCAAGTCCTTCAATGGATCAAATACAACACAAAAAAGATGGAGTAGGGCTGCGCCAATATGAATAAAATAGTCTTAGAGAGGGTAGGAGGTCTCGCTAGAGCAGCAGTAGATAATCAGGGAAACTTGATTAGACGTATTCCCTTCAATGGGGGTGGATACGTCTCAGTTAGTTCGTATATATGAAACAGAGAACAGGCATAAAGCAACCAATAGTGCAGTACATCTAGAGTCCAAAAGTGCAGTAAGTAAAAAGAGGTAGAGAACTCACATTTAAAAGAGTTATTGCCAGCTCTGGTGTGATGAGCATACAGCGGTATAATCCCCGCTTATGGGATGTGGGAAAATGTATCCATCAGCACCGTCTGGTAATCCAAAGCTCCAAAGGGAAGATAAAAGACAACAATCGTGCTCTCAATTGTGATAAAATAGAGTATAAAAGAGTGATAAGAGTAAAACTCACAAGTGTAGAGCAGCACCAATGCTCTATTGATATAGTGTTGGTGGTATGATCCCCATCTCGGATTTACTTGGAGTAACAGCGTAGGGCAGGCTTACTGCTCGATGGTATCAGCTCTGGTGGTATAATCCCTACCTCAGATTTATTTTGATAAGTAGTAAAAAGCCAAGTAGCAAAGGAAATATATTATCAAATATATTTTAAAATGGTAAATACAATTTAAAGGAATTTGGCACAAACCAGGTCTATTTGTCCAAAAGAATTCCTTTATTCAGTAGTAAAAGTAAATATAAAACATCCAAAGATGCGATTTGCCGATGTGGCTTTCTCAAAATGGGATAAAAAAAGAATATGTCTTATCAAGTTTCCCTGATTGTCTACTGCTACTCTAGCGAGACCTCCTACCCTTTCTAAGACTATTTTATCCGTATTGGCGCAGCCTTACATTATACATTGATGCCCATGTAAAAAACAACCAGGCCTTCTTATTGAATGACATCACACCACCATATTCAGTATTTTAAACACTATTACGATCTGACATTTTTGGGGACGTTACTTGACCCGTGTTAATCTAGCAACATCCCAAGTATGGGAAACATAGTCAAATAAAAAAGAAGGCATAATAGTTTATTGATATATTTACTTATTTATATTCATCACAGAATTGTGACTTTATATATTTCCACATTTTCTTTTCTAAGTGTTATTAGTTTTTTTGTTTTTTTTTTTAAACCCATGTTGATATGAAGACTTATAATTCAAACAAATGTGTTACATAGTTTATTAAGGATCATGGTTAAATGCATGATAATACTGAAAAACAAGCCGATTTGACAGTATTACAAATTATTTGTTATTGCCATTTTAATTTACCTGTAGTCTGACTAATTGTACATAATTGTACAATACAGCCCTCATGTGTTTACATTTTGCTTAAGCGAAATAATTTCTTAGCATTTTTAATTTTGTATTGATAACTATAGTTTGATTAGTTATTCAAAACCATATTTTGATTAACTAATATATTTTATCATGTCTGAAAAATAAAGTTAAATGAAGAAACTCACATCGTAGTATTTACTTCTATCCTGGAATTGCGTGTGCTTAGTTACTTGCTGCATGTACTTACATCTTGGCTCCTTGTTAGTCTTTTTTTTTTTTTTTTATAATTATATTCTTTATTTGAAAAGTTATTTCTTTTCTTTTTTTCCTACAAAATAATACAAGACAAAACATAAAACAACATATTGAACATACTGCATATAATATTTGCACAAGCTATTATGTTATCTAGCATTTCATTAATAGACAAAGACGAAATTCAGATACATTTGGTGCGGACAACCAGTAGCCAGGTTTTTTTGTTTGTTTTTTTGTTTTAAGATGTCTGATTCTATTCAAAGGGGTAGTTTGTGAGCTATATAAATACTATGTTTATCCAGATTGGCTTATAAGAACATTACCATTATATATGGTAATTAAAAAAGTAGAGTATAAAGGCTTAACTAGATTAAAGCCCTCTTTCCATATTATATTGGTATTAAAGTTGAAGTAGGACCTGGGTCCATTTGGGAACCGTTTGCTGCAGCCAAAATCTTGATAGCACTACTTTTGTGGTCATTATGAGTTGTATTATTAGATATCTTTTTGGTGTGGAAAATCTAGATAGATTGAAATGTAAAAGAGCGGTCATATACTCACAATTCATATCAGTCATTGTTTTAAGCTCTGCTCTTGCACTTGTCAATCAGTATGGAGAGAACATAGATAGAGGAGGAGAAACAGACGCAATGTTCCTGTTTCTTCTCCTAAAATGCCATGGTTTGCCTGGACTGGATATTGGGAACAGGGTAGCATGGAAAAAAGTTAGTTTTATGTAAGGCCAACCTGTGTTTCTAAAGCTCCCACATCCCCTCCTAAACATTTCAAAGCTTGCATCCTTTTTCGGATGAAACTTGCCAATAATAATGCACCAGGGTCTTTATGTTTAGAGACGACTAGGCACTTGCTTTGTGAGGCTGTACAATTTAGCCTTTTATCTATTATTAGTTGACTTACTGCTCCTGCAGAATACTGATGCAAAGGCTACGCAAGGGCCTGGTCCTTAAACTCATTTTCCTTTTTAATCTCTCTTGTTGTTCCTGGCCTGGCTGATTCCCTGATATTGACTTTGTCGAGTCCAGTGTTTCTGTGTACCAATCCTGACTTTCTCTCTGACTCTTTTTTATCTTTGTCATATGTTCTTTTTAGCAGAACATATTTACCCTTTGGTAGTCTAATCCTGGCCAGGATTTGGGTAGTATTTAGCTGTGATAATTCCTATTTCTACCTCTGTGTTAAAGGACCACTATAGTGCCAGGAAAACATACTCATTTTCCTGGCACTATAGTGCCCTGAGGGTGCCCCCACCCTCAGGGACCCCCTCCCGCCTGGCTCTGGAAAGGGGTAAAAACTTACCTTTCTCCAGCGCCGGGTGGAGAGCTCTCCTCCTGCGATCCTCCTCCTCTCCGCCCATTCGGCTGAATGCGCACGCGCGGTAAGAGCTGCGCTCGCATTCAGCCGGTCGCATAGGAAAGCATTAACAATGCTTTCCTATGGACGTTTGCGTGCTCTCACTGTGATTTTCACAGTGAGAATCACGCAAGCGCCTCTAATGGCTGTCAATGAGACAGCCGCTAGAGGCTTTGGGGGAAGGCTTAACCGATTCATAAACATAGCAGTTTCTCTGAAACTGCTATGTTTATAAAAAAATGGGTTAACTCTAGAAGGACCTGGCACCCAGACCACTTCATTAAGCTGAAGTGGTCTGGGTGCCTACTGTGGTCCTTTTAAGCCTGGCCATTCTCAGGTCCAGTAATACCCCTGACTAACCTTTCCAACTGTACCTTTTGTTAGGTGGCTGGCTAGTAGCTTCCATATCCTGACAAAGTGATTTTCAAAGTTTTAGTGAATGATGTAATTTGCAGATAAATGACAATATCTTGCATAGTGTGTGGTTCCCCCTCACACCAGAGTGCCCTCATCCTTGAACCATTCTAGACAGAAATATTAATAACATCCATATAAATACTGTACTCTAATCGAATGCAGCCAAATACCATGCAGAAAGACACAGATGATGTGAACTCATTTTTGAAAATCAACGCTAGAAGTCACCCCATGTTTATGAGCTAAAGATACATTTGCCCAATATTTTTTCACATTAATGTAAGAAAACTAGATATAAGAAAAGTATATATAGGTTCATGTATAGATTCATTAAATGTTTTTTTTTTTTTTTATCATTTAGCACCTTTTAATCATTCGTTTTGGTCTTTAAATTCAGATGAATTTCGGCAATTCGGACAGATATTTCCAAATGTCCGAATTGCCAAAGTTACGAATTTCGTAAGTGCTGAACTGAATCACCGAATTTCTGAATTGCTGAAGTGCCGAATTTCAGAAGTGCTGAACTGAAGTACCGAATTTCGGAAGTGCCGAAGTGCTTTGGATTTCTGAAAAGTGGCTAAACAGGAGAGGGATGGAAAACTAAGGGAATGATGACATGAATCTAACCCTAACCTAACCCCTAACCCTACCCTTTCCCTAACCCTACCCCTTCCCTAAACTTACCCCTAACCCTGTCCCTACCCCTAGTTGGATTAGGGGTAGGGTTAAAGGTACGGTTGGGGTTAGGAATAGGGTAAAGGGTGGGGTTAGGTTAGGGGTAGGGTTAGGGTTAAGGTGTGGGTTAGGGGTAGGGTTAGGGTTAAGGTGTGGGTTAGGGGTAGGGTTAGGGGTTGGGGTTAGGTTTAGGGGTAGGGTTAGTGCTGAATTTTCGAAGTGATGAATTTCGGAAGTGCCAAACCGAAGTGCCGAATTCCCAAATTGACGAAGTTCTGAATTTCGGAAGCGCCGAAGTCCCAAATTTTCGAACTGCTGAACCGAATTTTTTGTCCATGGACATCCCTAACCTACAAGTCAATGAGGTTAAAAAAAATCTGATGCTTACCTGAAAAAAACATATATAGGGTTATTTACTAAAGTGAAAATTCAATGTTCATTTCTAATTTAAGGCCAGTGTAACTGAACAGAAAGTGTAACTGACTTAGAGAATGTTTCCAGTTCAACTATTTTGACCTTAAATATGAAATTCACCACGAATTCTCACTTTAGTGAATAACCTGATACACTTTTTTTCAGCTATCATTGAATTCCAACTCTTTACCATGTTTATTGAAAAACATTTTCATTTCCTCTGCTTAATATGAAATATTTTAACATGTAGCCTCAAAGTATATAACTTATCAAACAGTACTCCACTAACATACCATCATCTCTAAATCAAACGAACAAAAGGGGACTCCCCAATCTACAAGAAATACAAATGTCAAAGGTATTTAATACTTTGGGTAGATGTACAAGGAGATAAACCTTTTATTCACCAACCACACGCAAGGTTTCAGGTCTTCTGGGAGCCTTATCAAGTCTTTGATCGGCTGAGCCTTATATATGAAGGGTTCCGGAAAAATGAATTCTAATTACCTTGATTGAACTGCAAATCATAACTCCCTTTATTGCAAAAAATCGAATTACCTCCACTATATAAGAAATGTTCCTTTTCTACCTTCGACCTTAATTTCATGCAATATTTTACAAAAAAAGTATAGTAAACAGTATTCACACACTATCTTCTCCAGGCTCAACAAAAAAGGAGACTTCCCTATCCACAAGAAACCCAAATGTCAGTGGAATGCAGTACTCTAGTAGATGTATGAATGGTACCTAAATAATTATTTTCACATACCTCGACTAAACTTTTTAATTGTAACCATTCCTTTTTCCAGTGTGTTTGGATAGTCACTTCTCATTCCAGAACAAATTTGGAAATCTTTCACTTGGAACTAAAATATTCCATTCCCTTAATTAATTTCAATGTGTTTTGCTAAGAACTGAGTTGTCTTTTCCAGTTCCAAGTAACCTAAATGAACAGGTGCCCAAAATTTTATTATTGTTATATTCAAAGGGAGGATTTTCCAAGGCAATATAAAGATTGTTCTTTTGCTTAATAATGCACAATCACTAAGCTATTGGTAAAATCCTTCAAGCATCCCAGACAAAAACAACAAAACAGAACAAGATATGGGACCCGCATTGGGAATGTCCCACTAGATCCTGGACGTTTAGACAGTGTGTGATTTAATTAGTTTTATATAAAATCAAGATGATGTTGCATTCACGTGTGTGAATTGAAGACAGATAGATAATTTAGACAAAAATAACCCCATAAATATAAGTATAAAATTTGTGAAACATTTCATGTCTGGTTGAAAGAGCAGAATAATATCTGTACGTGCTGCGATGGAGGTGGGCAGCAAGGGAGCAGATTTTCCCAAAGGGTGGACCCTCCCATGAAAGGCTGGGACTGCATATACAGTAGGTAGGAGAAAGAAATAAAGAAAGAATGAATGAATGAAAGAAAATGTATTTCTCCTTTTCATGGTTTTAGGAAAGCTTTGAAGCTGAACCATTCTTCGTTTACCTGGCTTGTGCACCCACTGCATACAAAATAAATTTTCTTTGTTCAGTCATTCAAGTGTTGCTGTAAGGTTTGTATTTGGTGTTGGTATAAAAATATAAAAGATAGATTTATCAGATTAGTCCACATAAGCAATATTTATGCCTCCATTACTTTTAAGACGAGCCAGCTGTCTAATTAACATTTATAAAGATACATGCTGTTTTATCCTGTTGTCCTAAGACCTACGATATATGACCCATATTCTGGTAAAGAGACATTAAAGGATTTAACAAAGATTAAAAAACAAATATACACTGTAAGAGATTTTGCAATTAATTTATTTTGTTAGTATTTTTAATACTTTTCGAGTAGCATACTTGCCCATCAAATTCTCAGAATAAATACACAATAAATGGAATCTCATCGCATAAACAAATTAAACTTAATTAAGTTGTATTAAGGTGAGGAGTCCCTTAGCTCCACCGTACTCCAAGGGATTATGCTGTTTTTGAACAGTTTAGCCCTAATGTGACTGTCCATCCTCCTGTGACCATTGAACTTCTTTTTATTCTTCTGCCTGGCTGGTGGTGATTGGCACAGAGCATCAGCTGACACACTCAGCCTATCAGTGCCCACCCATTGAGAGTTAAAGTATATTACAAAGGATTGAGGCTGATGCTGTGCATGTGCCGTATTTTACCCAATGTTGCTCAATGAGGAGCATTTGATTGGACAAAAGTCAATGCGGGGGGCATTAATCTAAGTAGTTAAGTAGTTAAAGGTACAAAGAAACTAGTCCTGCGCTCAAACTCCCATTACTCCTGGGCGGCAGCAATGACTATAGTACACATCAGCCAAAATACATATAGTAAAAACCAAAGGAAAAAACGTTACCTGCGCTCTTTCCACATCCTTATGTATTTTTAAACAAATGGAGGTTTTTAGCTACCTCCAATGGCCATGAGAGGGTAAACCCACCTGCCACACCTGCTATTAAAAGATTAGGTCGCTGGCACCCCTTGTAAGAAGTTAAAAAGCGGTCGTACAATGCTTTCACATAAGAAAAGAATTAGGAGGCTAATGCGCATATCTATGAGACAATCTGAAGTGCATCAAGTGGCTGAGTGACAGCCACTAGAGACATTTAAACCCTGCAATGTAAACATTGCAGTTCTGCAGAACAGCAATGTCTAACATCGTGGGGACAAAACTACAGGACTTGAGATGAAGTGGTTTGGGTGCCTATACTGCCCCTTTAAGTGGTTAATTCTGTTTTCTTTACATTAATCTCCTCCTTTAAATACTAAAATTGGCTTTGAAGGCCAACTAGTGGTTCAACCATTATGTGTTGCCCAGTAGTATTTTAGTAGGAGTATTGATAAAACCAAGATGGTTGCTGTTTCATAACGCTAAATTAAAAACTACTCTTCTTTGACATATGTCATATTTGACAGTTAAAAGTCAAAGTGAAGAAGACCAGGGGAGGTGATGTTACTTAATAGAATCAAGCGACATCCACTCACAAAGGATTGGTCCTTTTAAGCTGTATTAGAACAGATATACCTGAGGTTTATTATGCATTTGGCATGTTCAGAAAATTAATTATATGGCATGTTCAAATTAATGAATTATAATTAATTATATGTTCAAATAATATAAATATAGTATTTGGCACGTTCAAATAATTAATTTTTACATTTAAATAATATAAATATAGTATTTGGCATGTTCAAATAATTAATTATATGATATTAGCGCATGCTTTATGTACCATTATTCATGGTGATGCCTTTCGGAGAGCATCCACAGTCCTAAGTCTCAATTTATTGCTTATTGTTCAAGGTAGTCAACAGGCAAAAAACAACATTGATAATATGTTAATGGTTGGACACAAAAACTATGATAGAAGATAATGAATCTTTTCTCTTCTAAAACCCTTTTGTACAGCACTGTGGGTTCGGTTTGGTGTTTTAGACATACGAGAATAATAATGAAAGTTATCAGACTTGTACAGATGACATTTCTCTAGACCATTTGTCAAGAGTCCAACACAAATGTAACTATATAAATCAATGACCACAATGCAAACTAGAAATGAATAACTAATCACCATAGCAACACAAAACAAAGGGAACCAAAACAGGCTTTTATCGAAAAACAATAAAATATGAATGCATTTTACATAACTGTGAAACTGCAATAATTCTCTGCATATCTGAGAAAAATAAGTGTAAAAGCTAAGGACAGGTAAGCATTTATAAAGTACCAGTCTTATCTATATTTATGACATTGGATCATTTTTAGAGACCCATAAAAGAACATACCAGGTTCTTTTAAAAGTGGTACACAGGCAAAAAACAAACATGCATGAATTTCTACCTAACGCACAAGGGTTGAGTACCATGGGAACTATTATTTAGTCCGATTTATATTTCTTGGTTGATTTTATATTTGTTCATATTTGCAACGTACAACTATTGCAATTTGTTCGTTACCATTTTAACTTACATATTTTTTAGAAAGCATTTTTAATTCTTCAAACCAGTAGAGGTTTGTTAGTTGAATTGGCTTTTGTTGGTTAACTAGCAAATGAGGCAGAATGATCATTCTTTGAAAATTAAGTGTTTGTTGTATTTGCATACTGTTCACTCTGCTGGTTATTTTATTTACAGCTGCTTAGTACATACCACTTTATATGTCTAGTTGACATCTTCTTTTACTAAAGCAATAAAGTATGCCCACTTTCCATAGCAACATTTTCTCTTTTAAGGCATGAAAGAGATGACATTAACATTTCAAAGGGGCTCAATAGCATCTGCTATTGCCTTAATGTAGCCGTTTTTGAAATCTTCCTGATTCCAGCAGTCAGCTCACTTTACTATAGATCTGGTCTCACTTGATCTAATATATAGCGTGCAAAGGAGTGGCATCATAAGGTCCCACAGTGACATCAGGTCAAGTGTATTTTGTGGCTGGTCTGTGGTACATTCTGAAGACAACATAATGAATGGGCATAATGAGAATGATGGATATAAGGGAACTGTAATAAAGAAAATGATACAGTGGGGTCTTCTGTAAAGTGCAGCTCACGAAGCGGAAGACTGGTATAAAGTGCAAGGTGTACAGAAAAGGACTGATATGAAAGCAAGGTAATAACATATTGACATAGAGGAAAAGGAGTGTAGAGGTAGATCTTCACAAATAAAAAAGATAATACAGTAGTTTCCAAACCAGTCCTCACGACCCACCAATCATCCAGGTTATGTCTATACCACCACTGGAATAAAAAAGGGGAAATAAATAAAGCCTGGATTGTTGGTGGGCCATGAGGACAGGTTTGGGAACCACTGGGACAATAGATGAACTAAGAGTAGAAACGGGCATAAAGGAATGGGAGAGTGGAGGTAGACACTGACATAAATGAAGGATAGGGGGTTGTGAGATTAATGATTTGGGTGATTTGCATGAACCGGCAAAGATATGGCAGGTTGACAGGAAGAGAAAAGTGTAGCTTTGCCTACTGACCTGATATAAAGACACACAAAGGCTGAGGTTTTTCCAGAATCCCATTAACATGAGAAGTGGTCTGGCACCAATTACCAGTAGAAACTGCGCTAATAATTTTCGCCATGACCAGTGATTAACATAGTCTAGGCTGTTAGCATGTATGATCAAACATACTTTTTTGCTTAATTTTTTAAATATAACAGAAGATTTTAATAAAGTTAAAATACAAGTCCTCTAAACATTCTGCCATATAGTTTATTGAGTTGCAATAATCTCTTTATTTTTGCGTGCATTGAGTAGAACACGTGTACATTAAACACATCGATGCATTGTAATACATTGTACCGGAGTTAACATACAGTGCTACTGAGTTTCTGCACTTTTTAATTTATATATTTATCATGAACTTGTTCCTAGAGGACATGGCGGAAAATGGTGGAGCAGAGACACTTGTGTAAAGTTCTTGGTGTCTTATTCTAGTTGGGTAAGGTACAGTATAAGTGTGATCTGAGTTAGGTATAAAAACATTAGGGCATTTATACTGGACTTCTAACAATTAGGATCAAGAGTAACTCGGAAGAGGTAAAATGGGATGAGTGATACCATGAGAAGATAGCTAGCATGAGTAGGTTGCATTAACAATGTTCCCTTGAATAGAAGGTGCGGTGTATGTATAAGCATTATAGCCTACTCCAGAAGGGATCTCTGATTTTTATTATTTTTTTTTTTTTTTATGACTAATATTTCCTCTTGTAAGAAGGCCATGTTCTATGAAAATGAAACAGAACATTTACTGCTTTTCCAAGAATGAAATAGACAATTTGTCAAGCATCAGAACACTCATAATTCAATCAGTGAATTGAATAACAAGTAGGAAGGATTGTTTCAACTTCAGTGAAAAAAAAAATGATATTTGTGACTTTAAATCGATCTCATAATTAATAAAATTAAAGCATATAGCGTGGTATAATGTGTGTTTTTACATTGAAACATCTATATATCTGTTAGTATGCATTCAAATTTCCATAAGTAATCAAAATCCTCCATTAATACCATAGACAATTTATAAATTCAGAAGCACTGTAAGGAAACTGAAATAAACAGGAATATAAAGTTGTTTTCCAACGTAATAATTGTTATAGAGACAGTACAGGGCTATTGCCCTTCACTCCACCTTAGCCAGATGAGCTAAACCATGTTGATATGGTTTTATATATTCATGCAATGCCCTACTTACAAGGAGTATAGTTTTTTATATATATATATATATATATATATATATATATATATATATATTGGTGCCTACATGTCTGTCGAGTTTATATGTGCATATGACTATGGTTTGTATATATCTGCAATGAAACATAATGACGAATATATTCTATATTGCCTCATGGAACAGTATGGTGCTCATTGTCTTGAATATGATCGTTAATTTTAAGTGCCATGTGTAGATCAAGTCCTTGAATAACATTTTAGTCCATGGCTCTTGTGCACAGATTTCCTTTGATATAAAAAAAGACAATAAGTAGGTGAATACACATCAAACACTAGAAAAAGTAGCTTTTATTGAAACAGCTATATTTTTTGAAATTTTGACTTGTTATATGAAAGTGAAATATATTTTAAAAATTGAACTGTGATGTTATCTCTTTCTGCATACTCCCCTCCACCCCTAAGATTAATCTTCTTAAATGCTTGTCACAGTGTCAGATATAAAATATGGTCATCCCATCAGAACTGTCACAGATAAATATTCATAAATATAACTCACACTGCTATTTAGATTCCATGTGTGTAGTGTATTCTTTGTGTTATTCGCTTCATACTAAACCAGCTATGTCAACGCATTCAGGATGTAGATATAGTGCTGTGCAAGCAATTGCTACTTAACACAAACAAAAAGTAATTTTGTTGGCTCTTGTTGGGTGAAACTTTTTAATGAAATCAAGGTCAAACTGGGATATTAAAAAACAACATGGTCAGTGCACATTTTGCCTGTAATACCAATAGCAGGTCCAAAATATGTCATATAATTCAAGGGCTTATTAGCCAAAATACATAGAAAATATTATTCTGTGTAATACAAGAAATTACAGAAACCATATGAAAATATTATTTATCAGAAAATATCAATTATTCTACAGAAGAAAAACATATATATATATATAGATTTTTACATATAGATTTATTTTTTTTACAGTGATAGTGATTGTGTTTACAAGAAAAAATATATAATACAAAGTCTGTAATAAAAAAAAAATATATAATGATTCATGTGTGACTGGGACATGTGTTCTGGCAACAAGTAACCTGTATTCTCACACCAAAGGAATAGAATGTTTTGGGGTGTGTTGCAGAATTAAGTACTAATCGTGGAATTGTTGGCATTAACAAGGAACATTTTTTTTAATTTTAATTTTTATTTTATTTGGTCAAAAAGCTGAATTGGAAAAATACTCCAACCTATGCTTTTTTCCCACCTATTTTGGCCTGAGATATCCTATTGAGTAACCATGTTAATGCCAGGTTCTAATATAGAAACAGTTCGTTCTCTATGGAACATCAGGATTTCCACAGTTAATTAATTTCCTATTTTTCAGTTTATCCTAATTTGTTCATCGCAATTTGTTTAATTTTTATTTGTCCATGTTATGAAGCTAACACACAGTAACAGCGCACTTTGTTAGAATGAAAGTTAATATATAATACATAACATTGCATAAACTATACAGTATCTTTGAGCCTAAAAGTGCTCAAGTATTTCAGCATGGGTGGAAATATTGGATCCAAAGCAAGTATTCATCCAGTAGATGGACCTTTCAGTATAAGGAATAAAAAGGCACCATTAATTAGAAAAAGGTAATAAAAGAATTTTCAATTAACATAAAAAGTAAGTATAGTACCATAATGCCAGTCCGATAAGTGCACAATGAGTTTCAATGTTCCCGTCGTCCTCAGATGCATACATCAATGGAAAACAGTCTCCTTTCTTAAAGCCGATTTTGTGCACTTTTTTGAGTGGTTCCCCCATGCCATGTCCATCATGTCGCTTCCGGCACTTTACTTACACTACACTACTACCTTCGCGGTCGCCATATTGGTCCTCGCAAAGTTGTATAACCTCATTTTGGGTTCAGTCAGATGCGATTTGGCAGCCATTTAACTTTAGTGGATGCCATATTAGTCCTCCTACTGGTACGCATCTTAGTCCTTAGTCTATATAAAGCATTGACAAGTACATACCTTAAAATTTAAAGATAAAAAAGGGTTAAAAATTCTGTTAAAGTGGCAAAAAGAATACACATACTAATACTGATATACTACTAAAAAATATATATACACATAAATATAGAATAAAACTACAAATAGGGATCCATTAAATTTAGTTATAAATCTCAAAATCAATATTAAATCCTTCAGGAGAAAGGGTTTACATGTCAAATATCCATTTAATCTCACTCTTATTTAGTTTTTTGATATGCTCATGCCTCCTCCAGGACCTGTTCTGTATCCCTATAAAATTGATTGATATCACAATTTTACTAGTCGCAGTTTGTTCATTTAAAATTTTGGGTTATTTTTACACTTTCTTTCTATACAAAAGATCGGTTGTAGCACCAGATACATTGAACATTGATCTGTTTTATAGATGCAGCACTTAAATAAAACAATAAAATATAGAAACATAGAAACATAGAATGTGAAAGCAGATAAGAACCATTCGGCCCATCTAGTCTGCCCAATTTTCTAAATACTTTCATTAGTCCCTAGCCTTATCTTATAGTTAGGATAGCCTTATGTCTATCCCACGCATGGTTAAACTCCTTTACTGTGTTAACCTCTACCACTTCAGCTGGAAGTCTATTCCATGCATCCACTACCCTCTCAGTAAAGTAATACTTCCTGATATTATTTTTAAACCTTTGTCCCTCTAATTTAAGACTATGTCCTCTTGTGGTAGTTTTTCTTCTTTTAAATATAGTCTCCTCCTTTACTGTGTTGATTCCCTTTGAACATGCAAACAATATACACATACAGTTAATATAACTGGATGTTAATCAAACATCATTAATCAAACATCATTAGTATTAATAATTCGTACTGCCCAACTGCTTATATGATTCAGGAGCAGAAATGTTTCACTCAGGAGGCAAATAGACACTCTTATATTTGTACTCTTAAAAAAATGACGCACAATGCTCATTGTGCATTATTGCACATGGCAAGTCAGTAATATTAACTGGGGATTAATATAAGATATTATAAGATATTTTTGGATAAGATTTTCAAATGATTTAAAATGTTTGGATAATCTTTTTAAATGATTTAATATTTTGATTTTTTTTTTTATATATTGATCCATTTTTTGATATTTCAATGTTCTAAAATAAGCATTTTAAAACTTTATAAAAAAATATGAAGTCATTTGAAAAGCATACCCAAAAATATTAAATTGATGCCCTAGAAAAATAGATAGATAGATAGATAAAGAGAGAGACAGACATCCTAAAATTATATACATAATAATGCCTAATCTGGCACATATTGTTTGTTAGAACCAGGTCCAGACAAGCGTCCTTTGTAGTTGGTGCTTGTACAAGTTGTGACATGAAGGTGTCATTTAACAAGTTCAAAAACCTAATTCCTTTTGCTGAACTACTAGTCCATCTGTCCCAATTTATGTCTGGGTAATAAAAATCTCCAATAATTAACGTGTTACCCAGGATTGCAGCTTTCTCAATTTGCTCAAACAGCTGTTGTTTCTCATCAATATTAACATTAGGTGGTTTATAACATATCCCAACCAATAGTTGATTTTCCTTCTTTTGCCCCAAGCAGATATTTACCCATAAAGCTTCCACATCTTCCTCATCACCACTTGCTTAAGATTTGGCTTTAAATCATGGTTGACATACAAAAATACCCCACCACCCTTCTTGTTTTTCCTATCCTTCCTAAATAATGTGTACCCATTTAAGTTAACTGCCCAGTTATGTGTCTCATCCCACCATGTTTCAGTTATGCCTATAATGTCATATTGTTTAGTGTATGCTATTGCCTATAGTTCCCCTATTTTGTTATTTAGGCTCCTTGCATTAGTAAGCATACATTTAATATTATCATGATTCACTTGTACTTTTTGAAGATCAACATTACACAGCTTCTCTGTTCTGAGCTTGCCCCTCCCCCCGTCTCCACCCCTCCTAATACTGTGCTAAAGACCATCTCCTTTCTGTCCTATCTCCACTTTGTAAATTGCTATGACCCTCCCCCCCACTACTAGTTTAAAATCTAATCCAACTTTCTAGCCATCCTATCACCCAGCACTGCAGACCCTCTCCCGTTTAGACCCTCATCACTGCTATAAAGGTTGTACCCAAGCGCAAAGGCAGCCCAGTGCTCTAAAAACCCCTAACCCTCCTTCCTGCACCAAGACTTCAGCCATGCATTGATCTCTCTAATCTTTCGCTGCCTTTCTACTGTAGCGCGTAGTATCTCATGTAGTATCTCAGAGAATACCACCTGGAGGTCCTTTTCTTAACTTTGCTATCTAATTCCCTGAAATCATTCTTTGGAATGTTCCATCTTCCTCTTACTTTCTCATTGGTACCAACATGACTGCTGGGTCATCCCCAGCCCCTCTCAATAATCCAACCACTCTGTCAGCAACATGCCGGATCCGAGCACCTGGGAGACAGCAAACTGTCCAGTTGAGCCGATCAGAGCAGCAGATTGCCCTAGCTACCCTCCTAATAATAGAGTCCCCTACCAGCACAACCTGTCTAGCCTTCCTTACATTTTCATCATCACCCGTACTAGAGGGGCTGTTCCTTCGGCTGTTTGAAGGAACAGCTTCCTCTAATACAGCTACTCCTGAGCTGATGCTCCCAACATATTCACTCAAACAGGCAAATCGGCTAGGTTGCACAAAATCAGGACTAGCTAGCCTTCCCTAACCCCCTGCTTCCTCACCCCACTGTCACCTAGCTACGTACCTGTTCCCCATCTGTCTTATCTCCTCTTACTCCACTACTTGTCCCCACTAAACTCTGCTCAGTGAGCAACAGACTCCTCTCAAGATTGTCGATCTCCCTCAATCTTGCAATTTGCTTTTTGAGATCTCCAATCTGAGCTTCCAGAGAAGCCACTTGGACACCCTTGTCACAAAGGTTTGGACCCTGGATGAGTACATCCAGGCATGCATACATGCAACAAGATGTGCATTGAGTCGAACCAGCAATCTTGCTAACACTCATTTCCCCAGATACAGAACAGTAAAACAATTACCTTGTTAGTTTAAACCCCTTGTTTGTTTTAACTCCTGTTTTTCTAACTTCTACTTCAAAGAGTCTGCTTAAAGGACCACTATAGTGCCAGGAAAACATACTCGTTTTCCTGGCTCTATAGGGTCCTTGGGTCCCCCTCACCCTCAGGGCCCCCTCCCGCCGGGTTCTAGGGTGAGGAACGGGTTAATCCCTTACCTTTTTTCCAGCGCAGGGCTCTCTCGGCGCTGGGGACTCTCCTCCTCCTTTCCCATCATCGGCTGAATGCGCATGCACGGCACTAGCCACACGCGCATTCAGCCAGTCCATAGGAAAGCATTCTCAATGCTTTCCTATGGACGCTGGCGTCTTCTCACTGTGAGACAGCCACTAGAGGCTGGATTAACCCTAAAGTAAACATAGCAGTTTCCCTGAAACTGCTATGTTTACAGCAGAAAGGGTTAATCCTAGATGGACCTGGCACCCAGACCACTTCATTGAACTGAAGTGGTCTGGGTGCCTATAGTGGTCCTTTAATAGAGTCTGCTTTCAAGCAATTTGATGTAAAATACATAGAATAAAAATATACATTATAATATTATTTATATGTTTGCATGCTTGTCTCACTTTTCTTTATCAAGCTAATAAACTGTATTTTCTATAGCTCCAAATATTTTGACATTTAATTAAAAAAACACTAACAAGTGACTACATATAAAACTATGTAAATTAAAAAGATGTATGACCATTGTCAACAAATAGAGTTATGCTAAGGAGAAAATTGGTTTTGAAGCAGAGTGTTATAGAAGCGTTTTCCTACATATTTACCCTTTTTTTTTCCAACAGTACTGGCTTATCCATCATATATGTTGCAGTTTCCCTAGTGTTTATATAATCGCTTGATGTTTATATCGATATTCATTTTATGAGTAGTTTTATTACAATAGATTATTTGCATTGTATAGAAAATGCAGATTACACTGCACTGTCTGTTCCTTAGCATATTTTATTACAACTGACAAAAAAAAAGTCTTATGATGGACCTTTAAGGGATCGGTGTAAGTCAGGCTTCCCAGCTGTTCCATATTGGCGGAACAGGCCCAGTTTTATAGTCCTGTCAAGCTCTAGTTCCATGATGCCCTGCATCTGAGTACACCATGGAACTTTTCCTGGGTAGCACCGCAGCGCTCAGTGTATGGTCTTTAAGACTAAGGGCCAGCCAGTCTGTCAGTGGGCAGGCACGCCACGTTTCCAAACAGGTCCCACCATTATGGACAATGCTTGTAATGTGGGCTTTGTCACTGGCAACCAGGGGCGGATCCAGAACCTAATCTCACGAGGGTCACGGGTAGGTTATTTAAAGAAACAATCCAGGCACAGTATTTGGAGCAGTGTGTGAATGGGGGACAGTGTGTGGGGGGGGGGCAGTTTGTGAATGGGTACAGTGTGTGTGGGGGCATTGTGTAAATGGAAGGGTAGTTTGTGAATGTGAGGGCAGTGTGTGAATGTGGTAATATGTGTGTGGGCAGTGTGTGAATAGGGGACAGTGTATGTGTGGAGCAGTGTGTTAATGGGGGACTGTGTGTGGGATGGAGTGTGTGAATGGGGAACAGTGTGTAAATGGTAGGGTAGTTTGTGAATGGGAGGGCAGTGTGTGAATAAGGGGTAATGTGTGTGAATGGGGTCCATGTGTGTGTTGGGGGCAGTGAGTAAATGGGAGGGCAGTGTGTGGGGGGGAAGTGTGTAAATGGGAGACAGTGTGTGTGTGTGAATGGGGGACTGTGTGTGGGTGGGGCAGTGTGTAAATGGGAGAGTAGTTTGTGAATGGGAGGGCAGTGTGTGAATGGGGGTAATGTGTGTGTGGGGCAGTGTTTGAATGGGGGACAGTGTGTGGAGCAGTAATGTGTGTGTGAAGCAGTGCATAGGCGTGCGCACGGGGGTGTGCCGGGTGTGCCTGGGCACACTCTAATCCCCGCTGCACGCCTCTGGAGTGAGACCGGCAGGGGAGATCTCAGGATCTCCCCTGTCGGCTCATGCAGAGCCGGCGCTATCCATCAAAGATCTCCCTCACCGACCCACATGCAGGGAGGGAGGCAGGAGCTCTAGTCAGCAGCTCCGCCGGGTGCCACGGCAACGCTCAGATCTTGCGAGAGTGAACTCTAGCCCCGCAGGCTAGAGTTCACTCTTCACTGGACCACCAGGGAAGGCAGCAGCAACAAGGATCCCCCTCCCTACATAAGGTAAGAAGGGAGGGGGGATATTTATAAACTAATATGCCCCCACCTCCACCCCCACAAATCACCCAAACATACAGCACACACACAGCACCCACACACATATAGCACACACACAAACACACACACACAGCACCCACACACATACAGCACACAAACAGCACACACATACAACACACAAACAGCACACACACACATACAGCACCCTCACACAGCACCCACACACACACACACACAAACAGCACACTAACAGTACCCTCACAAACACACAACACCCACACACAGCACACAAACACCCTCAGCACCCTCACACAGCACACGACACCCACACACAGCACACTAACAGGACCCTAACAAACACACACAGCACACTACCAGTACCCTCACACACAGCACACAAACAGCACCCTCACAAACACACACACACAAACACCCTCACCCACATAGCACACTACCAGCACCCTCACACCACCCTCACACAGCACACACACAGCAGTGTATGTATGTGTGTTTGTATATATATATATATATATATAAATATATATATATACACACATACATACATATACACGCGGCGTGCATGCTTATGGAGCAGTGTGTAAATGGGGGACAGTGTGTGTGGGGGGGAATGTGTGTGTGGAGGGCAGTGTGGTGTGGGGGGCAGTGTGTAAATTATAAAATAATTTATAAAGATTAATAAATAATGTCTAAAATTAAAAAAAAAAACATTTCCTGGTTAAATACTTTGTTATTATTATTAATTGTGCATACCTCCCAATGGGTCAGAGTTCAGAATTTTGTGTTTTGTCCTGCATCCAGGTATTGCTTTTTTGTCCTACATCAAATCCCCATACAGTACAACACGAACATTTTTTACACCCAATCACACTGCACAAACTGCCCTTTGGCTAATATCTCCACATTTGTTGATAAGAAAAATAGCTAATAAGAGTTCCAATAAAAGGTGACTTTCCTATAATCGAGAATTTCAATGTGGACGCCTACCGTGTAAATAGAAACATAGAATGTGACGGCAGATAAGAACCATTCGGCCCATCTAGTCTGCCCAATTTTCTAAATACTTTCATTAGTCCCTAGCCTTATCTTATAGTTAGGATAGCCTTATGCCTATCCCACGCATGCTTAAACTCCTTTACTGTGTTAACCTCTACCACTTCAGCTGGAAGGCTGTTCCATGCATCCACTACCCTCTCAGTAAAGTAATACTTCCTGATATAATTTTTAAACCTTTGTCCTTCTAATTTAAGACTATGTCCTCTTGTTGTGGTAGTTTTTCTTCTTTTAAATATAGTCTCCTCCTTTACTGTGTTGATTCCCTTTATATATTTAAATGTTTCTATCATATCCCCCCTGTCTCGTCTTTCCTCAAAGCTATACATGTTAAGATCCTTTAACCTTTCCTGGTGAGTTTTATCCCGCAATCCATGACCCAGTTTAGTAGCCCTTCTCTGAACCCTCTCTAAGGTATCAATATCCTTCTGAAGATACAGTCTCCAGTACTGTGTACAATACTCCAAGTGAGGTCTCACCAGTGTTCTGTCAAATGCTGTCATTATATTTTTAAACTAGGCTTTTTTTTTTTGTCTAGTGTCACAGGATGTAAGTATGATATAAAACTGTATATCAGTTGTGAAATTAGATTTATCATACATCGTGTTGCTTGACTGTAATATTCAGTATGTGGGTAAGGCAGAAAGAAACTGAAAGAGAGAGTTAGGGGATGTATAGTATAGAGGTGACAATAGAAATATGACTGTCAGTTGACATTTTATTGTAGTACAACAACATAACTACATTTTAATGTCAAGGGTATTGACAGAATGATGGTACCCACAGTATGTGATGATTCTTTTATCTATATGTGGCCAATAGAGATATGTTCTGGATCTTCAATTTGATGACTACGTACCCTGTTGGACTTGCAGAGTGAGATGTCTCCCTTTTATTTTATCATGAGTTCTCATTTTAGTAAATAACCCAGTAAATGTGTGTCCCCCCCCACCCCCCATTTAATCTTGATTAAACAGTAAACACTTAAATTGTACCCCCTATGAATTATCTGGGTAATTTGTCTCCCAACCCTCCCTTGTTTCCCAGTTATTACATGGACGGATATTTTAATAGATTTCCACTTTAAGAACGTCCTGGAATAATGTAAATGTTTCAAAAAGAGAGGCTTTCCATCTGATTTCTGGTCAACACGAAGCAACATGAGATAAAGACCAGTTCTTTGCTACCCATCTTTTACAGGAAATACTATTAATATTAAATAGATCTCTGAAATACTTATCTTATTATTCTACCAAGCTCTTGTTTATAATCCAAAAAAATAATAATAATAATCACGGTATCCAATTAATCATACACCTGATTTCTTTTTGTAGATTCCCAGAAAGTGGGTCACGGAGCTCATCTGCTGATCCTCATAGCAAAAGCAAGATGCTTGTGTGTTATGATATAAAGAAAGGGCTGTACTTGTTACTCTATAACCGCATTATAAGAATTGGTATGCAGTGCAGGCCTTGTCCCTGGTTTTGATTATAGCAAGCCCTGTAAAGTGTGTCTCTCTTCACAAAGCATGAAAAAATAAATAATCACAATTATATGATCCAAATAATAGGCAGTAAAAGAAAAAAAGAATGAAGCTTGTTTTGAAGGAAACTACTTTAAACATATTTTCAGTTCAACTCTAGCAAAGACATTCAGTGAACAAATGTTAGAGTCCTAGGGATAGTCTATAAAATTCTATTTATTATTTCAATTTCAGCCTTGACGTTTAACATTAAAATAAATGTATTATAACAAATGTAATGTTTATGTGTTAAAATCCTCACTCAGTTCTGACTAATGTGATACATTAATATGTAACATGTAAATATTTTCTGAATATCATTTTTTGGGGGGATTTTAAAAACATGTATTTGTGCTATTAGAAAATGATAACTCTCCATATTTTATTCAGATAAATATTCTTTCTAGCCTGTAGTAACTGATTTACTCCACTTAGGCTAGGGGTTATTAAAGCAGAAGTTTAATAAACAGACAATATGATTAAAAGGGTTACTCCAACCAAAAAACTGTTTTAATAAAACCCTGGTCAGATTGACTCTTACTATCATGTTGCATTTGGGGACTATGCTTTCAGTTACTTTTCCCATGTAAGGGAGAATGGGCTGAGAAGAGGACTTGTGCAGCAAGGTGGGGGGTGCTGTGGCGCCATTAATTATCTGTCGCCAGCATGCTGTGCATGTTGACGACAGGCATCCAATATGCAATAGCCAGCTCAAAACGTTTGTTCTGGGTTGGATACTGACTCTCTAATGATGCTTCCGGAGGTAGAGTTACACCTCCATCAACAAAGAGGTTTTCACTGCACATACAGATTCCAAGCACCATAACCACTTCAAATCACTGACAAGGTCATGGTGCTTGGTGTAGCACTTTTTTTGTATGCTATAGTACCTTAAAGGGTTTCTCTAACCTCCAGAACAAGTTTGCATGATTGCAGAGGTTATGATATAGAGAGTAACCTGTACTCACTATCAGCTCTGAGAGTACGCTTGTTTGTTATAAATCAGCCTCCTTGCTAGCACTGCCAACGGGAAAATAGCTCAGATTTTTTAAAATCCAGGCCCAGATTTGAAGCATCTTGGTCCAGATTTTAAGAATTTGGGTCCAAATTTCAGCCGCTGAAACCCTAATTCATCCGAAGCTTGGTTAGCAAAAAAGTTAGTTAACAAGATAGTGTGAACAGTGTCTGGATTTTGCAGTCCAAATGGACTTTCACAAATTACTTTGTGTGTGTGCTTTATATCCTGCAACTAATTTGTGTAATGTCCTATTTTGTTATGTTGAATTGTTTTAACATTTGTTTGTTATGTTGAAGACTTTAATAATTTTTTATGTACAAAACAAACACAATTGTGTTAATATTTTAGACTGTAAGTGTAGTACCATATGTTACCAAAACGTTAGTTTAATGACAATTTATATGTATGCAGTCTACAAAACGATGAATAAATTAGTTTATCTGATGCACACTGAAAATAAATAATTGCAGAAAATGTCAAAAGAGCTGTTAAACAGAAATGTTTGTGTGTGGGTGGGGGGAACTAGCATGTGTATGTATATTTGTATATATCTTCTGATCAAAGGATAACCTGGCTTTTCATTCTGTTGACAGGGACTGATTAGTGGAAACTGGCTTCGATAAAGAATCAACAGATCAAAAACGGGGATCAGTTGTCTTCGTCCCCAGTGTAAGTTGAATGTTTAATTTTCTGATAAACCAAATATAAAAGTGTCAGTGAGCTGTGTGAATGGAAAATACAATTGACTACATTCAAAGGAGACCAATAGTCCTGAGAATAAGAATATTTTGGAGGGGAAATATAAGTTCCCTTCTGCTGTTGTGATACCTCTCCGGTGGTTTAAAGGCTATTACTTACCTCATACCTCGCATTGAGACACCTCACTTGCAGCCACCCGCTCTGCCTCCATCTTAATCAGCATGCCTGTTGACTCTTCTGCGTTCTTGTTCAATTCAATGCTTTCCATAAAGAAGCATTGGGGATGAGATACACAAGCACAGCAAAACACTGTAAAAAGAATTTGATTGAAGGACCAAGTTTGACGTGGGAAAACAGCAACTAGACGTATATTTTACTCCTTAATGTCAACATTACCGTTTCTACAAATCACCAATGTTTTACATTGAACAGTTAAGCCGTCAGGACCACTGCATCCAGACCTCTTCATTGAGATGAAGTGGTTTGGGTCCCTTTAGCTGTCCTTTAAACTAAACTAGTACAGTTGAATAAACCTAACTATGCTGATTTTGATTTAACATTGTTTGTAAATCAGTTCACCAAAATGATCTGTAACCAGATTTTTTTATTAAATCCATTTACCCACTATGCTCATCCAGAAGATAGGGCTGGCTGATCATCTTCATGGGAAATGCAATTCACAAACAAACAAGGTGGCAAACATCGCTCTATCTGGTTTAGTGATTACATTGCTTGTTTTTTGTTAGTTGTCTGATATGCTGCTCTTGCTGTCATTGTGTTGATTCGCCCAATGTTATGTTAAAGGTTACGGCCTCTTGAAACTGGAGATAAAATGTCAGTTCATGTAATTTCTAGAATAAAACACAAATTGAACTGCCTCTGCTTTTTGGAAACTCAGAGATCATTGGAAAGGAAGAAGTGAACGAATTTGATTGTATTTTTGTCTTTTATTTTATCGTGTCTCTTATACATATTAGCATTGTAAAATTAGTCACCAATTTTGTTTTGAAACTTTGTATTGTATGTTATAGAGCCAGGACATCAGAACAGTTAATATGATAAAATGAAATAAATACTATATGATTAACTGCACTCATAAGTAAAAAAAAAAAGAAACCAACGAGCAAACCAACAAACAAATAATGGTTTGCAGAAGTGTTTAGCAAATGTATTATTTGGGGCTAATGGGATTTGCACAATCAAGAGGTTCATTCACTATACACAAAATTGTAGTGAATTGCAAACTGAATTACAGAATTTATACAAAAACAGTCAAGCTATGACTGTAGTTGAGTTGGAGTTTTTTTTTATTTTTTTTTAACTAAAATTAGCCTTTTGGTTTGAAATGTAGTACAAGTTTGTTTATTTTAGTAAATAAATGCCATAATTCGGACATATAATGGCCAAATCATTAAAAAGCAAATTGCACATATTAGGATAACATAAAAAAGTTTGATAAAATCTCCAACTATATGGAATTGAAGGGTTTTATTTCAATCTTTGCTATTATGTCTTAAATTCTGCCAGCTGGATTTCAAGTCACCAAATACTGTTATTGTGTGAATAGACCCCTTTCAAACTATTATAGACTCAGCACATAGTGTCACCATTTGTGTATCATTTGTTGCATGTATCGTTGTCTCCATTAGTTGTCATTTCCATAGCTATGTATAATGGCTACAGTTTTATCCAGAGTGTTAAGAAAAAATATCTAAATTTTTATTATTTTAGTTTGGTCTATTGCTTTGTTTGTTTTAAAAAAATGTGTATTTGAAGGGAAATTACTGAGAACAATAGGGATTGTTTGAAATTAATTCGTAATTACAAAATATATATTTTTTTAACGTTACTGATACATAATTACATGATCAAGTTATATAATGTTGTAGTTGAGTTCCTTTGTGTGTTTGTCTCTAACCCCCTTATTACCAAATTGTGTATCCCGTAGTCTCATTTATCCTTATTTATACTCCAGGAATGATTGTCAGCTTGTAGAGTAGTGAATTTCCTGTCCAGGAAATCATGCCACCCATTTAATGTCCACTAATTGGCTGAAAATGACTTCCCACTCCCTCTTACCAAATAGTAAAGGAAGCTTAAAAGATCGTACCATTTATACACTTGGGGGAAGGCATGGATGAAATCTATTATAGTTTTATCATCGTTACAGAGATCGGGGTACATTGGTAATACACTTTTCAAATACTTTTTTAGTTTTAGAAATATATGATTAACTTTATTTAGTATATGTGAGCATTATGTTGAAATGTAGATATTCTTTTTACATTCTTTTGATCTTTTTAGAAAGCTGTGCTGCTAGTAATGCCCCTTAGGGTCCCCTACAAATACTTATAAGAAGGGTATTTGATCATTTTTATTTATCTGTTTGGGCCACGAGAATATTGCTGTTTTCTTATATGTTCGTTCACAAATTTCTGTATAAGGATCATATAAAATCCCATGTGCTGTATCTGTTGGTTAGAGGAGTTATAATGTCACTGCATTAAAACTGGGAAACATAGGTTTAAATCCAATGCAGTCACCTGCACAAACCCTAATCTCCGTCAGATAATAATGTACTGTTTTTAGAATCTATACATCTGAGGTAATTAGAGCAGAATTGGGTTGGTCTGTCACTAGTGTTTTTAGAGGCGGAATGAACCACACTGACCTGAGTAGAGTCTAGATTACGAGTAGATTGACTGAAATCCTATCCGAATGTTACGCCATAAATTGGATCTAGAGCTTTGACACCGTTCTCTGATCTGGGTCATTTTTTATGTCATTTCTGATAGGATGGCCCTACATAGCTCCATGGCTAATGTAGGTTTTGCATTACATAGGCGCATTGCACAATCAATCTAGTTCCTTAATATTGTAAGTCTGAAATGTGTCCTGATGATGAACTTAAAAAATATTAACAATAATTTTCTTGAATATTTCCTGTTGTTTTACTCTATGTTCATTGGTAACACATGTAGCCAAAAATCCCAGTCATTTATATATATTATTTCTTAAAATTCTTTTTTCTTATATTGTTTTACATTGAAAGTTTCATTCTTGAACATGTCCAACCATTGTCTCAGAGATCTTGTGAAACATTTTCTTCTAAGTGCGTATTTGAAACAAAATGTTCATCTCTCACTAAATGGTTTCCTGGCCTAAATGTCGCATAGTGTCCTTGTAAGCGAATGATGACATGATATGTAATCTAATTTAGTAAAATCGGTTACAAATACTGTTACAGAAGGATAAAGATTTAAATGAATTGATTTGCTACAGGTCCCATTAAAAGTAAATTTTATTTTATGGTTCATTGTGCACTGTGTTCAACACTAACCTATTAGTCCCCTCTCTATCCTGATCTTTACAATAATACCAAAAATTTGTAATGGTTTACAAATACATTTGAATATCATATTGGTTGTTTTTTTTTTTCTACAGAAATGTCTAATCTTATTTCATTAGATGATAACGGTGCTCTATTGCCAATAATTTATTTATTTTATGAAGGGCTAAAAATAAGATTTTAACAGATGCTTCAGACAGGTGCACTATTTGTTTGGTTTGGTACATAGCAAAGATATTTTGAAAAGCTGCCAAATGAGTATAGCTTACATATTCTCATGCATAATCTTTTTTAGGATAAAAGGCTGATATATTGATCAGATAGATACAAAATGTGTTTGGCATATGTATTCCACTCCTTTTAATTACAATAACATTCTCTAATGTTACAAATGTGACTGACTCAGATATATATGCAGATCAGCTTGTAAGTGTTCTGGCATCAGTGTACCCATAGTTATATAGCAACAAAAAAATATACACACAACTGAATAAATACTTATAATGTATAAAATAGTTCCAATGCTTGCACTCCAGTATTTAGTTGAAAATGCCCGGTGCTTATCAGCAAAATTATAACAGTTACTATATAAAGAGAGCACTCCAGGGACTTAGAAATGTGGTGAAAATAACTAAGCTTTTATTCAGTGTCTGCCAAAGTGGATCAACGTTTCAGTTCTCTGATAGAACTTTCGTCAGGATGTCACCATTTGATGTCTTTGATATCCTCGGGTCTGCTGAGCACCACTAATTGCCTCCTCACAGCAGAAAGCCCACTGGCTGAAAGCGACCAGCTTATGCGCTTTAAGAAGCCTCTCTTCCTTAGTGCTGGGTCAGGCTCCGCCCACTCTTCTCCCCCGCCGACGTCAGCAGGCGCGGGAGACCTAATGCGCATGCTCACCAATGGCCACGCTCGCATTAGGATTTCTCCATAGGAAAGAATTCATCAATGCATTCCTATGGGGAAAAATCTGACGCTGGAGGTCCTCATGCAGAGTGTGAGGAAGTCCAGTGTCAGATAATGGACCAAAGTTCCGTTTTTATTCCAGAAGCCCTCTAGTGGCTGTCTGGTAGACCGTAACCGAGGGCAAACTTAGAGCTGCAATGTAAACATTGCAGTTCTCTGGACCTGCAATGTTTTACATTCCAGCACTAAGTGCAAAAAGGACACAGTATCCAGTCCACTTCAGTGAGCTGCAGTGGTCTGGGTGCCTACAGTGTAGGGAAAAAAAACAGTTGACAGTGTAAGTGATAAGGAATTTGGCTATTACTGTGACTACAGTGTGAATGCAGGCAACTGGTATGTACATGTTTGTGTGTATTAAACAGACATTCCACTTCCCAAATACAAAATTAAATGTGTTTAGTAAATATACCTTCAATGAAAACATGCATGCGTGAAATTATGCATTTTTTCTGTCTTTGCAAGCCATCCCCTTCTAACCCCGCCCAAACTTTGTTTGGCTGTCCAATCACAGACTTCCCAATGCAGCTCAATAACAGGCCTCTTTACTTCCTGGTTTGGTTAGCTCAGTGAAGCTAAATTCAAGAGGCAGCAATTGCTCAGAGCACTTGCATTGCAAAGACTTCTTCTTTGCAATGCAAGTGCTCTGAGCAATTGCTGCCTCTTGAGTTTAGCTTCACTGAGCTAACCAAACCAGGAAGTAAAGAGGCCTGTTATTTGCTTGAAAAGCCAGGGGGTGTAGCCACGTTAATTTATATAAATGTTGATTTCTATTGAAATCTGCACTTTTTCCAAAATAAAAATACATAGGACACACTTTGCACATAAAATTTTTCAGTAAGCTAAAATACTTTACATGTCTGGAATATCATCCCTTTAAGACTGCTTATCCGCTGACTGATCAGACTATGACACAGGGCATACTTAGTAACTACTGTAGCTGCATTTCTGTGGGCAAAGATGTTCAAGTCAAGCTATAAAGATAGAGAAACGTGATTTTATTCACTGATTCCAGTGAAGGGGATGGGGATTGTGCTTCACTGTTCTTTCAACTGATTAAAATGTAATTGAAAGAAGTTCTAATTAATACTGCATCACAGAGAATCAAGGTCACTAAATAAGAGGTTACTAGATTGTCCTACAAAATGATACATAAACACGTATAATATGGTTGGCAAATGTGCTCGTGTAAAAGAGTCCATGTCAGTCACCCCACAGGGAGGGAAAATGAGCAGAATACAAAGAGCACAGCCAAGCAACATCACAAGAGTTTTTCATACACTTTGCCTTAGGGATATATCGTAGAGAGATATTAATAGAATTGCTACACTGCAGTACTCTGGCTGGAACAGACAAGAGGCAGAAATTAAGCTAGTTATTTTATTAACTCTTCACTGTGAAGCATGAATTCAGTGTTGAGCAGTTGGAAGCTCTATATTTCTGTTCACATACTGCATAAATAAATCATATGTGAGTCAGAAGGTTAAAATGTGAAAGTTTTTTTTTTTCTTTAACACAATTAGCAATTTTCCCCATGTAAGACAAAAATCAGGAATACATTTTACTAATTTTACGATATTGCATTTAAGCTATCAATCACTCCAGAGTTGCCATTTTATAAGGCTTTCTCATTATGCCAAGCGACATTATGTTGTAAAAATGTAGGCATGATGGGATGATCTATACAAAATCCAAATAGGTAAGACAAAATCCCCTAGTTATGGAAATAATGAGCCAGCTGTTGTTAACCTCAGTTTGAAGTGCAGTTCTACAGGACGTTCCCTTATGTAGTATTCCAGGTGTTGGAGGCAGTTTGATGAATAAATAACACTTTTAATAATTTAAATCCTTTGGATACTTGTAGTTATGGGGCAGAACACCCTTGCATTATACCAAATCTTTCAAATGGCTGAAGAAGGATGAGCGCTATCATAAGGGGTAATATCCCGGTGACATACAGGAGAGATGCGCACTGCTGGTCACTTCTTGTAGCATGGCCGAGCACCAGTACCTCCATGCAGCCCAGCCTCTAACTCTGGTGCATGCCGCAGGCCGAGTGGAAGGAGCTGGTATATGAATCATGTCATATTCCTGTGCAGCACAATACGCGATTGGCTCCTATTGATGGGGCGATATGATATTATATTGTGATATTTTAATGTTGATAAAAACATTTCAAAAGTGTATCCAAAAATACTAAAACATTTGGAAAGCTTATCCAACAATATTAAATCAGGTATAGTATATAGTCTACTATATAGTATAGCATAGGGGCTCTTTAGCTTTGCATTAAGAAATGTACATTGTGAATATTACAATATAGGTATGTTCATTATATCTTCCTGATGCATAACATTATTACATTTTTCTGGAACATCTTCTTTTTTTTTTTGCTTGATATAAATTGGTCTATTGGTGTTTTACAGTACATCAAGAATTTGTTTTAACTGTTTCTATGTAAAGATCCTAATCTACAGCAATATAGTTATTAGAAACAATTACATTAAATGGAGACAGTATATCAAATACAAAATGTTAGCTCCACTTGTCAGCTCGATGCTAATCACTTCTTTAATGCCTGTGTTAATCTTGATAGTGGAGTCTTAAACACTTCATGCAAGACAGAGCATGTTATTCCCATCTAGAATATGTCTGTTTCACTGGACTATTAATAGTAGACGTGAGGATGTAAACATGATATTTATATTGTCACATGTCTTCAATCAAAATGTTAAAATAGACATTGGGGGAGTTTATTCACTAAAGTGTGAATTGCGGGGAACTGAAAATTCTGTTTGCAAAATTAAGGCAAAAATAGCGGAACCAAAAGAAAATGACCTTGACTAAGGCTGGTTGATACTTCCCCTGTCTAATTATGACGTTTTATTTTGTGAAAGAATTTCTGTTTTTCTTTTTCGTGGGACATAGCCAAGTGAGCGATGAGCTCATTAGGCCTTGATAACTCAGCCCCGTAGAGTGACATAGCTGTGAAAATATTTTCTCACATTAACTGCAACATTTTAACACTGCAGGCTTTCTAGAGAATCCATATCCGTGCATCTTGATGTACTGTGATTTTTAAGTTTATTTTCTGCATCAGGGGTAGGTGAGAAGATTGATGCACTAGAACCCTGGTGAAGCTTATTGCTGGCTTTGGAGAATCAGAATTATTCAAAACAACAGGTGTCAAACCACCGAATATTCCTTATTTATAATGTTAGATGGGCAAAACGATGGAGTTTACATTGAATAATGCAAATCTATTTAGTATCTTACATGATACTTAACACTTCTTTCATATTTAGTGCATTCTGTATATATTTACATATTATTATAATATAATGATATATAAATATACATTGTTCATACCAGGTATTCTATCATTTTGCATGAGGAAATATTTTATTTTAAATCACTACAACCTGAAACACAGTTGGTTATTTCATGCACTTCCTTGGACAGTAAAGGGGAAAATAGTGCCATGAAAATATACTGGACCTATGTTCATGATCTTGATACCTGTTACTTCCTCCACTGCTGTCTGTCAAAGGAGGTTGACAATGGACACAATTCCTAGGGTGTCGCATGAGAAGTAGTATAAGTTGTAAAAGAAACAGAAGTTTCTTGTCTCTACTGATAGAGCACCTGAATTAATGCATGCACTGAGGCAATCAGCATTCTAGAAGGTATCATAGTTGATTGTCCTTTTTTATGCAAGTGGATGACAACAAATATACAATAGCAAGATATCAAGATATCATCTAATAAAAATGTGTCACTAGTGTACAAAATCTATATTGGCTGCTTGTGTGGACCTCCAAAATGTCCCTATTGAGGAGGAACAGTCGCTATCCCTTTTTTCTATTGTACTGTCGTAGTGAACAAATGGGGATTTATATATGTATATGTCAAATCAACTTAAAGTAATTTTTTACCTTTAAAAAACGGTATATAATATTTATTATGCATTAAATGAGAAAGATGAAAATAGCGGTTAAAGGGACTCTCCATTGCCAGGAAAACATATCCGTTTGCCTGGCACTGCAGGTCCATCCCATGTTGCTGAAGGGGTTAAAACCCCTTCAGTGACTTACCTGAATCCAGCGCCGATGACCCTTGACGCTGGGTTAGGCTCTGCCCACCCTCCTCCCCTGCCAACGTCAGCTGGCAGGGGAGACCTAATGCACATGGGGATGGGGTTGTCTGCTTTTCACTAAGATAGGGTGAGCTTTTGGTTGGTGTGTTAAGGGGTGCCCTCGAAGGCACAATAAGGTGAGAGAGTGTATCTCCAACTTGTACCTCGTGTGAATCAATACTCTGTTTATCCTTCCTGGGTACTTACCCCCATCATATTAATGTAGTATTGCAGCATACTACACCTAATAGAACTACTAGGTTCACTACTGTCCAACTTACAAACCTGGGCTCCTCAACGGTTAGTAGCAAATTGTATATATTGTATATTAGCTACTTTTTCAGCGAATACAGTTATATAGTTGCCAATGTTAATCTTGCTGCAATAGTTAACATTCTACAAAGCCATCTAGTGGAACGATCCGAGCAGCAATCAGCCTCTCTTCATACCCTTCCGCTTTGTCGCCAGTACCAATTAGGACAATATCCTTAGCATAATATCTGGGCACTCTGCCATATTAGTCTACACACGACCGAGCTATTCAGCAGCAGAATTCTAATTACATTTATCCTTTGCCCATACTTGTCGGTGTAGTCGCCAGCATTACTAAATGCATTACCCCTAGTATAATATCACTATGACATTGAACAACCTAGAGGGTGGATATTTTCCCCCCATTCATTATTAGGTTCCTATTACCACATTAGCATGTCTAAGTAATAGCCTGTATATCCTAACAGACATGAATACTATACTTTTGACATAGACATATTATATATATATTTTGGGCTGATTTTAGCCATTCATCTATATATATATTTTTTCATTTATTTGTATGTGTCTTTTTTTATGTTTATTTTTCATACATAGTCTGTCTATAGAGAGTTGTCTTTTGTTCTTTGTCCTATTTGGACTTTTAAAATTATCTATTAAACATTTAATATTTAATATTTCTGATTACTTATTAGCTAAGGTTACTCCCTCCATCTCCTTTTGATCCTTACCTACAATTTCTCCGAACAGTACCCCCCCGCCACACCCCCAATTGTACCCCTAAAATTAAAATGTCCCACTTTGTCCATTTGAAATGTTGAGAGGCATGCTGCAAGATGAAATGATTTCTAATGATAGTGACGCCATAGAGTAAAAACAAGAAATGTAAAAAAATGCCATCTTTGCGATATGTGTATTGGTAGCCATTTCATTATGTCTTCGTCTCTTATTGCAAGCACACACTTACTATGCGGCCAGGATGGTTAGTTGATATGACATAGGCAAGCTTTGTCAAAGGCATCAAACTCATATTTGTTGGGTTTCATTTATATAATAATAGGAATAGTACAAAATATTATAAAGGTTTGAATAGTTAACATATAACCTCAGCCAAATCTCAAGTCGTTGATTTCATATTTTTTTTTATAAGCTATTCAAATGATTTAGAATTTTGGAAAATTATTTAGTATTTGGATAATTATTTATATATATATATATATAAATATATATATATATATATATATATTTATTTATTATAGATGCCATACATGTATCGATATTTTAATCGTTTGAAAAAATCATTTTAAAAGGAGGAGGAGAAAATGAAACTTTATTTCTACTTCTCCATTTCCTCATTCTACGTTCATTCTACGTTCCGTGACAAAAAGGTAGACGTTGACAGCAAAACTAAGATGGAGGCACTTGGTTCATGGATAGATATATTGATTTCTACATGTTTCAGCCTTCACAAACACGTATTTGTTAAATAAAGGGTATAAGTATACATAATATTTACAAGGTCATTCACTATAGTATAGATATTCAATATAAATTGAAATGTAAGACCACACTAGTCAACCTGGAAGCATAGCATAGAAATTCACTTTGCTTTCCGACAATTCTTGGTGTAGTGAATAACCCGGTAACAGATTCAGGGAGCTTCCGTTTGCTTTTAAGTAACTCGTGGAGGTCTGTCATGTTTTTAATAACTGAGATATTATCAACACATACATTTTCCCCCAGAGTTAAACAAATAGCTATATGGTTTTTTCAAAGATATCCCGCAAAAAATGATGAAATTAATGCTAAATAGTCGATAATAGTATAGAAAAAACGTGTAATCTCTATGTAAATGTATAATGTTTGATATTCATTGTGGGTTTTATTGTTTGTAACTATCAAACTGACGATTTCCTTATTGATGTCTGCTGATTACATACTCTATTAATTAGCAACAGTCTTGTGAAGATCATGTGACTGAAATGTTGCTCTGTAACATTACTAATAATCCGCTGAGCAATTACAACTAAGGCTGATACTGGAATCAATGTTTTATATTTGTATTCTAAAGGATTGACTGCAGATCCTGTTTCTATACACCATACCCATATGCCTTTCAAACCAATATTATCATAGAAATTAGATAATAATTCAGAAATAATCATTGCCCAACAAAAGTACTGAACAGTATTTATTTTTTGTACTTTTAGCCGCCATTAGAAGTCATAAGCGTTTTAGCACACTGCTCAAATAATCCTCATATTGGTATGTGCACAAAAGACATCCGTTTTAAGGGGAAATAAGAGTGTGCAAGAGCCCACAGTACTCATTATCTGGAGAAGTGCTGGGGAATAAAATTAAAGGATCAGCACACAAAGTAGAAAAAAGTACGTTTTAAGAATTAGGCAAAGTGATACATGCGGTGAACGTGTTATACAAAGCAGTAAAACGATATGCCATGTACAATTAGTGTGACATTTTAGAAATTATCACTGATATGCTGCCATGTTTCTGAATTTAACGTACATTTAAATTACATTATTTAATCCGATACTGTTAGAAAAGTTACCAACTACCTACATTGTAATTACAAATCCAACTCTCTTTGGACAAACTGCAGTGAGAGCATGTCCATTTGACAAACAATGCCCACTTAATTACAGAATAAGATAAGGAAATGATGACCATATCGTTCACATTTGTTTATGACTAATATTTCTTTTAATATATGTATATATATATTTTTGTAACATCTGGTAAAAAGTGGTTTGCCTAAAAACACAAAAGCTTTTTTTTCTGGTCTACTGCCTCATTTTTATGACATCATTGATTGGCAAATTCTTTGCTATCTCAAAACTATTTAATGTGTTACAAACATGAAAAATTTTAGCTTCCAAACTAGTCCTCAAATGGCATCAACATTCCAGCAGTTAGACATGTTTCAGTTCTGTCCAGTGGAGATACTGACAAAACTTGGATCGGAGATGTGCCTCAAGGAGTGGGTTGGGAACCACCATTCTATGGGGTACAGGCAGATGTGAGCAGCTTCCAACTTGAGTTGACAGCATGTTCCCATAGAAAATGCTTTTTTAAACCCCCAAGTGATACTATGAGAGGACATTAAAGGATGGAGTGAATAGCCTATATATTGTTAGTTAATATTTATTTGTCCAGGTAACACTTTTATCATGTTCGACTATTATGCTCTACTTTTATAAAATAAACGTGTTTTTGGAAATTGTTTCTATTTAACTCAGTATGGATGCTCCTTTGAAAAGGTTAATCATTCCTCATATATCATTCTCATATATATATACAGTGTGAGATTAAAGATTGGATTGGCCAGTTGGTTCTTATCTACTGTTGTTTCTGTATCTGTAGGTCAGGCAATTGGCTCATGTCACTTGCTTTGTATCAAAGGATCCTGTTATTTATTTATAGTCTACTTAAATCTGACAGCACACACTTTCGCTGGCTGATTTAGATAAAGCAGAGATTGTGGGGTACTTACGTTTTGAGATTCAAACACTTTTTCCATGCCAAGATTCATCCTTTAAAAATACAACCATGTTTTTTTTTTGTGTATTTCCAATTATTTTTCATTCAAAAAACATGACATGCTTGACACATACACGAGCACTGTAAAAAGAATATAATGTCCCCACACAATCGCTTATAACTCAGAGCGGTTTGTTTTAGATCGCAGTACAATTCTGCTAGTCAGAAGCCATCACCTACAATCTGGACGTCTTTGAATTTGAGCCCTGTGCCTCTGCTAATATGTACGCTTTTAAAACTGTTGTTGTTTGCATGCATTTCTCAGTCAAAAGCAGGGGCGTACCTAGAGCATTTGTCAGGATCTGAGGATCCTGCATGTGTGTCGGCCGCCTGGCACCCCAGCTGCCATGGCAACCTGAGCGGCCGCACAGCTCACATATCCTAACGCCGGTCATGGCACCCCCCTTACCTAGAGGGAGCTGGAGCAAACCGCCCCTCCCCCCCATCCTTAGTATGCCACTGCTCAAAAGACATGAATTTTGAGAGCAATAATCTCTCAAATGCTTTAAGCAAAAATCCACATATTTCTCATGATGTATCATGAAAAAGGGCACATATTTGTCATGGGCATTACAATTGCGTTCAAATGACATCTGATTTACATGAGCAAATTACTTGTAGTTATAAGTGGCATATATCCATGATGCCGTCGCACATATTAAGAAATATAAATCACCTGTCTGTGCCTAGGTGAAAACTTGGTTCATCTGATGCCAAGACAAACTAAATTATACACCTGCACATCAGCACATGTAAATATGTGCACATTGTTTAAATAGCAGGGAAGATCAGGCAATGTTTGACCTGGTTGGGAAGTTCAGATAAATGGACTTTGCTCATAAAACTCACAGATTTCCATGTAGATGTTCCTAAATACATTACATTTGTGCTATATCAGATGGACTCACAAAGCAATACACAGCATGAGAGAGGTGAAGATTCGGTTTGCCATGATGTCCAGCACATGTGATGATTATTTTGAGCACTGCTGCTCCACCTTAGTAATTCACTGCCAATAGATATCTCAGCACATCTCAAGTTGCTTTTAATTAGCAGATTAATGATTCTTCAAGACTGTGGCCCACAATCCCTGCATTCTAGAGGTTCATTGCCCCTGATGCCCTTGACAGCCCTGATCTTGCAAAACATGACTTTGCAACCCACTTCTTTGATTACCACTCTTTTGATTTGATTTATCATTAATTACTTTAAATATAATTTTTTTTTCCTGATTTTGTGAACATCACAGTTACAACTGCTTTTAATTTTCTCAAGAAATTGACCCATACTGAATGATTTCTTTTTTGCTCTACTCCCTCACGCGCAGTTTAATAATGCTGGGGTCGGAGTGACGTCATATTCCGGCATTACTGCAGAACACGCGAGGGAGCAGAGCCAGAAGAGCATACAGATCAGCAGTCCCTCACTGCCTGTCTACATTATGAACAGCCACCTCGGAAGGGGGCCTTATGTGGCCAGCAGGCCATCACAGTTGGAACACAGGGGGCACATGAAAGTTGCGCTACATTCATACGGGTACGTGGGAGTGTTTTTTGCTGCCCCTCTATAAAGTGCTGCACAAGGTAAATGTCTTGTTAGCCTTGGGATAGACATAGCTCTGGTAATCAGGATCCTTTGAGGTTTATGATATGTTGATTGTTGTAGCAGGAATAGGGTTGTTGTCGGTGAGAGGGTGAGATTAGTTCCCACTATGCTGTTAATCATGGAAGTTATCCTTGTCCAGTATGCTCAGATAGGTGGGCATTGCCACCATATATGTGCAGTTGTGCACCCGGTTGATTACATCACCAGCATGTGTCTAGGGAAGAGTTTGTGCAGTTTTGTGGGAGTGTAATGTCATCTAGATATCCACTTGTAATTACTTTCTTGTATGGCACTGCACACTGTTGACTTGTGTATTTGTCTGAACACCACTTTTCATTCCCTACGTGTTAGGTGGATGTTTGGTTCTTGAGACAAGGGTGTAGTGTGGTAGTGGGTTTTTGTGTTCCTCCTGCAACATTTTGTAGAGTATGGATAAATGTTTATGTTTAAGTACCCGGGTTGAACAATATGTTTCAAAGGTAGAGAATGCACGAGACCCTGCGATTAGTCTGTCAGTGGAGAGTACAAAGTGGGACAGTTGGGTGTATTTGTACGTTTGTAGGGCTGATGGTTGAACTGTTCTCATCATGTTGGTGAGAGGCTTGATTGAGCTTCCGTCTAGTACTGATGTTAGTCTGAGATATGATGTTGTAAAAGTAAAAAGTCATGTGAGCGCGTGTGTAGTCCAGGTGGGAGTAGCGGTTATTGGTCAGTGGATATAGGGGAAAGGGGTATGGGGCTATGGAGGGCGATTTTCTGATGTTGTTCCAAACGTGAAGAAAAGGCGTGATGAAAGGGTGAGGGGAGTGTGGTTGTAGAATGAACATAGTCCCCGTCTTATGCCACGGGATCGTGTATAGTGGTATTTGGAAGAACAAGTCCTCCGAGATCACCCATTGTGTCTGGGGTTGGCCCATTCGTACTTCCTGGTGAGCAAAATTGCTCTGTGGTAGAGCCCTAAATTGGGCATTCCTAGCCCACCCCCAGGGATTTTGGATGTGTCAATAAGTCATGGGATAGTCTAGGGTGCTTGTGTGCCCACCCAAATTTAGTGAACAATTGTCTGATTTTAGTGAAGAAGGATCTAGGAATCTGTATGGGCAAAGTTTGTAAGAGGTATAGGATTTTGGGTAGAATGTTAATTTTTAGGATGTTTATACGGCACAGCAAGCCGAATTGTGGCTTATACCATACCTGAGATCTCTCGGCAAGTTTACCCCCAAGTAGGTTATGGCTTTTTTTTCGGCCCACTCAAAAGGGAATAGGGTCTTTAGTGAGGTGGTGGATGATTTCTCCAATGTGAGAGGTAGTATCTCACTTTTGGAAAAATTAACTTGAAAGTTGGATACCTCATTATACTGAGAAATGTCTTCTACTAGAGGAGGAAGGGACGTCGAAGGGAACGTCAATGTGAATATCAGATCATCTGCAAAGGCTGAGATCTTAAATTTGTGTTGTTTAATCTGAAATCCCTTAATGTCTTCTCTATCTCTATCTAAAGGAAGGGTTACATCGTTAGGATGGAAAGGAATGGCGAGAGAGGGCACCCCTGTCTCGTGCCATTTCGTATTACCACCACTGGGTCTGAGAGTTGGCCATTGATTTTCAATTTGGCCGTGGGATTTGAGTAAATGGTGTCCAGCCACTTTGTCCAGTTAATGCCGAACCCCATGGTCTTTATAGTGTTTTTGAGTAATAAACAGTCCACCCTGTCAAAAGCCTTTTCGGCATCGACAGATAGCAGAAGGCTTGGATAGGGTTACGTTTTGGACAGGTGTATTAGGTTGAGCAGCTTGGTGGTATTGTGTTTGACTTCCCTGTCTGGGACAAAGCCCACTTGATCTGAATGAACCAGGTGTTGTAGGTGTACCTACTTACTGATGGCAGTGACTGTGTTCTTCCCGCGTCACCAATGGAATGGATACAGAAGGTCGAGTCGATAAGATTGATGGAGGAAATCACAGCCTCCATGTCACATAAATACCATGTGTACATATCCACTTCGGAGCCTTGGTTATACTATATGAAGGATAACCCCAGAGCCACCTAAAGTAATTGAATTAACGGATGGATACCTGCCACACAGCACACTTGACCTCATCTTTTGTTACAGGTCTATAAACATAATTGTTACATTAAGTGAAAAAAAAAACACGAAAAGCCACTCACCGAAAGGAGCAACAATGTAGTGAAAAAATTTAATGTAATAGGTACTATGTCAGCTATGGTTGTGCTGGAGAGGTGACTGAGGGAGTGGAAACCTTCCTCCCCCCGCACCCTCAACCCCCGGGGCAGGACTTTGAGGTGATCCGGATAGCGCCTCTGGGACTGACACAGTCAGTATAATCACAAGCAATACATGAGATAGTGCATTTTTTGTTATACGTATAAAAAGTACATGCATAGGAGCCGCTGGCTTCCCCACTTGAGGGCCAATGTAATGACCAACGGCGAGAACCTGGCCAGACGGGGGGTGGCCCTTTACTGGGATACGACTTTAGCATTAGCAGTGTACTTAAGCACGATAACACAATATAGCAGTGTCACCGTTGAGCACCGGAAAATCCAGAGTATCACACTAATATATAGCATGTTTGAATTTACCTGTAGAAGCTGCATCTATTCATCTAAATCTGTATTACTATTCTTACATAATGCTGCGGTGCATACTCAGTAGGCTCAATGGTAGTGTAGCAATGTATGTCTTTTACTGTGCATTGTTCTTACCATTCTGTACTGGATATCTCTAAACGCTTTGATATTGTTCAAATTTTTGTCTTACTATAAATTGTTATTACCATGTTGTATTGTCTATCTTTAAACCCATGTCTGATATACAATAATTTTTTTTTTTTTTTAAAAGATACAGCTCTGGTCAGCAGCTGCAAATCCTTCTCTCTTTATATTGCAGTATTCACTGCAGCTACATGTCCAGCCCCCTCTCTATGATGTCATGATGGTTTCATGAGTGCTATATATAAAAAAAAAAATGCAGATTCTTTGCTACTAGTTTATTTCATACACCGTTTCAATTCTCCCCAGTGCATTACAAAGAGTGCTTAACGGTAGAATGGAGTGTCCTTATGTCTTTGTTTGTACAACAGATTTACATCTTTGCACAGTTTTACGTCAAAGAAATTTGTCTTACAGTTACATGTTACCTACTTTAATTCCTGATCTCAAGTTTCTACATTTTTCTTTTTTTTAAAAGCATCCAAATGATTACAGTTATAGACCATTTATTTATGTTGTTTACTCAATGCAGAAAACACACATTTTGTATATTTAGCTAGCATAGCAGTCAACGATGCAAACATTAAAAGTAAAAAAATAATAATATTGCAGTAATATTCATAGAACTTTGACGTATGTTCACATTGGAAAAGGTTCCAATCTTTGGTCAATGCTTTGCAATGTATCTCCACCCACCTACCCATATGCTCAATTGATTTAATTGAGTTTGGCTCATCTGAAGGTAACTATTGATTTCCTGTCAAGAATTTCATTATACATTTACACCTATCTCTTCAATTTATTTGTCAGAGAATTTCTTCCACTAGCAACGGCAGTTTGCAATACATCTTCAATAATCTGGATAGCATGAGATAATAACCTTGGAAAGCTTTTACCTGGTAGGTGACAACATGTTGCCGTTTTTATGTTTCAGATATTGAATTGAGCCGGAACATGTGTTGACAGCTAACCATAAACAGGTTTATTGTATGATTCCTATATATATATAGTCATGGCTTTATTTTTGTTAAATAAATCACGACACGGTGTAATATGTCATGTGTTGTTGTTCATCTGAGGTTGTATTTACCTCATTTTAAGACCTGCTAAGAAACACATGATTGGTATTATGCCCTGATATGTCAAACTGTGACAGATCCTCTGTCTCTGGGTTACAAATCTATCCTCTAGTTCGTCTGTTTGTTCACCTAAAAACCCCTTCCATTCCCTTGCTGATTTGTCTATTTGTTCACCTAAAACCTCTTCCATTCCCTTCCTGATTCGTCTATTTGTTCACCTAAAACCTCTTCCATTCCCTTGGTGGTTTGTCTATTTGTTCACCTAAAACCCCTTTCATTCCCTTTACGCAAAATGGCACTTCAGATACATTCGAAGTGTCGAAGTAGTCGAACACATGGCGGCGGTCATCTTATTTAGTTGAACGTGTTCAGCTGTGTTTTGTCGTCGAGTTCATGGAACTAAAATCGGGTACGCGATGGCACGAACACAGCTGAACAATTACCTTCCAGAGAAATTCGACTATTCATTCGTATAGTCGAACGACGTTGAGTGAATCGAAGCCCACAAACAAGAGACACACTTTAACTATGTTTGGTAATTCAAACAGTAATTCGACTGTTTAAATAGACCGGCTGCACAGCCTAATTCTCTGGAACAATTTTGGGCATGAAACCATGCGTTCGGTCAGTCAAAAGAGACTTCCATGAATTTCCTGAACCCCTGCTCTGATCTTGGTGATTTTTGGATATGTTGTTCACCCAGATCAGGGCTATCAGGGGATTTAATGGGGATATGTTATGTTTTAGGGTGTTTTCTATAGTTTGTGTTAAAATGTGTTTGCCGGTCACCTGGAGCAGAAATATTACGTCATATTCCGGCTCCCAGCATCACTCTGCGGCGCGCGAGGGAGCCGAGCAGAGCACTCAGGGGTAAGTGTTCCCTCGGGGTGGCGGGTGGGGTGGGGTATGGCTGGTGGGGGAGGCGCTTGAGTTTTGTCCTGCCTAGGGCAGCACAAAACCAGGATACACCACTGCCTGGATGTCAGCGGTTGGTCCAGGGTGGGAGGAAGACGGCGAGATTCCAGTTAAGCTACGGCGGTTGTGGAGTCTGCGGTGATTGTGGGATCCGGTGCGGTGCTTATAGTCCTTGGCTTCAGCTAGGAAGCTTCCGTTGACGCAGGTGCCCAGTTGGGGTGCCAGGTGATCCGATACAAAAACCATAGAAATCAAATGTGGTGTTTCTTTTTCTCATCACTGTACAGTTAAATCACTTTGTTTATGCAGCCCTAGCCAGACCTCCCTGCATGTGACTTACACAGCCTTCCTAAACACTTCCTGTAAAGAGAGATCTTGTGTTTCAACTTCATTTATTTCTCAATCTTTTTAATATACAATTTCATATCTCCTGAACTGTTAATTGTCTGCTAGACAAAGTTCCTGTCTGTGACTAAAGTTCAGTTTACAGATCAGGGGATCTAAAGAAGTTAACATCTGATTTAAAGTGAAAACTTTTATAAACTTTTTATATACAGGCTGTCTCAATCACGGCCAAGGAATGTGTGGCAAGGGCTGCATAAACAGAAACAAAAGTAATTTAACTCCTAAATGGCAGGGAATTGAGCAGTAAGACTGATCTATACACAAAAGCTGCTTTATTAAGCTAAAATTGTTTTTGCTGCTATATTGTCCCTTTAACTCAAAATGTTTCTCCCTTTAGCTTGTGCATTTTACATACTTGTTGAAAGCCTTTTTTCCACATTTACCTTTTATTTTCATGCCATTTAAAGTGTTATTTTACTCTCCTATAAGTAAGAAGAGTGAGTACCTTGCTAATTTGTTTAAGAACAGCTTTTAGAATCCTTACTACGAAAATTGCATTTATTTTTAGCATCTTCTGGGAATCAGATGTGATGTGATGACATACAAAAATAAGAGCTAAAGATAAGATGTATTTTTTTTATATTTACAGGACAAATGTGTGCCAGTATATCAAATACATTTACTGAAAGATATTAAACATTTGAGTGTTAACGTGTAGCACAAAACCTTTCAAACAATTCCATTAAATCTGAAATAATTATTTAAGCTTTTACCCTGTTTAATATAAAATAGCATTTGTATACACAAGCTGGGTTCCTCAGAAGACGAGGCACAAGAGATCAAATTGACAATGTACGATGGATAATAGAGAAAGCCAGAGAGTTCCAGAAAAAACATCTACTTCTGCTTCATAGACTATTCTAAAGCCTTTGACTGTGTGGATCACAACAACATGTGGCAAGTTCTTAAAGAGATAGGAGTACTAGATCATCTCATCCGCCTCCTGAAGAATCTATATGTGGACCAAGAAGCCACAGTCAGCACCGAACATGGGACAACAGAATGATTCATAATCGGGAAAGGAGTGCAACAAGGTTGTATATTGTCACCTTATTTATTCAACTTATATGCAGAATACATAATGCGTAAGGCTGGGCTGGCTGAATCCAAAGCTGGAATCAGTATTGCTGGAAGAAATATCAACAACCTCAGATACGCAGATGATACTACTCTGATGGCTGAAAGTGAGGAAGAACTAAAGGACCTATTGATGAGGGTAAAAGAAGAGAGTGCAAAAGCTGGCTTGCTGCTCAACGTTAAAAAGACTAAGATCATGGCAAACAGCAATCTCAGAACAGAAGTGGAGGCAGTGACAGATTTTATTTTCTTGGGATCCAAGATCTCTTCAGATGGGGACTGTAGTCATGAAATTAAAACACGTTTGCTTCTGGGGAGGAAAGCTATGGCAAGCTTGGACAAGCTGGTAAAAACAAAAGATATTACACTATCAACAAAGGTCCGCATAGTCAGAACTATGGCATTCCCAGTAGTAACATATGAATGTGAGAGCTGGACTATAAAGAAGGCTGAGTGTCGTAGAAATGATGCCTTTGAACTGTGGCGTTGGTGAAAACTGCTTAGAATCCCTTGGACTACAAGAAGATCCAATAAATCCATAGTACAGGAAATCAAGACAAGCTGTTCACTGGAAGCTATGATCATAATGCTGAATATTTTGGCCATATAAGGGGAAGGCATGATTTCCTAGAGAAAACTCTGATGCTGGGAAAGATTGAAGGCACACGAAGAAGGCGACAACAGAGACGGAGATTGATAGATGAGGTCACTGAAGCCACGAACATGAAGTTGTTGGAGCTCAGAGGGGCAGTGACTGACAGATGTACCTGGCGTGCTACGGTCCATATGGTCACGGAGTGTCGGACACGACTGAAGACTAAACACACACATATACTAGCAGCCGTATTTAGTGCTTTATTGCTCCAGGACGAATTTCTGTTTATGCTACTCTGAAATTAAGAAGTAAGTATGTAGCCAGAAAATGGAGATCTAGGCAACTACAGCGAGCGATACATGGGTAGCAAGTTCAGCAGCTTGATTTACAATTAAAAGAGTGCCCAGGTGTCCTTTTCCTGCATTGTAAGGACTCACACTACTTTATTTTTAATTATTTGATTTCTTACTACACTGGGTGCCACTCCACACCTCCTCTACAGCTCAGGCGATCGCCCTCAGTCAATGAGTGAAGTTCTTCCCCCATAGATTTAGCTCAGTGGAGAGAGCTTCTGGCACTCATTGAGCTGTAGCGAAGGAAGATGTTGGCAGACTCCAGATAAGAACTTATGCCATTCTAAAAGAGTTTGCCTACTTACAATTGGGGAGAGGGGCTACAAGTGTACTCCTGGAACAATAATGACTACAGCACGCTGTAGTGGTTATGGTGCTTGAAATGTTAATTTAGTAGTAACTAACATCACCTGTGTGCTTTACTTACGTAGAGATGTATTACCTATCTGCTCATTCAGGATTATATGACAAAACAAGAATATTGTCACTAGTACAATCCCTTAACTATCAGGAAGATATACTATCATTTCTCAATTATGTTTACCCATTTAATGTGTATTCCATATATGTTAAAAACAGATTACTAATGGCTTTTTATGTAACTGTAAAGTTAATTTAGAACAACGTCAAATTATTTTACTTTCATTTTATTCACAGAGTTTAATCTGATCCATTGAGTGAGAAAATAAGTGGAAGCTACGAACCCCCCCTATAGTTTCTCAGATAGTCATTTAAAGGTGTCAGGTATCTTCTTAAAGCCCTTTACAAACACTTTTTGAGACTTTTTTTTGTCTGGTAAATACAAGGCTGTGTCAACCCTGGTAGGAACAGAACAGAATAGCAATGATATTTAAATTTAGTGGTTTACTTAAATGGACACTCTAAGCACCATGACCACTGCAGCACACTCCAGTGGTTATGATGCAAAGATTGTGCCTTTTGCTATTTTGTGTGTCAGAGCTGTGTTCAAATAGTTTGCCATTTACCTGGATCCTTTTGGCACCTGTACTCTGTCCCCTCTTCATATATTACTGAAGTTCTGACATCTGTATTAATGATATTAATGTTCTATGCCCCCCTCATCTAGACTGTAGGCTCGATTGCGCATGGTCTTCATCTACCTATTATTCTTGTAACATATCGTTATTGTCTCATTTGTCAAATTCCCCTTTTAATGTTATGCGCTGTGGATTAAGCTGGCGCTATATAAATATCAATAATAATAATAATTATAATAATTCCATCTGTATTCAAACAGAATTTATTGTCAGAGAGTATTAGCTTATGCTCATACCCAAGGAATTCTATCCAAATAGGATTGAAATGAATATAGCTAATGCAGATTAGGAACTTCCTCTTTAGCGATATCTGAAGAAGGGGTCAGAGTACAGACAACCCGAGTACCCAAACTAGATCTAAAACTGCTTGACTCTTACCTGGGAGATGGTGCCAGCTGCTAGCTCTAGTGCTTAGATTACATTTTTAACACAATTTATGAACAATATTTCTTAGCGTTTGGCCAGATAAACATGAGAACAAAAAGAGTAGTGTTTATTTCTATATGTTACACAAAATGTTACAGCAAAGTATGTGTTCCATGTTCCGTGGATTCTCATTTTCTCCTGCATGGTCATATCTTGACAAGCCTGTAAAACAAAGCAGCCATTTTCGCATAAGCTGTTATATTCAACAAACTAGATTGAAGTGTTTGATAATCCGCTTTTCTCTTCCATATCTGCAGCTATCAGATAGTGAAAAACAACCATTCAACCACAAACAGGTAGCAACCACAGCCATTTTTGTCCTTGCTTTCTATGAGTCATTGCTCAGCAACAGAGACAGTGGGTGGGGGAGTGACTAGGATACAAAGAAAGTCATATTAATGCCACATGCATATGCTAGGCTCATTTTTCTACAATCTTTTGTTCTCTGAAAAATAAACAATCACATTATTTATATGATATTTTACTCACAGTGCACACGAGCCAGACCTACAAACATTTTAAAGAATGTTTCAAGGAGATTTCAAACAACAGATTGTTATCTTGCGATTTCCATGTGGACAAACAATTTCTGTTTATAGTCTTTGTAATATGCCAGTGCTTTATAAAAATCTGAGTTAAAAAAAAAAAAAGTAGTAAGCTTGCAATCTTTAATGTACACATTGTTTTACTATAGTGACTTATTTTTATAAAATAAATGCACAGATCTTCATGTTCTCCGGTGTGAAGAGATTTTTTAACGTCATGAAAAATCACGTATTAGAACTGTCAATTTAAGCTGTTCCCATGTAGAGTTGCAACAGTCCAAATTCATTGGGTCTGTCTGGATTTTGGTCTCTTCTTCCAATGTGAATTATGTAGCTGTTATGACCCTGCCTGACTCCTTTCCTTTCCTTGGAGTTTTGCTTGTTACATATAAGATGTTACATATAAGGAAACACTTGTGTTTATTTCATTATCATGGAGTTAAAGAATTAAATTGCTAAGAACCAGACAGCAGTAATTTTGAGACACCATGTGTAACTAAACCTACCCAAGGCACCTGGGGTTAGTATGTTGTGTGTGTCGAGACTTGATGAAAAAGTTTGCTCTAAACTGATATTATCAGTCAGTAACAGCGTATTCCAGATGACTCATTGACAGCCCAGGCTTAAAAAGGCTATTTTTCTCCATAATTAAAGGATCATTATAGTCACCAAGACCGCTTCATCTCAATGAAGTGGTTTGGGTGCAGTGGTCCTGTCCATTTAACTCTTCAATGTAAAATACTGCATTTTTTTCCGTCGAATCTACCTCCATTGGCTGTCTTCCACAAACAGGTGGGAACCACAGGCATTTTTATCCTTGCTTGCTATGAGTCCGATAGGCTGGCCTAGTATAACTTGGTCATGTAATGCACAAGGTCATAGGAAAGCGTTTTGTTCACTGCTTTCCTATTTAGCATTGGCTGCAGACTCATCATGCATGCGCAGCATGCTACTTTATTATTTATATATCACCAACATATTCTGCATTTACAATTCAAAAAAGGGAATACTAGCAGTAAAGGAAGCCTTGCTTTAAATAGTTTACACTCTATAAGGACCACCTAACATAGTGTATTGATGATCCCAAACCAAGATCCCTTAAAATGTAATTATAGGATAAACATTGCTCTTTCTAATGCTTTAAATTATAGATATTTTCACTACTGGTACATTTTACAATGTTTTTGAATTGAAGACTGGCTATCTTTGGCTATAAAGACACCACTTCTAACTGGTAAAATAGTTTGAAGAATATGGCCATTATTGCTGTGATTTTTTTATGATGAATTCACAAGAATTTTAGTTTATTCCATATTTTGTATTTATGGTTGACTTGTGCGATGAATGGAAGAATGTTTATTTGTGTAGGAAGGCATTATGCCCAGAAACAGTCACTTGGGTAGCCTGTTGGGAGAATTAATTCATCTATAATTTAGAATGAATTACTATGGACCCCCAAGGAATCTCTACAGAACCTGTAATCATGTGGTGGATGACTGATAAACAATGCCAAACTATTAGCAAACACAGTACATTTAAAATCTGCAGGATCAATATCCCATGAATATGGAGAATTTGATTAATAATGTTAACCTTTATTTTGAGATCAAGGAGATCTTGGAGGAAGAAATTGATTTGCTTGTGTACAAATTCCATGAATAAGGTATTCATATGTTATATTCTCAATGCAGCATAAAAACCACCACCAACAACAACAAAATTGAGACAATACATCAAGTGCTCGTATGATGGGTTCAAATCCCTGATGGATGCTTGTGACTTGGAGTAATTATGTTATATTGATGTGACTCACAGTAAAACGGAGACTGGATCATTAACCTCAAGAATGCAATGTGTTGAAAATGCTTATTAAAGGACCACTATAGTGCCAGGAAAACATACTCTTTTTCCTGGCACTATAGTGCCCTGAGGGTGCCCCCACTCTCAGGGTCCCACTCCCGTGGCGCTGAGGGGGGAGGAAGGAGTTAATCGCTTACCTCTTTTCCCCCGCCAGGCTCCCTCGGCGCTGGAGACTCTCCTCCCTCTTCTTCCGTCATTGGCTGAATGCGCATGCGCGGCAAGAGCCGCGCGCGCATTCAGCCTGTCCATAGGAAAGCATTCTCAATTCTTTCCTATGGACCCTGGCGTCTTTTCACTGTGAAAATCACAGTGAGAAGCGCGGAAGCGCCTCTAGTGGCTGTCAGTGAGACAGCCACTAGAGGCTGGATTAACCCTATTGCAAACATAGCAGTTTCTCTAGCTGGACCTGGCACCCAGACCACTTCATTAAGCTGAAGTGGTCTGGGTGCCTATAGTGGTCCTTTAATGCCGAACATAAGAAGACATATCATACAAACATCTTAGTTTTACTGCTCATAATACACACAGAATGTAGAATTCTTGCATTACAGACAGGCCTAGGCCACATTTCTTATCTTGCCTCATTTGTATCTTTGTTGACTGTATACCATTAGTTTCTTCCATGTCAATTTATGTTTTCTTCTCTTTTGTATGTGTAATTGTAGTTGTGAGCATTTTACATGAAGGTCCCAGAGTCTGTTTTAATGACATGTTCACTCTAGTAAGTGTGTTTGCTATTATATTTCTTCACATAAGGTTCATTGCTCGTTTGAGTGCTAAGAGGCACTCACTGTATCCATTAATAATGTGTCCCATATAGCTTTGGATTAAAAATAACATAACAGCGATACAACTTTATTCCAATCAATTAAAGGGCAACATGCATGCGCAAGTCGTAGAAAAACTGTGGGAATATTATTCTGAATTATGGACTGACTGTTACAAATGGCTAATTTTATATTGAGGATTTTGAGTTACTTGCACAGTATTTATATAAACTGGTCCATTAGCTAGATTTTATTTTATTTTTTTAAATCATTTTTATTGAGTTTTTAGTATATGCAAAGCTAGATCAGAGAGACACGCAGGCCTCAAGAAGTACAATAGTGAGCTCTGGATTAAAAATAATATAATTTTCTTTCTACATATTTAAGAAATATTAAAACAGCAATGGTTGCTATGACAAAATGAAAACATCATTTTTGAAAATAAATTCAGTAGCATTTGCTATGCATAAAAGAGTAAAAAAAAAAAAAAAAAACGTAATTAGGATTATTCAGCCATTTCGAAAACAGTGATAATTTTATTTAAGAAAGTGTTTATGAAGAGACTCGGGAAATAGAGGGGCAAAAGATGATCCTCTAGCAGATTGTATAACCTCATGTAATGGTTTTACAGTTTAAGTCATGCAAGAAACAAATGACTTGTATCTATGAAATAGAACTCAAGAGTAACGTTCTGGTTATCGTATAACATGTGATATCAAACCCCTCAACTTTCAGACAGGACAGGGGTGGGCTGGACTAAAAAGACATGGCAGTGACGCAACCTGCATCACTGGCGCCGCCCATAGTTGGTGAAACCGCCCAGAAAGGAGACAGATCTGCCCAGAAAAGGAGTGTGTCAGACTGGCATGAATGAACACCATGGAAGAACGCACTACTGAAGCACTCTTTGCATGGTCCTAGTTCCCACAGCACATGTTTATCAAACATGAAACCAGGTAACATAGTCAGGATGGTGGGACTCGAGTCTTAAATTGCATCGGTCTTGTCTAGACCAGAACAATTATGGGCATTCTCAGCCAGTCAAATCATTTACAAATATTGAGGAGAATCCACACAGCATGCTTGGTACCTCAGGTTACCTTGTGTCATTTTAACAGGTATATAGAAATAAATAGAGCCTCCTGGATTAGAAAGCTCCTGTCAGAAAAAGTCCTTTACACATTCAAAGAAGGCCACATATCCCCTGACGCACTGCCTTTGTCTAGTTTGGCAGTTCTTAAATAAGTCTTCTATGAGCCTCGTATGTCTACCTTACATCAACACCTCTACTGTAAAGCAACTAGGTAATGTTAAATCCTGAACCATTGGGGGTTATTGAGAACGTGGTTGGTGGACTTCTAATAAAGCTAATGCTTGTCAAGCTCAAAAGCAACGAATACTGGCAAAGTGACAGGTCACTAATCATGGTGTGAAACTGTGCACACCCATTCCAAAATGATTTATCATAGTAATCAGCTTATATAAAATAATGGTATTTGCTTATCTTTTATGAATTTAGGATTGATTTATTATTGGTTTTGTACCTTTTTAAAGGTCACAGAAAACCTTATAAATATACGACCTCAATAAATTTCTATTATAAGCAATACGGCATCACCTTGACATACTGTAAAAACGCTGACATTCGATTTCCTTCTATCAATTGTGGCAACATTCCAGAATTCTTTTAGGTTTCTGCTTTCACTTGATGCAGATTAATGAAACACAGCTGAGGACTATGATCTGAACTCGCACATTAACTAATGAACACAGAGAGCTTTACCACTGAAGTCATTGTTTAATCAAGTTGTATAATTTCTCCATACCCCCTACTGTTATAGACAAGGTCTATTTGTGTGCATACTTTAGAAACCCTGTCTAGACCATATGTACATTGCTGGGTCTCTATTTTTCTTTGGGAAAGAACCATAGCTCATCTAAAATTCAAAGCATGTAGATCAATTTAACAGCTCTGCCATGATTTTCAGATTCCATTCAGCTTGTATTACATCATGTGCAGGTGGTTTGAATTAAAGTGAAATGAAAGGGATAAAACAGACAAACACTTGTTCTTTTTAAGGTATATCACGCTGATTGGTATTCTGCCCATCTAGATTAAGAAAGCAAAAGCTGCTAAAAAAGATTGATATCAAGGTATAATATCCATTGTCTCTCCAGCTATTGTTGCATTTTAATTGTCATCACAAGTTACACCGTAGCTATTTAGCTAGCAAGTAGTATAGCAATCCAGAATGGAAAGAAGGTCAGCGATAAGTGTTCACGTCCAACTACAAACTATCCACAGGGTCCACTGCAATCTGATTACAGATAATTAAGATCTATGAAAATTGTTGTCAATGTAGGCGGTTGAGGATGTTGGAAGCTGCACGTCAAAAGCACTAATTTGGGTAGATTAAGGAGATTGTTTTTCTACCACAGCTATAATGTCTAAGGTTAATGGGAGTAGGTGCACAGGATCTTAAATGGGAATTGTCACTTTATGGATTTTAGTACAACCTAATCTTGAACTAAAAGTTAGCCATAGATATTGCTTTTTTAAATCTATCTAGTAGAGCAATGAATCTGCACATAATTTTGCGTTAAGCTTGAGCATTCTTCCACGGAAACTATTTGGGTGATTCAGAAGGCTTTCGGGACGATGCAATGAGTGCAGAGTTAACAAAAGTGTAGCACAAACACGTCAAAGATGGTCGAGAATCTGTTGAGAGATTTGGCGACCTGCGACTTTTTCCAAATCTAAAATCACTTTTGAAAGGGAAGACATTTCAATCCGTCAATGAGACTTAGATAAATACGATGAGGCAGCTGATGGTGACTCCAAATAAGAATTTTATGGTAAACAGTGGAAGAGACGCTGAAATAACTGTGAGCTCCCAAGGTGCCTAATTTGAAGGGGACTGAGGTGTCATTGTCCTATGTACAGTGTTTATTGTATCTTCTTCAATAAATGTCTCTATTTTTCATATTACATGGATGAATACTTTACAAGCAGACCTCGTATGTGAAGTGTTTCAACTTGAAATACTGTAACGGAGATATTTGCACTTGTGTGCTGGATGCAAGTTACACTCTCAGCACACTTGACAGCCCAGAACTCTGTTCCCTGCATAAAATACCACACTGCTTCTAACAATAAATCGAAATCTACCCATCGCAGGCAGAGCGCTTGCAAGGAGAAGTTAGCGTTCCCCCACCCACCCACCTACTTAAAACAAAACCTCTCTCCTCTTCCCCACTTATTCCCTCCGCCCCTTCCCCTCACTGGCCCGCAGTGTGCGCATGAGCTCTGAGTCAGCAATAGGTCCAATCACAGGCATCTTTATGAGAACCCTGTGTGTAACGGATCGCCTGGCACCCCGACTGGGTACCTCCGTTAAAGGATGCTCCTAGCGCTTCCTGAGGACTCCAAGCACTGCAGCAGACACCACAACCACCGAACCGGAGAAGCATATGAATCCTCCCAAGCATATGAATGCTGTAGACAGTTGAATAGGAACCATACGAATAGGTTTACTCTCCTAGCAGTCAAACTGGAACAGCATACAATAAATCCTTCCCCCAATAATGAGACGACACTTCACTTTGAGGGTTAAGCAGGAACTCAGGTGCTGGCACACCCAGCCTGGTTTTTATTACAGTCTTGCAAATACAGGACCGCCCACAGGGAGGTATAAAACAACCAATCACATCACAGTTACATCCCACATATTCCCTCCCCTTATCCTGAGAGGAAACTCAATTATACATACAGTTAAAACATACTTTCTACCCAACTTTCATAACTCCAAAACCATACATCACATTCACATAAAATTACATATTCACAATCAATCCATTCAGGGGAACAACATATTCAAAAATGGCACAAATCAGACAAGGGGTTCAAAAGTTGGTAAAAAGTCCTTTGTGACTAAATGAAGCATGGCTTTCTGGCCCAAACCAGTTTCAGAGTCTTCTATCCTGGAGATAAGTAATTCAATTATCTCCCAGGACAGACACAAGACTCCATTAAGCACATAGTTGCAAAAAGACACAAAACACTTTAAAATACATAAAGTCACCTTTTACACATAACACACAGACATTTCACATATCCCCAGATAGCTGGGATCTGAGCGCACAAAACTACCGAATAGCGCTCAGATCCTATTCACACAGTTCAATTGCCATGGAGCCAAAGTCTTTAACTACACGAATGGGCTCCATGGCATAGCTATCTGGGTTAACACATTCACATAAAGTCTGGTCCATAGTCCAAAGGCAAGAGGCGGGCAAGCAGCCCCCTCCAAGGACACGTGGCGAGGCCGGTTTCGCCACACTGTGATTGAACTGCGTGTGGCCTCTGTGATGTAGGAGGGGGCATGGAAGACCAGCACCAGGAGCTTTGCAACTTCCATATGCGTAAAAACCTTTTTTTACTCCAAAAGGAGGGGGGAGACCTTTTCCATAGTGCCCAATAGGGCATAATACTCCGAAACGGTACCCCTCCACTTAAGGGTAAAGTAACCCTTTAATAATAATAATAATAATAATAATAATAATATGGAAACTACCAAAGCATAAACATTTTCACAGGGTTCTGTTTTGTGCATTTATTTTGGAAACAAGATGTAGGAATATTCGACCTATATTGTTAAAAATACAAGCAATTGGCCACTCCATTAAATAATAAGAATGTAAACTGCAACCAAGGGAGAGATTGCGGCCTTGCAGCTTGGCATATAAAAATCAGCAGCACATGACTTCCCACAGCTGAGGAGCAGCAATATTTAATTACTTCAAGAATCTTTGAACCATCTTTATCTATCGCTTATTTTTTATTTTATTTTTAAACACTAATTAATTGGTATAGAAAGGGATTGAACCATTACCACATAAACCCTGAGTTTCTCAACATGTGAGATTTAACAGGGGATGAACCAGTATCATTTTCTTATTCAGTTTAGCACAATCAAAGCTGATTTGTCTTTGATCATATAAAATAGTTTAATTTCAATCCAATTTAACAAACAGTATTAATAGCTTTTTTCAGAATAATCTCCTTCACAATTCTGCTCTAATGCCTTTTCCAGTGGCTAACATTTTCAAGCAAATTTCATTATTTTAAAAGCTTTAAGAAACCATCTGACAGAAGCTTATAAAATAATAATTTTTACATTTTACAGAGATTGCTGGTGTTTTAGGTACTAATGTTTCTATTAGAAGTCATTGTACATTATTAATGCAGTAGTGAAGGATGTGCCACATAAGGCCATATTTTTGTAAAGGATATCAGTAACAAAGTGTGATTAGAAATTGAGCCTTAAAGGGACACTATAGTCACCAGAACAACTACAGCTTATTATTATTATCGCCATTTATATAGCGCCAACAGATTCCGTAGTGCTTTACAATATTATTAGAGGGGGGATTTAACTGTAAATAGGACAATTACTAGAAAACTTACAGGAACAATAGGTTGAAGAGGACCCTGGTCAGACGAGCTTACAGTCTATACGAGATGGGGTATAATACACATTAGGACAGGAAATAGCAATCAAATTAGGTGGGAGTGAAGCAGAGCTGGAGGAGAGAGTAGAGTGCTGCCCTTTAGGAGAGAGCAAGAGACAGGTATGTGAGGTAGAGGTTAGTCTGGGAGGCCATAGGCTTTCCTAAAGAAATGTGTTTTAAGGCACTAGGGGAGAGTCTGATGGCGGTAGGCAGGCTATTCCATAGGAAGGGAGCTGCCCGCGAAAAGTCCTGCAAGCGCGAGTTGGCCGTACGGGTGCGAGCAGCGGACAGAAGACGTTCACAGGCAGAGCGGAGAGACCGAGAAGTGGCATACCTATGGATCTGTGAGGAGATATAAGAGGGGCTAAGATTGTTCAGTGCTTTATAGGTATGGGTTAGCACTTTGAATTGACTCCTATAGTATACAGGAAGCCAATGTAAGGACTGACAGAGGGGTGAGGTGTGAGAGGACGACTAGAGAGGAAAATCAGTCTGGCGGCCTCTAGCAGGGCAATACGGCTATTGGGAAGACCAATTAGGAGAGAGTTACAATAGTTCATGCAAGAAATTACTAGAGCATGGACAAGCTCTTTAGTAGCATCTTGTGTAAGAAAGGGGCGGATGCGGGAAATGTTTTTAAGGTACAATTGGCATGATTTGACAACAGACCGGATGTGAGGCTCAAAGGTGAGGCCAGAATCAAAAGTAACACCAAGACAACGTGCTTGTAAGGATGGGCTGATATGGGTACCACCAATCTGAAGGGAGAGCAGGAGAGGAGGATTAATATTAGGAGGAGGCAAGACAAGAAGTTCTGTTTTGGAAAGATTGAGTTTCAGAAAGCGGGAGGGCATCCAATCAGAGATAGAAGAAAGGCAAGAGGTGACACGTTGCAGGACATCAGGGGAGAGGTCCGGGGAGGAGAGATATATCTGGGTGTTATCAGCGTACAGGTGGTAATTGGAATTGAATCCAAATTAGGTAATACGTGTGCCTAGAGAGGCAGTGTAAAGAGAAAATAGAAGGGGACCAAGGAGAGAGCCTTTGGGGACTCCAACTGAGACAGGACGAATGGTGGAGGTATCATTAGAAAAGGAGGACACTGAATGAGCATTGGGTGAGATAGGAGGAAAACCATGAGAGGACAGAGTCACAGAGACCGAGTGATTGAAGAGTTTGGAGAAGGAGAACATGATTAACGGTGTCAAAGGCAGCAGAGAGGTCAAGAAGAATTAGTATGGAGTAGTGACCTTTGGATTTAGCTGTGATAATGTCTTTAGTGATTTTGATAAGGGCAGTCTCAGTAGAGTGGAGGGGGCGGAAGCCAGACTGAAGAGGGTCAAGGAGAGAGTTGGAGTTGGGGAAGCAGGCAGACAGGTAAAGACTAGTCTTTCAAGAAGCTTTGAGGAAAAAGGGAGCAGGGCTATAGGACAATAGTTAGAAGGGGAGGATGGGTCGAGACATGTTTTATTTAAGATGGGTACTACAGTAGCATGTTTAAGGACAGCAGGGACAGTGCCAGAAGAAAGGGCGAAGTTGAAGATGTGTGTTAAGGAGGGCACAAGACAAGAGGAGAGAGATCTGATAAGGTGAGACGGGACAGGATCAAGCGGGCAAGTGGTGGGGCGAGAGGAAAGGATAAGCGCAGCCACCTCTTGTTGGGGGATGGCCGCAGCAGGGCAAAGAAGAGAGTTAAAGGTATCAAAGAGATGCTTGGGATTGCGAGAGCATGAGCTAATAAGAGAAGAAAAGTATGACTGTTTGGCAAGGGCAAGGGCTGCGCTTAATGTAGTTGTTCTGTTGAGTATGTTTATATGCAAGAATTTTTATGCAAACACTGCTTTTTCAGAGAAAAGGCAATGTTTACATTGCCCCTAGGGACACCTCCGAGTGGCCACTCCTCAAATGGCTGCTGGAGGTGCTTCCTGCACAGTAGGCAGCACTGCCATTCAGCGTCCCCAGGCTCTGCATGGAGACAATGAATTTTCCTCATAGAGATGCATTGATTCAATTGTGTGGATGTTTACATTGATGCCTAGGGACACCCTCAGTGGCAGTCACTCAGACGGCCACTAGAGGTGCTTCCTGGGTCAGTGCTGCGACGTTCAGTGTCTCCACTCCTTGCGTGCAGATGCTGAACTTTCCCCATATGGATGCTTTGATTCAATATTAGTTACGCCCCTGATAGTTACTCTGAGTAGCTTTCACATAAATTGAAAAAAATACTTACAATATGAAAAGCAAATAGGTTACAATCGTAAGTATACAAAAATGGGTAAGTAATCTTTTTATCTGTATTTGAGTTTAATCAGATTAGCAGCTTTACAGGCATTGTTAGTGATGTGCTGAATGATAATTACAAATTTGATTTGCATGGTAAACTTTTCAATAATGTATTATTCCCCATCTCATTTCCTTGCATACAGATAGTTTCCAAGCAATGAAGGGAAGCATGTTTGTTCTAAATGTTATAATTATCTCAGTTGAAATGGTGTGTTAATAAACTACCTGCATTATAATATATTTAAAGAAAAAAAAATCCCCTTCCACCTAATAAAATGATTTATATATAACACAGAATGCAAATCATTTTTTTTCTATAAGTTGCAAAACATATATCATATGTGCTGTATTTTTATGTTGCTGTCCCTAATACTTAGATGTATGCATATAGACAGATGAATAAATACACATTATATGTATTGATATACATTCCATGTATCTATCTATTTACTTTATGCTGATTATATGTTTTTATTATTGAGTACGTCTTTGCCTCTTACATACTTTTATATAATTTTTTCATGTTCTTTCAATATGTATTGCTTGTAGCACATTCAATCAAGGAAAATGTTTAAGACAGTAACATTATATATATATATATATATATATATATATACACACACACACACACACACACACACACACACACACACACATACACACACACACACTAATTATCATAAAACTACTTTTCCAAAAAGAGTGCTGTCGCACCTTGTTCAATTTAATTAGAGCATCTTTTAATGTGCAGTCCATTTCAACTTCATATATTCAAAATAAAAATATAAACAATCTGTCAAGTACTTTTCCAGCAAAAAGAAGTAGAAATTATGAGAGGAAGGAAACTGTCAAAAGAATTTGACAGCACAACTTGATTTGGCAATGAATTTAAAATCCAGTTCTAAATATTATTTATCCCCTTTCTGCAAATTCCCCATAGTAACAAATAGAATTTTGGAAACTCTGTCTTCATAATTAAAATGTCATCTTTCATTCTATTAAGTTTTTTTATCCAACTCTTTCGTCTAGTTGAACAAATGTAGATAATTTGGTCAATGAGATAAACCCTGCATTGCAGAGCTTAGCTCAGGAGAGGTAACTTATTAGTAATTATAATGAGCTGTAGTGGTTATGGTGCTTGGAGTGTTTTTAAACTATATTATATTTTAACATATTTACTACCTGCCCCTTTCTAGTATTGAATGATCCCAAGCAATTTTGCATCTTTTTTCAAATGTTGGTAACATGTTAATCAATACTTTCCAGATTTGATTAAATATTGATACCGTATATACTTGAGTATAAGCCGACCCGAATATAAGCCGAGGCCCCTAATTTTACCACAAAAACTGTGAAAACGTATTGACTCGAGTATAAGCCTAGGGCGGGAAATGCAGCAGCTACTGGTAAATTTCTAAATAAAATTAGATCCCAATATAATTACATTAATTGAATATTTATTTACATTGTGTGTATATATAATGAATGCAGAGTGTGTGTTTGTGTGTGTATATATAATGAATGCAGTGTGTGTGTGTGTGTTGTGTGTGTGTATATAATGCAGTATGTGTAAACTGGGTGAGGGGAGGGCATTTTTATTTTTATTTTTTTATTTTAATATTATTTTAATATTATTTTATTATTATATTATTATTTTAATATTAGATTATTTTAATAATATTATTATTATTATTTTAATATTTGCATTATTTTTTTTAAATGTTTTTTTTGTCCCCCCTCGCTGCTTGTTGCCTGGTCAGGGAGGGGGGACAAAAAAACATTTTTAAAAAAAGATTATTTTATTATTTTGTTAATATTTGCATTATTTTGTTTTTTAAATGGGGGGACAAAAAAAAACATTAAAAAATAATGCAAATATTAAAATAATAATATAATAATAAAATAATATTATTTTAATAATATTTTATTATTATTAAAATAAAATATTGAATCCCTGGTGGTCCAATGGCATTGGCTGTTCAGTGGGGGGGCTGACAGTGAGCTGTTACTTACCTTCCTGCAGCTCCTGTCAGCTCCCTTCTCCTCCATGCAGCTCCTCTGTCAGCTCCGTTCCGTTTACAGTGTAAGTCTCGCGAGAATGTATATTCTGCATTATCAATGCTGACAAAGAGAGATATCTGTGTTTCAGGAAGAAACCACATTTTGGGGTAATTTGATAGAGAACAAGGAGATGGTGCCTAGTTCTGGACAACTTAACTGCTAATCTAAACTGTAATAAATACGTTGCTTAGAATGTCCCTTTAAGCTAGGGATGCTTGTGTCTATGCTTCTTCATTGTATATTCATGTCACATTACATGTAGAAAATGTATTCCGTTATAATAACTAAATATTTCTTAAAATATTTGAAAATATATAACTAGGTTTTTGAACAGGATTGACCTTCCATTGTAATATTGATAATTTGTGCTATCCACAAATTTGTGCTATCTGAGTAATGATAACGGTCAGGCATTCCCATCAAACCTTATGACAATATGTGAAACAATGACACATTAAAGGGAAACTCTGGAAAGGGATGCTTAAACCACTTTAGCTTGCTGAAATGTTTTATATGTAAAGAACATGTCCTCTTCTTTTCATTTTACAAAAAAGTGCAGATTTCTTTAGAAATTAATTCACCTTAACTACAAAGGGTTTTTAATATGTTTTTAACATAAATAAACAAATTAGCATCTTTAATGACTATGCCCTTTCAAAATTAATTTCTGCCCTATAGTTAAAACTATACAATATAGGAATAATATAATCATATCAAAAGGAAAATGACACGACCTTTAATGCTTAATGTTTTTCTCATCAAATGAAGGAAAAGGTTGAGTGGGTTGAAATTGCCAGGAACACAAAAATATTAGATTAATGTGCACTTTTCTTCTTTTTTTTTTCTATGTATCCATATTTCAGATTTTCATCATTGTGCTTTTATGATAGCATTATATCATAGCATAGGCCAAAGTTCAGTAAACTTTGTGTTAGCAGCACCTTACAGCTCTAAACTATATATATTTTGATGAATAAATACTGCACTGTAACAAAACAACATACCGTTGGAAAGGGAACAGATTGGGCATTCAATAAACATAAATTACTTTCCTGCGATACAGCTGATTCCATGAAATTCTGTAGCCCAGCATGATTTGTTGTCAAGTTTGCCAGATTTGAGTTAATTAACATCCCAGTATTTTTGTGCAAGGTTAAGGTAAAAAGAAAACCAAACACTGAAAATAGATCATTTGCATACAGTGCCAAATCTGTGCCTTTGCAGAAGGCCGTTGTGATGTTACAGTGCTATGCTAGATGTCACTGTTCATAAAGCAGTGTAATGGTTTTTAGAAAACTTATATTTTGTAACTTTTCAGGATTATGATTGTGCATATATTGCCTTTGTGTGCTATGTGTAGAATGTTGCTGAAGATATTAATGGCCCAATTACATGATATACCATTCATATGCAAATGGGTTTGGAGTATTTGTTATATATATTTTGAATTCGATGAACATGGCTCACAGTATTCAATTTATAGGTTGGTTGTTTGTCTTCTTCATTTTAACCAGTGGTTCTTTAAATTTAATTTGACTGTTAAAAATACCATTTACCTAAGCTCTCATCAATCTAGAACATGGTGTGTTAGATATCATATTTGTGAATGCGTGTGTGAACTTCATACTTCTTATCTGTACATCAGAAAATCACTCTGCGGCCTCATTCTGATTGGCGTTTTTATTATTAAGTGCCTTAAAATGTTGGGGATATTGACTATTGCATTTGAGTCTGTTGGCAGTAAATTGTAGAGGGTTTCTGACAGCTCTGGCGGTTAGTATTTTAACAAGTCTAATTGTTTCTTTAGGCTAAAGCAGAAGATTCCCTGGAGTTTGAGCCATTAATTGGTTTAACTTTGGTACCGCACACAGTGCTGCTTAAATTGCATAATTCTTCTAACATACTATTTAGTAAATAGGGGAACACACAAATAAGAACAGAGGAGCAGTATCAAATTAGTATTACATTACAATTAAAAAAAAAAAATTGTTGACAATCTCTCTAAATTTTAACCTGTTTTTTTCACTTTGATTTATGCTGCCTTTTCACCAAGTATTAATTTTTTTATATTATTTTTTTCTATTTGAATAAAGATTGACTATGCTACCACATAACCACGTATACATCCAGTGCTAGGTGCAATAAAATATCTGAGAAGGGGGAAGTAGGAGTCCACAGTGGTTGGAGCAGAAATAAAGTACGACATGCGATATACAGGAAAATAGCTGGGGTTAAATAAATATAAAAGCAGATAAGGCAATTCAACTGTGACAATGTAACATAAGAATAACTAAATACAGAATGAAGTCACACAGACAGAATACTCTGACCTGTGCAGCAAGAGCAGCAAAGAAAGAGGAGGAACTTAGACTGGAAGGGCCTTTTGTGGAATATCTAGCTGTTTTTTGATTGTTCTGTTTATGATCTGTGCTGCTAGAGATTCCAGTAAACATGCAAAATTTGAAAAAGTGGTTTCAGCTTGTCTAAATTTCATTATCGAGAAGAGAATTGGGAAAACGAATCAGAAAAGTGAATAGCTGTATTGCTAAATATATATGTAATATCAATATTATGTTTAAATTTAGCAGAACACTGATAGGCGCATTTTCCTGCCATTTAGTTCACAGAGAAAAAGTAACCACTAGAGAGACGAGGATGAGCAGTAAATTATTATATATGTATTAAATATCGAAATATACAAATATAAATATATTTACTGCCCCTGCTTTATTCCCTCTATTGATAATTTCTCGCTTGATCTGTGAATAAAATCAACATTTAGTGACTGTCCCCAGTCACCAATTACCTTTCTTTCATCAATTATTACTTTTTTTGGTACCTTGGACAGAATCTCAAATCACAGATAAAAAAAAAAAAAAAACATGCACAATTCATTTAGTTTGTGATTCGACTACATTCCGGCTCGGAGTTCAGGAATTTGTATGGCCCACATTCGGACAATTTTCAGTTCATAACTAAACAAATCTCCAAGTCTACCTCCTATACAATTTTAGTGGAACAACCCAGGCATGAAAATCTGCCGTGCATACATCTTGATAGCATTATTTTGAAAAAAAGGGCTGCTAAAAGTCCCAAAATATGAAATGCCCTGCATCGGCATGCACAACAGAGTTCAACTTACATTAGCATAAAAAAAAAAAAAAAAAGCTATTAATTTAAAAACAAAACAAAAAAACAATGGAACAATTTTAAGAACTTGAAATAAAAAAATAAAACCAGCTACGCCCATTATCGTTAAGCAATAGTTTTTAAATGCCTCTTTTGATTCCAAGAACCTTCACTTCACTTGCAAAGAATACAAACTAGATACCTCCCCAAACACATCTCATTACAGTCAGCCTAGCCCTGTGATGGAAGTTTATAAGCAAACCAATCACCATGAAGTTAAAACCATTAACATATAAAACCCTTGCAACCAAGAAGGTTTGCATTTTTTTTATTTTACCTTTTTTTAACTACACTATACATTGTCACACTATCTATAATACATTTTAGAGGGAGGAAATAGCAGATATGTTTTGTTTTAATTTTGAGATGGTCAGGAAGAGGACTAGGGGCTTGGTAAAATGAGGGTTGGTTTTATACAAGTTGAGACAGATGTCTGGGGATCTCTTGGTGAGGTAGCCAGAATTAGCATCCTCTGGTCCCTACTATTTTCTGACCAGGTTCTTGGACTTGGTGTAAAAAGAGAGTAGGAGTTGTTTGCTGGGCCTCTAACGCCTGCTTGGGTCGTTCACGAGGGCCCTACCCAGCTTATTATCTACTTCCAACTACCTTACATGAGATTGAAAAAGAGGAGGACAATCGTCAGGCCATCCTTGACTAATCTTTGGGTCTCATCAAATCCACTTTTTTTTTTCCATAACCTACACACAATGTAGTGTGGGAGTAAAAATGCTATCCAGCTTTCTTGTGTTAAATTATGGTGTATTTTTGTGTAATTGAATAATAGAGCTTAAGTCACAAACTGTGAAGATCCAGGCATTGTGCAAATTCAGCACTTTTACTGGGAAAAACACAAGTGGTGAGTTACACTGAAATTTAAGACCACTGGTTTGCCAGTAAATAACACAGAATTGTTTTTCGACAGAGAGTGAATTTGTATGACAGCTACTAGTACATGGGCACTATATGCATACGTGTGTTTGTATTTGTGTCATCATGCAGTCCATTTCAGATAATGGGCTCATCAGTCATCTGACTAGCGGAGCCTCATAGTAGATGTGGACTTCAACATCTGGGATAGTGGTGGATGCCCAACAATAACAGCACCGTTTTTTGTTTTTTTCAGTTTTTCAATATACAAACCTATTCTTAATGATGTGATGTAGTTTAACCTAGTCATGATTTTGCTGCTCAAGGGCAGTAGGTGTGTGAATCCACAACAGCTAGCATGTCAAATGATGCCTACCCCTCTCTATTCATAAATTAGATTCCGTAGAAAGAAACTAACACCCTCACCATAGTTAAATGTTTATTAATGCAACAATGTTTGCCAAGAAAATACATGCAAATGAAGTCACATAATGTTCCCGTGCTGTATTTTTTCTATTATATAATTTGTGTCTTTCTAAGAAATGCATCCAGCATGCAAAATCAACACTCATTTATTTATTTTTTTTACAATATATTAATTAACTTTTTTTTAAAGTCAGATAAATATCTAGCTGCTAAGTAATCATTTCAACTCCAAATTAAATCTTAGGATTCTGCCAGCATGGTATTTTCAGATTTAATATTTGGTTGCTTAGCAACAAGCACAGGTTTAATACAGTGTATGTGAAAGAAGCATTCTTTACTTACCAAGATCACAAAGTAGTACAAGAATAAAGCAAAGGTTATGTCACTAGAATGTGTAAATCATTTTAATGCCTTAAACCCATAGTAGCTGCACTGACAGATATAAGGCCTTGAAAGATAATGCCATTTCTGGGAAGGAACTGAATATTAAACATTAACCTTTCAAGTACTGGACAAGTGTACTTGGGAAATCAAAGGGTTTTTATAAATACTTTCATTAATTGTAAAAACAGCCTTGTACAAAACCGTGTTTTTTTGGATATAAATGTAAATGTTCTTACTTTAAAGGGACACTATAGTCACCAGAACAGCTACAGCTTATTGAATTTGTTCTGGTGAGTAGAATCATTACCTTCAGGCTTTTTACTGTAAACACTGTCTTTTCAGAGAAAATGCAGTGTTTACATTACAGCCTAGTGATAACTCCACTGGCCACTCCTCAGATGTCTATTAGAGATCCTTCCTGGGTTATGGCTGCCTAAAATGCATCCAAACATTCAGTGTCTTCTCCCTCTGCATGCAGACACTGAACTTTCTTTATAGAGATTCATTGATTCAATTCATCTCTATGAGGAGATGCTGATTGGCCAGGGCTGTATTTGAATCATGCTGGCTCTGCCACTGATCTGCCTCTTTGTCAGTCTCAGCCAATCCTATGGGGAAGCATTGTGATTGGATCAGGCCACCACTTCTGATGATGTCAGCAGACTGCTTGTTTTTCTGAGGCAAACAGCATGCAGAGTTACAGCTTCAGGCTTGAATACAGTAAGATTTTGTTATATTTATGAAGGCATTAGGGGCTCAGGGGGGCTAGATGGTGGTTTGAACACTATAGGGTCAGGAATACATGTTTGTGTTCCTGACCCTATAGTGATCCTTTAAAATAAAGCCTTTTGGAAACTCTTACAAGCACGAAATTATATTAGCACCATAGTAATTTGAATATTTGAAAAATGTTCATGAATAATTAAGGATCTACATGTTTTCACAATTTTCCTCTATATTAACACAAAATAACACATAATGATGTTCAATAAATGGAAAGCATGAGCGTTATTAATATTTGTCAAATGCATGTAAAATATGTTGTTTTTTTACAAGTTCAACAGCATTATGTAATAAATTAATAATCACATAGCGCAGCAGTAAACAATCAATCAGTATGTGAAATAATTGTTATAAAATTCTATTCAAAGTCAATAGCACCTATTTCCTTTATATTATTATATTATTAATAAAGCGCAAACAAATTCCACTGTGCTGTACAATAGGTGGACTCCTATTTGCATTAAGACGAGTTGGACACACAGGAACATAGGTTGTTGAGGGCCTGCTCAAACAAGCTTACATTCTAGATGGAGCGGGGTAAAGTAACACAAGTGGTAAGAGTAGGATGTATTTCAGGTACGGTAAAAGGTCACTAGAATAGTTTACAATAAAGGGTTTGTTTATTGGGTGACACAGTTGCAGGAGAGGAAGCAGGTTTAATTGATATGCTTTCCTAAAGAAGTGATTTTCCAATAAATTTTTTGAAGGAACTGTATCAGGGAGATAGTCTAACGGTACAGGAAAGGGTCTTTCATGGGAATGGGGCAACCCCTTAGAAGTGATGAAGGTGGGTTTCAAAATTCCAGTCCGAACAGAGGATAAATACAGGACTTCGCAAGAGCGTAGTGGACTGGATGGGACATACTTGAATATTAGTGAGGATAGGTAGGTTATTATATTAAAAAATATATATATCTTTCACATAGTTTACTTCGGCTATGCCAAAGAATGAATGACAAGTGGGGATATACTTTAATGTAAATTAGAAAAATCTATACATTTGCCTGCAACTATTATACCACAATGTATAAATATAATTATATATTCTCTTTAAAATAGACATATGTTATATATACCAAGAAAGCTACACTTTGAATAAACACATACAAATAGCTTTATTACACTGTAACTATTCCTAGATCCAACAATACTATTATTTAAATAAAAAGAATAACAATAAGAAAGAAAAAGTAGAAAAAAACATTTAAATAGTGTGATAACATACATCAGAAAAAAATACAAGTTAGAAAAAAGATAAATGAATTAAAATAAGAAAAAGAAATATAATTCTGAGGTGTATTTATAAAGACTAAAATGTGTGTGTGCGAAAACATACTTACTTTTTATACACCTTGCTTTCGTTATAGGGAGTGAGACAGAAGGTGTGATGATATTCAACATGGCCCTTTTGACCCTTCAAATCTCTGTAAATGGGCTGAAAAAAAACAGCCTCCCTTTTTCCCCGCAAAGTAAAGGAACCTCCAAAGTTCAATCTTTATTGTACATTCTAAAAGTCAGAAAGTGATCTCATGACACTATGTGCAATGTACCGTGCTATAGAACTTTGAAAATCCCTGCAATTTACAAATAGATTCGCTACATACTGTATGCAGGCATTGTTTCCAGAAATAGAATTTATTTCACATTCTGTTGCCATTTGCAGGGTGATAAAGTGCTTCTTTTGCCCACGGCAATTACAAACACTTATAATAAAGATATTTCACCTCTATAACTATTTTTGTCAAAGCAAAAATATATATTTTTCTATATACACTAATATTTCAGTCCCTGTACTACTGCAAGATAAGAAATATTAATATATTAGTATAAGATCCAAGTACCCCATGTTTTAGGTACAAATGTAACTCATAACATGCAATAGTGAAGGCTTTAAAGACAAATGATCATGGGTTTAATGGCTGTGAATAATTTATATACTTAGGTACTTGTTATATACACGTATCACATAAAAATGTAGAATTGTTAGAAATTAGCTAGAGAGGGATTTGGACTGTGTGTCCTGGAATGATCTAGTAAGAGATTTGGACTGTGTGTTCAGACAGTTGGGGTGTACAGAGTGCGCCAACATTTAGAGTAGGATTTTAGGCGTCAATAAAAAAATTTTTAATGAACCAATTAGAATGATATTACATAAAATGAATGCTTAAGATATGGAGATTAGTTTGACTAGGTACAAAAGATGATTTTTTTAAATGAGCTCTTTCGATTGCACTGTTTATAACATTAGTTGATGTTTGAGGCTCTAGTCTAGCGCTTACATTTCTGCACAGATATTCTCCTTGAGCTGTTCAATTGTATGCTGTTAGTTCACATGAATTTTGGTCCATCATGTATATTTTTTTTTATTTGATTGTATGGAGAATACTCCGATAAAACAAACTAAATTTGTTAGATAACAATCAGCACCTTTAAAAAAAAAAAAAAAAAAGAAAAAAAATTTTGATTTTTTGTTCCCTTCCATCTAAAACTCTCTGATTAATTTCTTGGAATCAAATAAAATTTAAAGCCTATCCAAGTTATATCTGTTTAAAAAGGACATATTTCATGTCTTTGGAAAATCACTTTTAGGAAATGTCTTCAATAAACTTGGGACATTTGCCTTAAAATATCCTTTATTTTGGATGGTGTGTTTGTGATCAAGGTTAGAGGGATACTATATATTACTATAGTAATAATATAAAGGGATTTAAGATTAACAAAACAGAGGTTAAAATCATTCTCTATGCTGACAATATCTTAATTACGATAACATCACCTAAAGAATCAATGCCTAGTATCTAATTTTAAGCTATATACTAATAAATCAGTAATTATGGCTTCTAACATTTCAAAAACAGAAACAGACCAAATCCTAAATTACTTTGAATTTATTTGGGGAAAACAGAGCATGGAATACTTAGGCCTCGAAGTGGTGGGAGAGGTCCAGAGAAACATGGAGCTGAATTTTTTTAAAGCTTCTAAGACAGACTAATAAAATGTTAAAAGAATGGAGAATGTATGAAATATCATGGTGGGGAAGAGTAAATACCATTAGAAATTATGTTCTACCGAAATGGTGTTACCTTTTTCAGATGATCCCCTTGAAGGAAACATCTCCATACATAACAATAATCCAGAGAATCTTCGATGGTTTTGTCTAGAAAGGTAGAATCCCGAGAATAAGCAGAAACAGCTTAGCATTGAAAATTAAAAATGCGGCATTAATATGCCTTTAGTGGGAGATCTTTGTAAAGCTAATATTTTAACACATATATACATATCTCAACTACAAAATAATAAGAAAGAATTCTGGTATCAAGTCGAATGTGATGAGACTAATATGAACAACTGAGAAACAGCCATATGGAATATTGAAGATCCTTATAACTTAAAACAGAGTTGGAAAAATAATCTTATTGTAAATAATTTCATTGAAGAGTGGAAAAGATTAAAGAAAAAGTTGAATTTAGAAAAAAAGAATTCTTAATTTCTCCAAAATCAAGATAATCGAAGCGAATATAGAAAATATTACCATAAGAAATTGGACAAGACATGGTATAAAACGTATAAACTAGCTTATGGATGGTATTAATATTAAAGGGACACTCCAGGCACCCAGACCACTTCTGCCCATTGGTCTGGGAGCCAACTCCCACTACCCTTAACCCTGCAACTATAATTATTGCAGTTTTCATAAACTGCAATAATTACCATGCAGGGTTAAGTCCTCCCCTAGTGGCTGTCTACTAGTCAGCCACTAGAGGGCACTTCCTTGTCCATAGCACAGAAAACCTGTGCTAGAGCGTCGCTGGACGTTCTCACGTTATGTGATTCCCCATAGGGAATCAGTGGGATCAGTCTCGGACACCGGCCAACGTAATGACTGGGAGGAGCGGCGATGAGCAGAAACCAACGCCGACGGGTTTTCACCCCTTCAGCAACCGGGGATTGGGAGGTGGGAGGGAGAGGGGACCTCTGGCACTGGAGAGTCCCTTTAAATCATTCCCCTGATTACAAATGGGATTTTCTCTCCCAAACAATGATTTATTCTAATACTTGAGAGTTAAAAACTTTATAGACCTCTATAATACTGATTTTACATCAGGGTATTGCTCTAGGTTATCTAGTTTATTAAGTGGAGATATTGTACATAGACCCCTGTCAAGATCAATGGAATTTATATCATCTATGTCTCCTTTGGATATCTCAGTAATCACTAGATGGGAAAAAATACTGGGCCACTAAATAGATACAACTGAATGGGTGAAAGGTCTCCATGTGGATACAAAAAAATATACATTTTCTAAACTATGTAGAGACCCACGTTAAGGTAATTTGGAAATGGTATTATACCCCAGATAAGCTACACAAAATATTAGCCACAAACTCGAATTTATGTTAGAGATGTAACCATGATGAGTGTTCATATATCCATAGATGGTGGTACTGTCAAAAGAGTCTCAGAGTTTGGAATAAACGGTTTGATTGTCTCACACAAAAGTATCTCCCCAGTTTTACAAGGTCACCTACAGTTGCTCTCCTCCATCTAAACTGGCCAAATTTAACTAAAATAGATAATTTTTTTCTTATTCACTGCTTTGTATCTGTTAAAATTATGGAGTGCACGAAGATGGAGACAACTAGAATTGTCTACCTGGAGTGAGATTAAAAAACAAATAAATCAACAACAGGTAATGGAGCGAAGTCTCACTTATTTAAATAATTCTAGCACAAAGGGAGACAGTGATGGAATTAGTAAGAGAATAGAGGACATAAAAATGTGGTTGGAATGACCTTTTTACGTAGATAGCAATCCACACCTCTTGGTATAACCTATAAAACATTAATCTCCATTCTCTGCTGCTACTTTTAACTGGTATGTTTTGCGTTAGTTAGTGTTATGTTTGTTTTGTATATATTCAGCCTCTATCTATAGAATCAGGTAATGTAATGGGTCCCCTTAATAAGTACATTGTTCTTCAAAGAACATAATAGGTAATGGATTATATTAAGCAAGAGTTAGGTACATATGTTATTTATTTGTATCTATGTCTGTTATAAAATGGAATTTTTTTAAATAAAGATTAAATTAAAAAAACGACAACAGACATTTGTCACCCTTTACTAATAGTCTTGTTGTAGACCTTCATCATAGCTTTAAAGAGCCCTGTGTATATGTGTCGAAATTATGAAAACCTCCCATGTCACAAAACCTACAGACCTCTACATTTAGTATCACCTCACTGGTTGCTAACCCAGCCATAAAAGGGGGTGTTGCTTCCTGGAGTGCATATGTGCCAGGATTACAGGTTGCCTGGCAAGGTGTCCAATCAGGGCTTTCCTTTATACAGAGTGCTACTAAAGAGCTCTTTATATGTCTTTGACATAATGTCTAGTGGAGACTAAGCACATTTAAATATGTTCTTGTAACCCACTTTTATCTGGTATCCTGAGATGCACAAAAATGGGCTTGCAAGCATGCCATATCTACATCCCATGCAGTGCAATTTCCAGTTCATGTTCAAACCCCTCTACTCAAAAATTCCATTCTAGTGTACCCCTTTTTTAAATAACCATAGTGAAAGACTTGTCTCCTCAGTGATCACTTTTATCTGTGACAGTGGTATACTTGAGAAATCTTTTTATTATCTTTATATTAATTTTACTTGGTGATGATTAAAATGTGATGTAGTTAAAAAAAAAAAAAAATATATATATATATATATATATATATCCTGTTTTGTTCATCTTTGGTTGACTAGGAGATGTGCTGGATGGATTACTGTTGGAGCTAAAACCAAGCACACTGCCCATTTTTGGCACTCCAACTCAACAGCTTGTTACTGAACACGCAAGTGGGTGGCTTTAGCTTCTTCTAATGCTCTTAATTTGTATATTTGCACAGTTTACAGCAATTAAATTGAAATATTATCTTAAAAGCAATCATATTTATTACTTGATTACTCTGACTTTGTTTCCTTTCTTCTAAAGTTATATTTCTCACAGTTTCATCAGTCTGAAGTGTTCAATGACATATTTGTTTTATTATTATGGCTGCGGATCGTGCCTGAAAACCAATATCATATAACATAACTGTGTCTTCGAGCACAATGTGCAATATATTTTAAGTGATGCAATGTGTTCCTCATAATATTGGCAACTTCTATGAAAAGTGCTTCTGCCATATTCTTTTGTGTTCTTTACCTTTTGAAGAATACCAGAATTTACATCTGACCTTCTGCCAAATAAGTATATTTAATGGATTTTTTATTATTATAATTTTTTAATTATTATTATTGTCTTTTCCACGCAATCATTGTGCGTATATTCTTCTTCCTGGCCTCAGTTAAATAAACATCCTTAAAAATATTGGTTTTAAAGTTGAGATAGAATTTTCAACCACGTTGCACGGAAATAAATTTGGAATTGGAATTGGAGTTGGCCCTGCTTAGTGGTATGTAAAATTGGAACAACAATTATTCCAAGAATGTTCTCTGGTTTCTTTGTTCTTCCCTTGTTTCCGTAGCAACAATATGTAAGAATACAAACACAATCAAATACAAAACGACTGGGGATCAAGTGCATCTCTGGTCTAAGTAAGCATCTATCCCTGGAGGGCAGATATGTCTAAACACTATTATTCTGTCACTGTAACTATATTGTAAATCTTCCTTATGTTTGTTTAAAGGGGCCACTCCAAGCTCATTTCTGCTATAATGCAAACCATTGTTAAATAATTATCCAAGCGTGATTTGCATGCTGCAAAATGAGAAAAAAAAATGAGCAAAAAAAGATAATTTTGACTTTTATGTTTTCATCCCTCTGCATCATTGAAAGCACTTTCGTTTTCACTCATAGTTCAGCCTTAGATTTGCTACTAAGCATATACCAAGTATAAGTAAGTAAGGGGTGGAATATATCCATAGACGGCGATTGTACCATCTGGAAAGGTCTCAGTGCCCAAGTAGAGTGTAGTAGTGCAATGCAATGTAACACATTCTTCTAATCTGAGTCAGTAACAAGGCTTTGCTCAGAGGATTAAGAGATAGATCCTGCTGCATTATTAGAAAACCTCAAAAAGCAACTTTCTGTTCTATGCATTACCATTTAAAAATAGTTTGCAATGCATGTTTTATTGCCCTTTTTTTCCCCCTCCCTCTCCTGAAAATGCAAATGGCCTTCAATGAATACAGTACAAAGTGGGTTCTGACATTTTGACTGCAGAAATATAAATGAAATAGGACCCACGTTACCAATGATTCAGTCATCTGTCATCCTGATAAATGGATTAGTGTAAGCGGTGCTCCAGTGGGTAAAAGCAGCCTATAGGGCTTCTAGCTAATTATGTTTAAGTTGTTTAGTATTGCTGGGAAGCTGCATCCAGGCATTCTGCTGAGAGCTTTGATGCTGCGTGCACCATTAGACAGTGTGTTCAGAAACTCATTACCCTTTCATGCTTTCTACTGCCTGCAATGTAGAAAGCGGACATGAAATAGAGAACAGGAATCAATACCTGAAAAGACATTTTAATTTTGCCTCTGGTTCATTTCCTGATTCAGTAGCAGACGTGGACCCTGTAATATTTCTGACAATAACAGCTTTTAAATAGAGGAAAGAAGTCTTTTATTATGTCGTGCCCGGTCTCTGGTTACACAAACATCTGCTTATAGCAGATTCTGCAAGGGTAAAAGCAGAGTACCGTAGGATAACTTGATTTGCAGACGGCATGACATCTGACCAGAATCAGGATGATATTTCTAGGTGGCCAATCAGAGATAGACTTTAAGGTTGTATAGTGAACAAAGTGATGCTTCAGTATGGAGCACTGGTTTATCTATCATTTTAAAGTTGGATCGCCATATGTTAAGCTTATGTTACAGAATTACTAGTTTTAGTAGTAGCAGTGATAGCACAAAAGATTTTCAAAGAAAAGTATGGTTAAAAGATCACTATAGTGTCAGCCACTTACCTTAATCCAGCGCCGGGCTCCCTCGGCGCTGGTGACCTCTCCTCCCTCGCCGACGTCAGCTCCCGCGTGGAGCGGAATGCGCAAACAGTCCACAGGAAAGCATTTCTCAATGCTTTCCTATGGACGTTCTGCACGCTGAATGTGATTTTTGCATCCAGCGTCGCAGAAGCGCCTCTAGCGGCTGTCAGGAAAACAGCCACTAGAGGCTGGATTAACCCTGCAATGTAAACATAGCAGTTTCTCTAAAACTGCTATGTTTACATCTGAAGGGTTAAAACCTAGGGGACCTGGCACTATAGTGTTCCTTTTAAGTCACAGGATGTCCAGAGCCCACAATAAAGACTTTGATGGATAATCAGGTATGAAATCTATGCTGAATTTTCTGAAATAGGACAACAAGAAATAAATCTGGTATGGTGAGGTAGGAGCTTCATATCATGACTGTCCCATCTATTGGGAGATATGCAATTGCCTGAGATAGCAAGCCTTTGACCACATATTCTAAAGAACAAACATGGACTAGTTAAATATCTATACCTACCAGAATCACATTTTTTATCCATACGATTTCTCAAATATGGTTTCACTTTAAACTTTATGGCAGTGCTACTTCTGTTTAACATTAAAAGAGCACTATAGGGTCAGAAACACAAACTTATATTTCTCACCCTATAGTGTTAAAGCCACCATTTAGCCCCCCTGGCCCGCTCTTGCCTCCCTAAATATAGTAAAATCTCATTTGTTTTCAAGCCTGAAGATGCTGGCTCTGCCCCTGTCTGCCTCAGAATAGCAAGCTGTCTGCGGACATCATCAGAAGTGTTGTTCTGAGCCAATCACAATGCTTTCCGATAGGATTGGCTGAGACTGTGAAGGAGGCAGATCAGGGGCAGATCCAGCACAAGTCAAACACAGCCCTGGCCAATTAGCATCTCCTCATAGAGATGAATTGAATCAAGGAAGGTTCAGTGTCTGCATGCAGAGGGAGGAAATACTGATATGTTGTGATGCACACTAGGCAATAGACATGTGCAATTCATTTCGGTCCGAATTAAAATTCGGCTTATCAAATTCCAAAGGGCCAGGGGGGAGGACATTAGGTTCCCCCCTTATTCTAGTTTAGGGCCCCACCCACCGCTCAAGGGTGGGGGCCAGGGGGAGGACAATAGGTCGCCGCAATTTGTAGTTAGGGCCCCCACCTGCCGCTCAGGGGTGGGTCCAGGGGGTGGACATTAGGTCCCTCCCAATTTGTATTTAGGGCCACCCCCCCCCATTTGTATTTAGGGCCCCCACCCACTGCTCAGGGGTGGGGACCAGGGGGAGGACAATAGGTCCCCCCCCTTATTCTAGTTTAGGGCCCCCACCCACCGCTCAGGGGTAGGAGCCAGGGGGAGGACATTATGTCCCCCCCCCAATTTGTAATTAGGGCCACCGCTCAAGGGTAGGGGCCAGGGAGGGGAACATTAGGTGTCCCCCCTTATTCTAGTTTAGGACCCCCACCCGCCGCTCAGGGGTGGGGGCCAGGGGGGGCAATAGGTCCCCCCTTTAGTTTAAAAGCCACCACTCGCGCGTCACGGGTGGGGGGTCAGGAGAGGGGACTTTTTATTTTTTTACAGTGAGCATCCACAGGCAAAATTTACTAATACTAAGTAATTTTTACTTAGTATTAGTAAATTTGTCCGAAAAACCAATTTAGGTCTTTCAGCCTTTCGGTAGATACCATGGGAATTAGGGAGTTATCTTCCAAGCAGCTGCAAGAGAAGTCCCAAATTGCAGAAGTGCCCGAAGTTCCGACGTGTCGAATTGCCGAAGTCCCGAATTGACAAAGTCACGAATTTCGGAATGCTGAACCGAGCCGAATATTTTCCCCATGCACATGCCTACTAGGCAAGACTGAGTTAGGAAACAGCTCTAGCAGCCATCTTAGCAGTGGCCAGTGAAGTTATCACTAGGCTGTAATGTAAACACTGAATTTTCTCTGAAAAGACAGTGTTTACAGCAAAAAGAAAAAAACTGAAGGGTATTATTCTACTCAACAGAACAAATGCAATAAGCTGTAGTTGTTCTGGTGACTATAGTGTCCCTTTAACAATTATAATATAACAAAAAGCTACCTTTTTCTGTACTTTTTGGTATTCAATTACAACGTAGTTCTTAACAGCTTTATAATCAATCCTTTATTTCTCATCTAAACTTTAAAATTATCCATTGTGTGGACACAAATGCCTTATTTAATTTCTTTTAATCAGAAATGGTTCCATTTTGTTTGTAAAGTCACCTTTAAAGCCTATTGGTATTTTTGTAGATAAATCATTAGAATATTTTTTTTTTCTCACAGAATGGAATGATGTGTGATTCTGAAAAAGAAAACATGCATTATTTACCTGGACAGTTCACTTTACTCTTCCTCTAAGCAGTTATAGAACATTTAATAATATATTAATATACTGTATGTTTATTTTACTGAAAACATAATGTCTATAGTAAAACCACATTACGTACGATCGCAATAGATTCATTTTTTTTTTTGTAACAAAATCTGGGGGCACCTTCCCCCATGGACCAGCCTCTATTGGTATAGTGTACACTTGCAGACAAGGCTCCTAGAACCTATTGTACATATTAGTTCTGTGCATCAGACTACGTTTGATTATGTCCTTTTTTTTAAAGGCTCTTGGTCACTCACAAAACATTAAGGACATTGTCCCCTTGATTTTAGTATATAGATTAAATATGGATATTGTGTGGGCAAAATTCCAGCAAGAAAAAAAAAAAAGGTATAATAATTATTCGAGCATTGTTTGTTACTCCTCCCTTTACTCTAAAATAGCCATTACTAGGAACAAAAACAACACATTTTGGGATGTAGTGTCTATCATTTCTGCAAGTGTGCTTATGTAAGGAGAGGCATACATCACCATAACTGTCATATATCAAGTTGAGCTTAAATCCAGCAATGCAATCTTAACCATTTAATAACCTCTACCTCACATACCTGTCTCTTGCTCTCTCCTAAAGGGCAGCACTCTACTCTCTCCTCCGGCTCGGCTTCACTCCAATCTATTTTGATTGCAGTTTCCTGTCCGATTGTGTTTTACACCCCACCTCATTTAGACAGTAAGCTCGCTTGAGCAGGGCCCTCTTCAACCTATCGTTCCTGTACGTTTTCTTGTAATTGGCCTATTTAGAGTGAGATCCCCCCCTTATAATATTGTAAAGCACTACGGAATCTGTTGGCGCTATATAAATGGCAATAATCATAATAATAATAATAAATTGTCTTGCACAATAATTAGATGCAATTTTGAACACAGTACGTTAGTCTGTCATATAGTGGACCTTAAATATATAATGATTGATTAACAGGCGGTGTGAATGTTGATGGCCGTCTCTGGTGTTCATCAGCAGCATCAGCATAGGCCTCGATTTTATATATTTGGATTTTTTTTCAAATTATTAACCATTTTTAGATGACCTTTTCAAATTATTTAATATATTTATTTTTATATATATCATATATTTTTGCTATTTTAATGTTTTGAAAAAAAATCATATTAAAAGTTTATCCAAAAATATTAAGTAATTTGAAAAGCTTATAAAAAAAAAATATTAAATCAAGTCCATGCTTTTTTAGTTTTATTTATGTTTTTAGCAGTGCACCTACAAGATCTAAAAACTGATGAAACAATAACCTCAAATCTTAGTTGTATGAAAAATGAGATTTATATTCATAAAAAGTTTTTTTTTTTATATATATTTTACTAGAGTTGAGGGTGTATTTATTTAAAAGCAGACATAAAATAAAATTACAGAACAGGAAAAAAAAGAAACTATTCATTACTTAGATTAAAAAGGTAATTTAATAATTATTGATTATTAAAGCCTCCATTAACACATTGTTTAAAAATATTGCACTTGGATTTTCCCCAGGAGGTTTAAAACATAGCAACTCGCATTAAGAGCCTGTTTATAAATGCTCAGTGGGCTCATGCTGGCTATTTTACACCGAAGGCTCATTTCGCTTTAGGTAAAAAATCCAAAATGGACTTCAAGATGAGTACACACTAATGGCAATAATGTTACCTATTGCTGATATTTGTCTTTGAGGACCTTTACACTTGGCTTGTATCTGAAACCAAAGTACCTCTAGTGTATTTTCATATAATTTTTTTTTTTCAGTTAAAAAAAAAACAATAGAATATTCTATATTTTATAAAATTACCTAATTTCTGTGAGTGGTAAAAGTTATTTTGGAGATAATCAAATCTGCAACTTATTAAAAGATAATACAAAAAGGAAGAGCGATATAGGTTGCACCACATAAATATGGGCAATATATGCGAGATAATATAAGATAGTATTATCCTACTTGATTGCACTTTTACTTCATTGACTCCTAAATGATGAATATCTTTATGCTAACCCTACTAGTTTTAGAATATATGGTGTTTGACAGGATGTGCAGTTAGTGCATTAACCAAACAAGCTAAATTATTATTTTTTCAAGTCTAAATAATAGAGAAAGTGCTTAACAGTAATTTTTTTTTAAACATTAAAGGGTTTGTTCACTAAACAGTGGGATGCAAACAAAATAGCTTTGGGTAAAATGGTCAAACTTGCACTATATATCCGAGCTGTAGAAATTTTCAAAATTGAAATTTTGTGCCAAAATGTCCCGTTTCAGTTTTCAATATTTTACAAATCCATATTTATTAAACCCCTAAATATCATGCAGGGTGGTTCCAGACTTTTGACTTGCTTTGTCCGTTCTTTAGTAATGCTTTTAGTTATACTTCAAAAGCACTGAAAAGATTTGTGTATGAAAAAGGTCGTCTTTTCTCATTTTCCAAAAAAGTGCAGATTTCAATAGAATTGGCACTTTTATAAAATTACATTGTTACATCCTCTGTCTGTCAAACAACCGACCCTACTACTTTCTAGTAGTTTAGCTCAATGGAGCTAAACTGAAGAGGCAGCAATTGCCCAGACTTGTCATTGACCTGCATTGGGAAACCTGTAATAGGGACTGCTACAGAAAGTCTTGCAGGAGATAGCTTGCAAAAACTACAGAGATCTGCAGCTGTACAAGCTATTTTATTTAGCCCAAATAAAAAATACTCAAGTAAATGTATGCATTGGATATATATGTACTAAATAGGGATTTGTTTATTTTTTGCATTTGGGGACTCCCAATGAATGACCCTTTAATGATTATTGAGAACGTACAGGAAAAGCACTTTTAGAGTTAAAAGTCCACACATAAGTCTAGGGGTGGCAATGTAGAATAGTACAGTGATTGCAGATAAAACTTTGAACATGTCAGGTTCAAATTAATGAGGATGTAAGTAACAAGTCACAGTCTACCGGTAACACATTTTGAAGATGAAAATCTGTGAACTGATACACTAGTCAATTTAGCAAAAAAACACTTGTATTTATAGGGTCATGAACAAGTGTCACAAAACCTTGATGTGTTCTGTTTATAACCCCTAAACATGTCATTTGTTGACCTTTCCTGCAATTTGCAAATAAAGATCCTTATTAAATTTAATTTCCACCTGATTTATGGTTATCTTCAGTTATTGTTACATCTCTTCTCCTTCCTTTCCTTCTACGCGTTCATACAATTACCTCAAGAGGAGACAAAACACATTTTAATTATTTTTATAGATGTTCGCTCTCCCGTGGGGGATATTACACACTTGCTCTTCAGAGCAACGATTCTCGTTAACACGAAAAAAAGAGCATCTCCTGTAGCTGTTCATTTCGGCTTTCAATGTTTAGTGGAGATTACTCACTCATTACCCTCAGAGTACGCCCCTCACCATGGGGTACTGTGTTAAGATTTATTGTTTGATGGGTTTACATTAAAACTTAAACAGAAAGGGGAAAAAAAATCTGCACGGCTCATTTGCTTCTCCTTGTGCAGTTTGGGTATTGAACTAAATGTACTAGAGAAGAAAAGAATGCTTTGGCATTTCAACTAATGGAATAATGAAGGTATATGGAGCAATGAATTAATGACGGTTTATGGACTCGTGGAATAACGAAGGATAATAAACGAAGGAAATAATCTAGGTATATAGAGAAACATATAATGAAGGTATATAGCCTAATGGAAGAATGAAGGTGTAGAGACCTAAGGAATAATGAAGGTCTTAAATTAAAAGAAATTGAGGTGTTTAGGCTAAAATAATGCTGAAGATATGTGGCCTAATTAAATAATAAAACATTACATATATCATAAAGAAGATGTTCCAACTAGGGGGAAGGTGTAAAAATGTATGTGAGAATGTAGGTGTGGACTAAATAATAATGATAGTGTATGAAGTAAAAAAAAAAAGTATAGACTAATTGTATGATTAAGATTTGTACACACAAGATAATAAAAGTGTATAAGGCTAAGGGGATATTTCATGGGGTATTGAAAGCACAGTGATCAAGCATTTTTAATCCCCAGTGCCCAAAGCCCACCTCTTTTCCTTGCAACATCATAATGGAGAAATCTAACCTCCTTATAGTACATACGAGTTCTTGTAAGGTGTGAAATACAGTGGCAGCTCAGACGATTCACCCAATTTATCCTACAACATGGTATTTAAAAGCGGCTCATTGCATGGCATGATCAAATTGTATGTAGCAATATAATGCCTTGAGTTTGGGGCATCAGGGATTATTTTAGTTTTGGTCAATCCTATTGAAAATAATTATTAGTGATTAATCATTTAAAATGCATTAACAGTGCTCGAAGAAGCACACACATACCATGAAGACAACCACACAAGTGAAAATTTGTCGTCAATAAATGACTTTTTAATTTTAATGATATCACATTTTCCTATTTTCTATGGTACCGTTACAGTATAGTAATTTCTATGGTACATTCAAAGTAATTTTCATGTCCTAGTTCGACTTCTAAGGCAGACTTTCTCTGATCCTGACTTTACATTAAAGGAATTTGAAGAAAAACATAGTAAAGAACAGATACAACCCAGTGTTATTCTTGTTGACATCAGATCAACAAACAAGTCTATCACCCAACATTTTTAATGCTGTTTAGCATGTAATCCTAGCCTCACTTGCATGAGACAAACTGGGAAATGTAAAGCCAAAAGTAAATGAATGGTTAAATAATTTACAGTGATCATATCACCCAGTACAATTCTAAAAGTTCTAATGCCACAGAATGACAGTCAGCTACTCCGATGGGTCCAAGTAAGAACAAATCCAATACCTTTAACTTTAAGTTTGCAAGTAAGGTCAATGTCACACTTACCAGGGTTAAATTTTTTTCTCCCTAGGGCTAGCCAATGGATAGTAGCAATTAGAAATTTGAGCCCTGCCTCCATTATTGCAGGATGAAACATTGCATGCTATAGAAGACTCCTTGTAATTGTGTTCTTGGTCATCAATGTGCTCATAATCTGACATTTAAGTCATTTAAGTCGCCTACATATTTAGTCAACATATTGTCTAAAAACAATAAATCACACGTGGTAAACACATATAAAACTGGTAAATTTGAGTAATTGAGCAAGATTTTTCCAGTGATAGAACAGTTAAAGGTATTACAAGATTTTAAAATGTATATAACAATGGAAGTGTATATAGTTTTACTGAATCTAATAGACAGGGAGATAGATATTACGTGCTTGGAATAATGTATATTATCAGTTTTCAGTTTTTTTTCTGGGGTATTAAATCAGACTCCACATATTAGGCAATGTATTTTAATTATCATTGTGGATGACCAGTACTCTGTAATCCACCGGTACCCCGTGATTTTACTGAAGTACCTCTCACATGTCATGCAGTCTGTGGAAGTATTTTTAGTGGGAAATGGAAATCCACCTGTGGAGTATGATAGCTAGCCTACTGAGCACCACATCTCGAACATGTCCTTCACCTACAAATTCCAAAACAATACAACAAAGTCCTACCAAATGACCATTCATTTCACACATTAAACAGTAAGATCTGTCATGGCCCAATGAATACTATATCCCTAAGTTTCACAACCAGGTAGAGTAGAGGCATGTTTTTATAAGATTTCCAAAGAGTAAATATGTTTCAAACCAGTGTCAGAGTTCCCGGTCTTTCATTTTGTTTATACCTTCATTGAAAGTAGATACAAAAAAACTGTATTGTCACTTTAGCAATACAAAGTGCATTAAAATCGGAGTTAAAAATAAGAGACACTTGAACATCACATCTGGTCCCTAAGTAAATGTTATGCAGATGCACAACATTGCAGGATGCTACAAATTGCTCAGTGTTTCTCAGTTTCAACCAAGGAGTTTCCCACATATTCGTAAATATGCTCTGTAATTTCCAGACCACTTGAATTACTGTACTACTCTTTGTAAGATAAGTAAAAATGAAGCTGTATATAGTCTAGTAATATGCAGAGTGCTGTGCATCTTTCTATACTGAGTAAATAAAATGTAATTACATTATCAAAAATAGTACTTATATATTTGTACGTATAAGCTATTGCTTGCCAAATATATGTCTCCCATTTTCTGAAAGCATTTAAATTACACATTTTCAACTCACTTTGACTTATAACCTTTCCAAAAGTAATTAATATTTAATCAATCATATAATTAAATTGTATATACTATTCATTTAGGAGATGTTAATTAACTTTTAGATAGCATCCATAGTGCTGCCAATACACAAGGTCACATTAAAGTAACACTACCTCCTGCTATCACCTATATCCGATCCTTCTTTCACCCACTTGGTCCCATTTGGGAACACTATCCAAAGGATGGGGCACCTCATCTAATATGTATGTGCGCAGCAGTTGCAATGATGGCAAGCAGAAGAACCTGTTGTAGTAATGTTTTACTTCTTTTCCATCACTCATGTCTTGATATCGATCTCTATGATGAGAACGGCTTGAGAGGTAAGCATTGGAATTATATATTTAAGAAAAAAATGTATACATTGCTAACATTTCTGAAAGCACAATCTAAAGTTGAAACTTCACAATAGCATCATGTTCTTTAAATTCTTTTTGTTTTGTGCATAGATAGGAACACAAGCTTGTCTTGCCACAACAGCAGAGACAGGCCTATTCAAGACACAGATTTACATAACGTTAGTGCGGCATTCTGGAAATCGGTGTTTTTGTGTTTGTGTTTTTAAAAGAAAGAACAGTGAACAAACGATTATAGCAAGCCTACAGTGGACCTAGCTTGTGGGCAAAGTTGTTAAGATTATAGGTAAGCTCGGTAAAGAGATTTTAGTAGTAGCTAGCTAGCGCCGCTGGGCTGACTATGTATGTCCTGTGGATAGGTCGTAGGTAGTAACTTATAATATAGATCTAACAAACTAACAATAAAAAAAAAATCAAGTACAAACAAGCGGTATATACTGTATTTGTGATGACTGCTCTGTTGGTTCTATCAACCTGCTGTTTGTTTGGATCGGAGCATGCCCTGCATACTAAGCAGTAGGCATGGTGCCATACTAGTCTACACCTCTGTATTGACTTTGGCCTTGACTCTGGAACTCTTAGGTTTAGGAGGTGGGTGGGGGGATTAAGTGCAACTTTCCCATGGGCGGCTTGTATTTAAAGCTGTTGACATGGCATTAGAAGATGGGCTGATTTACTAAAAGATAAGGGTTCCAAAAAGAAAAGGTAAAGAACTTCGAAGTGCTAGTGGTTTAGAGTCCCTCATCTCAGAAGGTGGGTAATGAGGTTAAGAATCTCACAGTTCAGGTGGTAACTGCCACATGCACATCGGTCGCTCCCCGTGGGACGAATGTAGTGATACTTGTCAGGTCCCAGCAGTGCATCGCTGTGGTGGCTTGGTTGGCTGGTTGGTTGGCTGGAGCGAGTCTGCCGGTAGGCCTAGTGGTTGAAACAGGGTGGCTTCTGGTATGTCCAAGACGGCGTGTGTGGTATCAGCATGTGAGACTTGTAGTGTTCGTGATGAACACCAACGGTACTGTATGTTGTGCTGTCGTAGCAGTGCCGTAAAAGGTTGCAGGGACTGTCTCCACTGTAGCGTGTTGCCTGCATAGAAGTATTAAAAGAAAGATGGGCACACCCGATTAATAGCCATTAACGATGGACTAAAAAAACTAATATGCATAAAGGTGCTCACTCCAAAGAGCTACTAATATAATCATATAATAATGAAAGGAGGAGCACAACCAATAAAAATGCAAAAAAAACTTTATTATACAAGTTCACATATAACAGATATCCAGAAGGAGATCATAGAATGACAATATACTTAAAACACATCTACCCAATATGTAAGCAAAGACTAGTTCCAAAGAAAAAAAGTAGGAAAGTTCTGATCTAAATAATCCACATTAAGTGGTATAACCACTGAAACAAAAAAGCAATGTTAAGATACCGATATAAGATAGTGAACCAAAAAATACATACCAAACAGACCCTATCCAGGAACATGAGAAGAGGGTGAAGACGTCAAACGCAAAATAGCCCCCAACATTTCGGCACTATCCGCCTTTATCAAGAGAGCATGTGGTGAAAGACATAACCTTTATATACCAACATTTAATAGAACAATAAGAAACACCTGAGTGAAATGGGTGGCCACCCATGAATGATTGGAATGCCCACAATCATAGTCACATAACTATGTTTGGAAAGGAATCCAATAAACAAACCCTGTTCATCTCATTATCCTATATAATAAATATATATATATATATATATATATATATATATACATATATATATATATACATATATACATATATACATATATTATACATATTTAGACAAAAAATAAAAAGAAAAATAAGAAAAATAAAATAAAAAAATAGGAGTATGTATGGATAATATATCACATAAAATATAGGAAAAACCTGATGATCCCCTCAGTAAGTGCAGAAAAAAAAATAGTATTAATACAGAACCTGTGTCCATGGCATCTTTACTCATATATAAGGCCTGTATAATAAAGTGGTTTGCATTTTTATTGGTTGTGCTCCTCCTTTCATTATTATATGTCTGCATAGAAGGACAGCGGCATGCTTTTTAAAGTTATATGGAGTGTTCCCTTTAAGGGCAGCGAGCACCACCATCTTGTCCGCCATGCTGCGGAACCTAACCAGGAGATCTCTAGGTGCTGATTCAGGAGCTCTCCGGAGCTTGGGTATGAGAAATATAGCCTATATGTTGATGCTCTTGGCATGTATGTGCGCCACTAATGCTCCGATCAGCCTCCTCATTAGATGTGGGAATTCTGCTAGAGGGATTTTCTCCATGATTCCGTGGATCTTTAAATTGTTGCGTCGCCTTCGGTCTTCGAGTGTTGCAAACCGCAGTTCATTCTTGGTCTGCTGAAGCTGGAGTGACTGTACCTCCGGTTGTAGCTCAGCAATGGCTTGAGTGTGTTGTGTAGTGGTGTTTTCCACTTTCCCAATATGGCTTACCAGGCCTGTGAGGTCTGCATGGAGTTGAGCCATATCTGATTGGAGGATCTTTTGTAAATCTCCCAGCATGGTTTTTATTGTCTCTGCCATCACTGGACCATTTTCACCCAGTTTTTGAGCTTTCTGTGGTGGCTTTAAGGGGGATAGATCGTAGAGGGCCTCGGTGAGGTCCAGATCCTCTGAGGAGTCAGAGTATTCAGCACTGCCGGCGGCCATCTTAGGCCAGCACGTGCCCTGTGCTTTGCGAAAAGATCTCCAATACTGATTACCGGGCGAGGTTTGTACGCCCTCTCCTTCTTTGTTTTGTGCCCTCCCATGGGTCAGTGCCACAGAGTCTCGTTTCCTTAGCGCTGGTGCGGCAGGAATCACCGGTATAATCCCAATTATTGCGGAGCCCATGCACCATGCGACCGTCCATGTCTGTAGCAAAGCCCTGCCCCTTCATAGCATCAGGTTTACCTTGACATGTACTTTAATTACAAAGCTGCAAAACGATACTGTCCTCAACTTCTTGAATCTTTAAAGGGATACTATAGTGCCAGGAATACAAAGCTGTATTCCTGGCAGTATAGCTCCCTCTGTCTCTGCCTCCCTCGCACCCCCTTCCTCCCCACTGCGGCAAATAAAGGGTTAAAACCTCTTTATTAACTTGCCTGATCAGACAGCGGCGCTGCGTCGCAACTCCACTTCCTCCTCCGTCTCGCAATGAGCGGGTGCTAATGAATATGCGCGGGAAATGCCAAGCGTGCATTAGACCTCAGTGCTTTGCTATGGGGAAGAATCAGACACTGAATGTCCTCATGCAGAGTGTGAGGATGTCAAGCATCAGATACTGGACCAAAAGTCTGTTTGGATGCAGGAAGCCCTCTAGTGGCTGTCTGGTAGACAGCCACTGGTGGCAGACTTAGTGCTGCAATGTAAACATAGCAGTTTCTCTGGAACTTCAATGTTTAACACTGCAGCACGAAGAGCAATAGGGACACTGCACCCAGACCAACTCAATGAGCTGAAGTGGTCTGGATGCCTATAGTGCCCCTTTAATATAGACACTTTCCAAGAATACTAAAAAGCCTTCTTTCCTACTATTCATACACATTTATTTTATGAAACCATTACAGCAACTTTAGATCAACAGTGACAGTGGTCTAGAGCAGCTGTGAGCACTCAACTTTAATAATTCAGTTCTAATGCCCAGAAATGGTGGTTTCAATGGTGAAAAATGAGCTAAACGGCTAACATAGGGTGGACGCACAAATATTACAGTAAGTATGTCTAAATAATACTAGCATCTTCCTTATAAACATTTCTTTTATATAAAGAAAAATATAACAATGTAGAATGTAAGTTTAAATCAGGCAAATAATTGTAAAAAAATCTGAATTTCTTAGTATAGAGCCCCAGACTGCTTTAGGTAGTGGTGCACTTACAAATGCATAGCATCTCCTGAATAACACTTCTCCACAGGTCAAAACTCAGGATGAAGCATATGAAAAGGAGACAGCAGAAGGCATATCATTTAAAACATAACACAGTTTGATAAATACAAATAAATTTACCCAAAATAAACTGTCGAGCCTATTTGTTTCAAAAATCAAGTAGAATAAACATTATTCACAAACATTTTCAAGCCCAGTCAGTGGTGACCTCAGCAGTCCATCGAGGATGTCGATGTCCTTGTTTGATGCTATAACAACATAAATAATAACAATAAAAGGCTTAACTTTTTTTTTTTTTTTACATTTTACTATACTATATTATTTTACCTTACCCTGCTGCTGTTCTACTACATCTGTTTCCTGCACATCCCAGGTGGGGATTGTACCACCATAAGCGTATAATGCCAGAACAAGTTATTGCTCTGGAAATTGTAAGTAGGATACCTACCTTGTTTATATTTTATATAACTTACAATATACTGTGCCATTGGTTGTTTTTCCCCTTTGTTTCTTTTATACATATGACTTCTGAGAATTGGATGTCCAATACAAGGAATACATATATATCCTAAGACGGGGATTGTATCGTCCATGCGTAAAGCAGCAGAGCTCTGCACAAATGGTGTTCTGCCACAATTTTGTAAAACAAAATGACCGCGGACAGCGAGGGAACACCCCTCCTCCCCCCACCCCCCTGGCTCAGCTCTCTTGTGCGCACAGCAGTGATGCCGGAGCCGGAATAGGACGTAACTCCGGCATCACTAAGAGGCACACGAGGGAGCTGAGCAGGAAGATCATTCCTCCCTCGCCTCCCGCATCGCCTCCCGCATGACAGCCACCCAGCAATTGGGAAACACTGATCTATATTATCTACAACTTGCGTTAACCGTTTATCGAGTTTAGCAGTTTTCTTTCTATTAATGGTTCAGCAAATGGCATCACAGTCCAATTCAGACAAGGCAAAGCAAGGGCACACATTGCTAATGAAGAGAAGAAATAGAGACACCTCCGCTTCTCTTTATGCTTTCTCCATACTGACGCCGGGATAGAGCTTATAACAGTGATTGATAGGGAGTTAAAATGGAGGTGCCCAGTTTCAGAAAAAGAGGTGTGGATTTCTACAGTTAATGTTATTTGTTATGCTTCACAAATATATATTGTTTAAATATAGGGGACAAGTGAAAATGTTATCAAAATTCCTGGGAGGTGACACTTACCTTTAACTTTCTTCTTACTCTTTTTTTTTTTTTTTAAATGGAATAAAAACTCTATAATACAGTACACGGAATATAGGCTAGAGAGAATTCTAGCCTTGCATAGTCGTTTAATTTTTTTATTGAAAGCAGACATGTTCAGCCAAAGATCATGTATTAATAGTTTAGCGGTGGTGGAATTGTAGGGATGATTTGGACAGAAGCGCTCATGCTATTCTCTAGTGTGTTGTATTTTGCAATCTAATTTCTGCACAGAATAAAGAAATGTCTCTGTCCTTTGAACATGATCCATCTCATTGATAGGTTTTACTTGGTGTTATGAGAAACTATTGCAGTTCAAGAGAAAGTGAAAAGACTTTTAACATACCGTCTCACATGTAAGCCTGGCTTCACGCATTTAGACATGTCTTTTGATGAAGTGCATCCCCTATCATGTAACCCTGAGGGGTTACTGATATCTGTTAGACAAGCACAACTGGGTTTCAGTGTGATGGGAGCAAGAGAAAAGTAAATGGTCCAGCTAATTGACATAAAACAAATATATAAAGGAATTTCAAAAACATCTGCGGTGTACAGTTTTTAGAGACTAGATTGATATTGTTCAAAGAATTGACGTTCAATATGGGCTTTTTATTGGACGACATAATAGACTGAGGTTTAGAAAGATTTATCAGAGAGTTTAAAGCTATGTTCTGATTCACTTGAATGAGACATTTTTCCTGGATCTATAGTTGCATTGATCTGGAGGGCAAACAAAGCCACAATGATTGACTCCACATTGTTCCTCATGTGCCATTCCAAAGTGAATACAAACGTCCCTGGTTTAAAATGGTTTCATTTAATATTGCCATTTTTCTGTATTTTGGAATGGACAAAAAAGACAAAAAAAGAGAGACATGTTTAAGCTCACACAAGAGGAGGTAAGAAGTTTGTTCGTGATGTATCAATTATTTTTTGCTATTAAAGGGACGCTATAGTTACCAAAACAACTTTAGCTTAATGAAGCAGTTTTTCTGTACAGATTATGCCTCTGATGTTTCGCTGCTTAATTCACTGCTATTTAAGAGTTAAATCACTTTTGTTTCTATTTATGCAGCCCTGTCCATGCCTTCCCTGACTGTGACTGACACCACCTGCATGAAAACAAAAACTTTTTTTCATTTTCAATCAGATGTAACTTACCCTTTTCTTTCCTGCTCTGTAATTGATTTTCAATACAGGAGGCTCCTGTAGCATATAGCAAGCTATTAACAGAGCAGGAGATAAGAAATTCTAAATTAAACAGAATTTACACTAAAGGAAGTGTAAATGTCAGATGATTCCTTACAGGAAGTGTTTAGGGAGGTTTTTAAGTCAGCTGCAGGGAGGTGTGCCTAGGGCTGCCTAAACAAAGTGATTTAACTCCTAAATAGCAGAGAATTGAGTAGTGAGACTGCATGGGGTATGGTATATACACCAAAACTGCTTCATTAAGCTAAAGTTGTTTTTTGAGGACTATAGTATCCCTTTAAGCACTTTATTGCCAAGTATATTTTTATTTTGAAAGTACTAGCATATTATGTACTTGAAATATGGATTACATAATTAGCACATGGACGAAAGATTATATATAGATAGCTGTTCAGATATACCTTAAAAAAAAAACAAAAAAAACCTTGCAAATTATACAGTTGTACCAGTCATCTGTTCTGGTCAAGGCATAACATCAAATATTTTACAGTATTTTGAATTAGAACAAGATGAAACTAATTTACTATGCTATATTTAGATATTCTGATATTGTTGTGATCACACTTAGCTAATCAATGCTGCCATCAGGGGGGTATCTACTTCAAATTACTTTTTTGTTTAGTGGCACTAAACTACTTGTGTTCTAATTATTATATGAAAATTGTGTTTTTGATTATTTATCTAAAAAAAAAATTTTTTTAATAAATTGGAACATTTGACAAACGGAGGTAGGGCTGTGGGTGCTTGGAATTTAAATTTTAGCCAAACTGCTTAAAAACAGTTTGAATCAAGAACTAGACGGCTGTGGTGGCGGCAGCGCTGTAGAATTGGGAATAAGACAGTACAATATAAACAGACCAATATAAAAGGTAAAGAGGGTCCTGCCCATGAGAGGAGCTCTAGCCACGGACGATCTTTTATACAGAGAAGTTTGCTAGATAGCCCGTGAGCTTACAATTTAAAAATATATCTAAATGTAACAAAGACATGTACCTATTGCTTATTAAATTGTATTTTCAGGAAAAAAACGGCTACAAGAAAGCAGAAGGCAGCGAAAGGGAGTACATCAGTGTACTGCACAATATAAATTTTACATATATATTTTGCAGTACACACTTTCGCTTCACAGTTCAAGGGAAAACAAGTAATCTATATAGCGAAAAAAAAGGAGGTGCAGTTAAAACAAAATGTGTATTAAACAAATATATAAATTTATATTTTTTCTGCTCATCTTTTTTCCCCTCTATTGATCATTTCTCATTTGATCTGCATTCAACATTTAGTGTCTGTCCCCTAATTATCAAAAATCTCTTTATCCATTAATCATCTACTCTTCAGACAGAGCTCTGAATCACGAAAGAACATACTGTTGCTTCATTGTTTGTTTCGGGTGTTTTGTACGTAATTTGGAAGACCTGTCAATTGCCCAAAATGCAGATGAATTGCAATTAGTTTGAAACAGAATGCAAAAGTAGGGTGTGTGTGCTTTACGGACAGGGTTAGATTTTTTCTGAACCTCAATTTAGCTAAAAACAGATTTAACTACATCCCTCAATTATTGATTTTACTTTTTCTAGGCAAGCTTAATAGAAATCTAATCAAAGGCAGGGGGAGTTATACAAATGGGCCCTTCAAGCCATTAAAAAAAAAAAAAAAATGGGCCTGGGGGGAGAGCCTTACTAGCTAGCTGACAAGACGTGCACTGCTACACAGGCTCTAAACACGACAATTTCACGGACTGAAGTGCTGGAAATCTCCTACAACCAAGCTATATGGACTGGGGAAACCTGCATCTCTCAGAGACACCAAGCTTGACACAGAATGACCGGGAACCGTGGAAGGAAATTGAGGCCTACCAAAGAGGGGTGGGGGGGAGGGAGGAAGACAGCTGCTGGGAACCCTTTCAAGGGCACAACGAAGTTTCACACCCCAGAACCCTACGCAAGATGCCCACCCGGGCTGAAAGCAACACGGGCCACAACCCATATAAGCGGAGGGCTATAAGACGCAAGCGACGACATGCAGCAACAGACAACCAGACCCACCGCACCATCCCGATAGGGAAGACAGTGGCCCAATGCAAAAACAGAAAATAAATTATTTTTTAAATGTAAATAAATAAATAAAAAAATCAGTCGTTAGTATCGCCATATTTTATGTCAAATTCCATAAATGGTTTAAGGGACCATGTAAATTAAGATGCCAGCCTCTTTCAAGTATACAATTGTAAGCATACATTTATTAATGACTTGACTGCACAGCATATAGGATAAAGCTGTTACATACTAGTTTTTTTGTACAACCCAACACGTAACTAAAAGTTAGCTATAGTTTGTGCTGTGTTATTTTTCTCTCTCATATATTACATTGCATGTCTAGCTGTCCTGGCACAGTCAGAGAATGCCATGTAACCTCTTCAGTACTGTGCCAATGCTTGAGCGCATAAATAGATTCAGAGAATCAAAGGATGATGATGTCTCCATGAAAATAGAAGTGTTGCAGAAGTGCATTTTTACTTACCAATAGAGATTTACAAACCCTAAGAAATACTTGAACTGTTCCAGAGAAGAAACAGTTCTTTAAATGTCATAATTAACCGTTTTGTCCAAACATATTTGTGAATAAATGTTCTACTTTAAGACATAAAAAAAATAAACCTACACACACTCACTCTCTCGTAAATCAAGGATACTGGCTGTTTGCTCACTCTTGGAATACAAAATAGAAATTCTGATCAATTGTGTTCTGAGATAATCTTGCACTGCGTGTTGCTATATCCCATTCGTCTTCACGCTGTTCTTATGCCTCATGTATCTGAATGTTTAAGATGGAGAGCCACGAAGCCTGAAGGCGGTCTATTTGCATCACAGATCTATCCTTGCCTTGCTACAAAAAATGAAATAGAAATTGGCAGAGACTATAGAACCACTTTTCTTCCCTGTATGGGAAAATGATTGCCATCAAGTGGCACAGGGCAGGCAGCCTACATGTCAAAAACGTGAAGAGCTTCCAAGAGGATGTGAAAGCAACAACCAGAAAGCTCTGATAAGGATCAGTATTGGTTCTCTACACCATGTGTTACACAGCATTATGTTCATTCTACACAACACTGTGTAAATCTGACCATCTGTAGACTGACAGTTTTTGTTTACCCATAATGCTTTTCCCACCATTGTTTGTTTTTGTAAGCTATTATTTTCTGTGTAATAAAGCAAAGATGGCTGCTGTGAGGGTTCTATAATTCAGAGATAAACATCTAAAATATGCTGAATTGCAGACACACACACACACGTGATAGAGTGAAATGTTTATCTATGACTAAAAGGGCATTCTATGCACCATAACCACTACAAATCATTGTAGTGCATGCTCTGTCACAGCAGCCCACAGATTTGGATGGAAATTCACATCTCCATTAGCCTTTTGATATCTGAAGGTTTTATGTGGGGTTTTGTTTTTTTGGGCTGGGGGGCATGGACAATTTGTTTGAGGAAAATATAATGGGCACATAAAATAAAAGGGAGACGATAGTTACACACAAAAACCTTCTCAGAAACAATATGTGCCTCCTAGAACTAAAAGGGACTTTGGAACTTCACTTAGTTTTGACACATAAAACCTTAAATCGATAAAGCACAAGATTAGTTCCAAAGAGACCCATGTAATACTGGAGTCAGGGCCCTCCAGAGCGGTTTACGTGAACAAGCTCAATCTGGTAAGAGATGATGGTGGAAAAAGACTGGCCTCATAGAGTCAGTGAGCAGCCATATGTTATACAATAACCAGAGTACGGTTTCTTTCATTAGCAAATATTTTGGTTTTATGCTATATGCTACGAGGTATCACAGGTGAGCATTAATGAGAAACAATACAATGTTGTCAGCAATATCTCATTTATTAGAATACTTTTTGACCATCCAGTGAACTGTGTCGCATTTCTCTTAATTGCAAGATTTACATCAAAATAGCTGCATTGGTAAGCAATCCCTATGGTGTTCTAAAAAAAAAAAAAACAACAGTTTTTTTTGTTTGTATTTTTATAGTTGCTTTCTCTTTAAATGATAAATATTTGTTATATTTTCATCTGATGATAAAAGCAGAAGGAATTGTCTTGTTACATGGTACTGGTGTCAGATTCTAGGCTTCACTAATTGACATAGCAAGCTTGTACTGTCAGAAAATCAATTGATATATTTTGTATCACTTGTTGCATGCAGAAAGTCAAATACATTAAATGTCAGATGGAAGCCAAGGGTGATGACGTGAAAAAGAAGAGAAGATTACACATTATTTATTGCTCCCTTATCACACATTGACAGGTGGCATCAAGGTTTTTATTGATTTTTAAGCAAGAAAACATTTTGATGGGGTTTAGACACAGTGACATTTAAAGGTCATTGAAAATCAACATAAAAGCTTTATTATAATAAATGTGAAATCATCACCAAGACTTTTTGGTGTTCTAGTTCAATGTTGCAATGTTTTTCTTTTCAAAATTATTTTCAACACTATGTATGGTTTGTCTGACTCATGGATCACAGGGTAGAAAAGTGTGATTTGAATATACACAACAGGATTTCCTGCATTACTATTTTAGAATGTAAGCACACAGTTTTGCAAATTAGGAACGTATTGTCATGTTGCCCCAAGTTTGCACCCTACTTGATTAAAATCAGAAGAACAATATCCCCAGCAGCAAATTTTTGTCTAGGTGTTAACTAAACTGAGCTTTATGAACCACTTTGCCCATTAGACCTGAAAGGATTGCCTCCATATTTTAATTTGTGTAGAGAGCTGTTGATATTTTTCATTGGATTCAAATGAGAATCCAGAACCAAATACAATTGTAGGTTGGTGATCCTTGGTACGTAATTAATTTGTTGAACTAACACAGACAGGCTCTGGACATGTTGCCTCAAAGTTTTAGCTGATAGAGCATAATGGGATTTGAGAGAGTCTGGTGGACAGACACAATTCATCTTCCATTATAGTATATCAACAGTTCAAATCAACTTCAGCACCAATGGTCCCTGACAGGTCTTCTAAAGATCTCCAGGAGAATGAATCACTGTCTTGTAATGCCAGTTATCAGCTTTTGAAGTAAAAGTTAAAGTTAACTTCTAAGCAACATTAGCCAAAATACAAAAAGAATAATGTGTTTTTGGCCAAAATGTAACATTCCGTCAGCAGTCTCAGCAATTTAAACTTTGGTATATAGCCCTAACAGTTATTTTATACTTAAATGAGCACCATATCCACTACAGATCACTGTCGGAGTTAACAAGACTGCGCTAATGCAAACTATTGTTGGTAGTTTTAGAATGGTTTGACTTTTTACAGGGACCCACCGAGCACCTCTCCCCATCTCTACAACTAATGACGGGGCGTAAGAGCTGATACTAGTAACAGATTTGACACTCTCAGCAAATGAGCCAGCGATGCGCTGCAGGCCTTAGCTCAGCAAAGCTAACAGAAGATCCTGCTTTGGAGGTAGGTGAGGTGGGGAATGGCTCCTGGTGAACCCCCAGGTAAAAATTCCAAAACGTTTTGACTACTTACAATAGGGGAGGGCACCAGTGTACATCTGGAATTAAAAAAAAAAAAAAAAAAAAACCACTACAGTTAGCTGTAGTGGTTATGGTGCTTAGATTGTTCCATAAATATGAATTTAGTTTTCAGTTAACCACTAATTACTGTTGAGTGACTTAACCCCTGGCTGCAGTCCTGTAACTACTTTGATCAGTAACCTAAACTAGAACTATGGAGGACATGACTGCTCCCTATACCACAGACAGGAGCATTATCACTCCACTTGGGGCCAATGGCTGAATTTTCTGGATGGGGGAAACCTCGGAAATGGGGGGTACGGGTTCTTGGGCAAGCTTTCCTCTTTCCATCTCTTCAACCTGATTACTCTTTACGGTTTGCTTTTTCTGTCTTTTCCCCCCTTTTCTCTCCTATGTAGGGAGTTTGCCCTTTACCCTACCTTGTTCTTTTTTGTTCATAGTTCCATTTTGAAACACATCATCTTCTGGATTTAGTCCAGGGCTTTCTAAGCTCTACCCAGGTCACATTATCTTGCAATTTGAGACTACAGAATGATATGCTCCACTTGTTTGTTGTTCCCATGAGTTCTTTTCAGAAAGGCTTTATTACATTTTTGTAATTTCTACTTCTTGGTTACCATATTTCAGTTTTCTTTGCCTCCCCTGTGTGGGAAATGTTTTCCTGATGAGTTTTTGTCTTTGCCTGTAAATTGATCAAAAACAAATCTTGAATAAAGATGGACAATTTTTTTTACATGCAGTAACCGGACACGTCTTGTTAATACTGTGCCTATAACTTTCCCATGCCTGTGTGTTCAGTGTTGCTTTTTCAAACATTCTTGCTAACTTGCTACTATTGCCTTTAAGCAGTAACTTTTCATTTTAGGTAATATTGTCAATGTGAGATATATAAATGTTCATAAAGAATACAGCGTCCATTATTTATCTTGTTATAGAGCATGCAGTTTGTATTCACTATTGGTGCCAATATTATTATAATAAATCCCACCTCCCCGTTCACAGTCACATGGGTCTTTAAAAAGGATTTGTTACTTTAAAAATCGATGGTAGGATTTATCTCCACGTAAGTAGAGATTAATTTTGGTCCAAACTGAAATTCGTCCAAATTTGGCCAGTTGAGTTATTGGGCGAATACATTAACTCTGAAATAAAATGTACTCGAAACACAAACCAAACTGGACTATAGCCGAGCATTCTGAATGCTGCCCGTGGCAACAAAAGAAAAAAGATGATTGCTGGCTAGTGGACAGTCAGTAGGTTTATTTACTAAAGTGAAAATCCAAAGTGAATTTTCAGTTTAAGATCTAATTAGCCAAACTGATTTTTCACAAATAAATCTATAATATATAAATATAGATTTATTTTTGTACTCCTCGTCGGTTACTTTTTCTCACTTTACCTGTAAACCAAATGGCTGGGAATGCTTGTATTAGTGCACTGTAAAATTTGTACATTATATTATGTATACATTTTGCAGTACACCGATAGGCCCATTTTCACACACTTTTGGTTCATCTGATTCAATTCCTGAGTCAGTTTTTTGTACCAAAATTCTACCAAACTAAACTGATGTACGGCTGAACTGCAGGCCTCTCAAAAACGTTGATATTTTCAGGAAGAATGGTTCGGCCGAGCTTAATTTTCACGCTATGCACCTGTTGACCTACTGCTGAGCAGCTATATTATTATAACTGCATATATGACAAATGATTCAATACACAATTGCAATTTATTTTGTAAAGAACAGCAGCCTTGTATTTGTACAACTAATCAAATTTTGATTACTATTTAATGTAGACATTTTAAATTGTGTAAAATAAAAAATAAGATACGTCATATCACTGCTAAAGTTACAGCTATCAATAACAAATGCATAGCTGCATAGATATAATCTCTATAGGAATTATATGCAAAATAACCAGAATAATATTCTAGAGCGGTTATATTAATTGGCATTCACATGTTTTGGATTACTTTCAATCCCCAGGCTGTTTTCAGTTTAGCATAAATCCAAATCAAATGTTGAACAAATGCTTTCTCTCAAGGTTTTTGTTGTTGTAAATGTAAACAATTATTGCACATATTTATTGTATTCTGGCATCATGGTCTAATCAATTTGGACTTGTAGACAAAAGGAACAACTCTTTCTGGATAAAACTACTTATCCATACATCTCTTTGGAAGTTTAGGGGATAAGAATAGAACACATTGACTAAAATCAGATATACCGGTTCCTTCTTGATGAGAAAGTTGTCAAGGACGCTACAAAGCAGACCTGTTAGACTCATGATTCACTAGGGAACGTTTAAGGCGATTATCTTTGTTTTTATTTACATAATCCATTAAAAATGTCCAGACATGCTACGTTTGTCAGATTTAATATTGGCTTGATGAGGATTAACCAGTGAGTGGGCTTTTCCATGATACAATTAGCGGCATTTACAATATCCCTGGAGACACATCATTCTGGCAAGTATGCAACCCAGGATGACCAGCTACCTGGCTATGCAAAAAGTCAAGGTGTCACAATATCTGACCGATGTTCTGATGCACACCCACTCATTCCTAGCTTCCTGGTGCCTCATTATTGCATCATATATGACATGGAACCCTTCCATTGGTCTCTCTTTGTGGAGCATTTTGACACAGTGTACACTTTTGTGTCTTCATGGCCTTCTTTAACCAGTAAAAGATAAAAAGTCCAGGCACTCCAATAACGTGAGGCAAATTCATTAGGACCAAGGTAACACCCTAAACCAAATTGGGTCTTAATGTTAGGGTCAAAAAGCTGCAGTGTTACCTTGGTTCTAATAAATGTTCCTGAAGCTATTGGGGTGCCTGGACTTTTTCTTTTTTACTGGTAATTATGTCTGTTGGGCTACTGCAGGGCCATGGTTTAGTTTATAAACCTTTGGCTTATGTGAACTCAGTGCAGTTCCCATCACTTTAAGCCTTCTGTAACCAGTCACAACCCAGTACTGGGTTCCTAGTTGCCCTTGCCCTGTCGTGGTTTCGGTTTACCTGAGAGTGCATTGTATATTACTTATTATTCCATCTTCTAACCTTGTCTTGTCTGACCACTCTTTGATCTCTGTAACCCTGACCTTGCACGGATTCTCTTTTCTGTGTACCTCAGTTACCTTGACTTGTAAACATTTATGCTTATAATCTCAGTGCTAGACCGGCCACGCATACCTAGGCCAATCCTAACAGAGGGTTGCCCACACACCACACAACGTGTTATCTGTTCCACCAAGACAATAGGGTAAGACAACAATAGGGCAATGTAGAATTCTTGCTACATATGTTTAAAATATATCCAGAATGTTTTTTTTTTTTTTACTAGTACACTTCCTTCCAACGTAATGAAGAGGGGACTTTCTTGATTTACCCCCCTCAAGGGGACTAAAGTCATTAGGAGCGGATCATTTCTAATATTTCAGTGATACATGCTCTGTGCATTTATTAAACACCCATGTCAGTGGGAAGAAAAATGGATTGAGTTAAAAAAGAATGATAGAATGTGCTGCACCATGGATCAAACTCTCTATTTCTCTTTAATGCTAACTTGTGTCTCTTAAATTAAACAACAAAACATATTTCTTGCCACACTGGGAACACCTGCAGCGAACCTGAAATATGTTCTGTATTAAAATTTTATGTGCACTGCATACTTCACCCCTCAATATTTGCTTTACTCGCCTGAAAGAGAGTAGTTTCATATCAAAGGAATTGGCAAAGGCGAGAGATCTGCACAAAATGCTTGAATTCAGTCAATCTAAATTAAGTGAAATAAGCTCAGCTTGTTCTGTTATCAGCATTAAATTTCCCTCATGATCTTCGTATAAGCGTATTCCATAAACAAAATCATTTTTATGCATACAGGTTGCAGTGTTTCTGTATCTCTAATCAAGTAATCACCCTTCTTCTCACGAAGTTTCACCATACAAAGCCTCCAAACACAAGAGTTGTGTAGTAGCGAGGAGTCGTACCAGAGCTTGTCTAATACTCTTACATACAGATTATAAATTACATTCCTAACGTTTAAAATATATGCTTCCAAATGAGACAAATTTCAATTGTAGCTCGAATCCCCCTTATGGTAGATCATTTTAAAATTGCATGAAAGTGAGCAAGTGAAATAAAATAGTATCGTAAAGACATTACACCCACTTGAGTACTGAACAGAATATAGTTACATCCTCTCCAGGACTCCCAGTGTTACCATGATTTGTACTCCAGTGGTGTAAGATCTTCCCCCTTTAATTTCGGGTGCAGGCTCTATACGTACGTCATTCTAAATTGTCCTCAGTACTTAAAATATTTTAACACCCCCGCACCGCTCTATAAAAATACACATCAATTTAGCGTGCAGGCCCTCTACTTACTTGTCTCACTGAGGACTTTTTCGACTTCTAATCACAGTTCATATTTAGCGACACTACATTTTTTTATTTTAACACACTTTTTTTTTTTAAAGCATCCTACAACGCACTGTGTTTTGTGCACCCCTTTTTGACGTAGTCTGCTTTATTTTAATAGTAAACTCACTATAAAAACACCAATATGAAACATGGTATAGAAGAGTGCTGAAGAGTACTTCACTGTATTTAAAAATAGGTCAAGCGTAAACAACCAGAATTAGAAGTAGGACCAAAGATGGTTTTCAAAATTAGATAACATGTATGGGGATTTTATTCTAATTTTCCTTTTCTAACCTTCCTTTTCTCCTTTCTCTCACAGACATTCATTTTGTTGCATCAGAGAGGTTTCATAGTGACCGTAAAACCTTGTACTAACGCCTGTATATTTAAGAGCTGTTGCCACTTTATGAACAGGATACAATTGTGCATGTACAGTACACTTTCATGGGCTTACAATTACTCAAGTCAACAGAATTCAATATGGTGCAAATATGCATTTCCAAAGAGCTTTCCTCCTTTGAATAGGTGTTTTGTTTCAAAGGAGCTAGGGAAATATCTACAGATTCTAGCAGTATATTAATTAAAGGCAGTGTTGATGAGAAATTAAATTTCATATTTAAGGCCATATGAGCCAAATTGGAAATATCTGACTTAAAGATTTATTTCCATTGGAATATTTTGGGCTTTAAATTTCTAAATCCCACCAATTCTTACTTTACTGAATAACCCGGTTAGTGTTACAGAGCCATTCTGAGTCTGTTGTCTCTCAACAAGGAAATCATCTGCAGTAAAGTAAATTCTGTAAAATGCACTTTCACTTCTTCGATTTAATGGAGTGAAAAAGGTTGATTAAATTGAAAAAGGTTGTCCTGCTAAATATACAGACAGTGGCTTCGAGTGTGATGTACCTGCCTGAACTTTTTGAGGCAAACTTAAAATAGCATAGGGACCTATCTATGGTCTTAATGAAGCAACAAAGCTTTTTACAAACAAACAAAAAAATAAATACAAGAAGAAAAGCTGATCACACAATTTACTGGAGTCTTATCTAAGTAGAATTTTAAAAAAATATATTTTTCTCTGAGAACGTTTCAGCTTGAATCAAATAGCACCATATAATCTCTCCATTTTATTATATACTTTTTCCTTTGTTTATGTAACATTTTATTGGTGAGAAATTTAGCAATAGAATATATTATACTCTAATGTAATGCATGAACTACACAAGCATTCCTTTAATAGCTGATGTCAACCATTATGCTACTGATAAAGAGAAATTACTTCTAGAATAAATTATGGCTATAAAAAACACTTGAGCTATGTTTTGTTTTTTTTGATTTCTCATTCTATTATGCACTTTTACTGTGGCCCAAGAAGCGATTACATGGTAATCAAAATTAATGCATGATTGACTTATTTGCAGTACATAAACAGTATTGCTTTTCCATAGTGATTGTTATCAGGCTTATCATGCAACGTTATTAGACAGAGTTATGGCTTTTCAGTTCTTTGACATTTAAATAATTGACACCACCCTTAATCAGCTGGAAGTATGATAAATGGACATGCTGATAAGATAAATAAAGAGGCAAATTAATGGAATCTTCTTCCAAGTTGTCTTAACTGCCTCGCTTCTTACAGGCTGGCTAAACAATGCATAGCAAGTGCCATTAGCAGAAGAATAGTTTTGGGTTATTCATTCATCGGCATCACAAAAAGTTTGTCTAGGTCTGCATTAATAATCTAACATTTAGCAATACTAGGGTCAGTTTCATGTGGCACATAACTTGATGTCTGTATACCCTCCCACCACTGATGGTACATTAACTCCCACATCGACCTGTCAAGGTCACGGTGCTTCCTTCCCACATTACGCTAATTATGGGCATCTTTGGGGGCAACAAATAAAGGTTTCAAAGTCTAGCTTTGTTTTTCATTACTCTGGAATATATATTGGATATTACACATTTCTGTATCGCACTGTTCCAACAGTTGACCTTGTAAGATATTTTTAGTCTATTATCAAGTAATAAGGGATCTATAAGAATGGAGACTTAGGGCTTATTTCATAATAAGTCAGTAAATATTAGACTTGTGTACAAATCTTTCAGTTGCGCTGAACAAATCAAATGTGTGTCAATCTATGGGCCAACGTAAATCATATGGCTGGGTTTTTCCACTTATTCATTTAAAATGTTGCTGTGATGTGGTTAGGATATTAACCATGTATGCAGTTATCCTACAATGCAGACTGTCAGGACTCCAGTCTAGACCAAGAACAGACTTTGAAATGGATGGTATGTGTTGGATGCATTCCTGCAAAATGGGAATATCTAGAATTAGCGTATTATCCTGACTGAAGGTCTGTGCTGCACAATAAGACAGCTCGGCTGACTAGTTGAGTGAATGAGCCATGACATTTAATATAGAGTGATATATTATATAGCTCTGTAAATAAAAATCGCATCCAGGAGGAGAGATATTATGGATCTAATGACCCCAATAGTCTAACCCTTGAGTGAGGGTTAATGTCACTTTGCTGCCATCTGTAGGTGTATTGTGGTTTTGAACTAGCATCATACAGGACCACAATCACTACCTGAAGGCAGCATCGGCAACAATATCCAGTGCCAAAGCTTTTTAGTATAGGCTGGTATTATATATTATACTTGGTGTCTTAATAGGATTTTGAAACATTTCAGTCTTCACTAAAAGTCTGATCATGTAGGTAGAACAAAAAAAAACCAAAAATAAAATAAAAAATAAACACACAACTAGAGGCATTCACCTGTCACTTACATTGGTGGTTTGAAGCATTCCCCTTTGTTCTTTTCGGAGACATGTATTTTTTTTTTTTTTTAGAAAGTTTAATTAGAAATAATTAGTATATGTAAATATAAAGTTTTTTCCATAGAGACATATTTTTTTGTGAAATAGAATACATAATTATTCCTTAGAGTGAGAAATAAGGGTTAATTTCTAATTTAAGGCCAAAGAAGTCAAACTGGAAATATAGGTCAGTTTTTACAGTCGAGTTATTGTGACCTCAAAATTTGAAATTCACTTTTAATTCTTGGTTTAGTGAATAACCCTGACAGTATGCAAGGACAATGTAATTTTCTAGAGCAACATACTAGGAGACCATGATTGTGCCAGTCAACACACTTAAAGCGGTTTTCTTTAGAGGGCAATTTATACCTTACAAAAGTGTACTTCAATGGAATCAACAATATGCACAGGGCTTCGTGGGGTTCTTTTTTGTTATCTGCATTATATTAGCCCTCTTTGGCAAGTACTGGATTCAGAGAGGGCAGATAGCTGGTTTAAGAGTATCCTGTCAATGGCATGCCGGTGCCTCATTTCATATGCCCAGCCCTGGGTGAGAGCTGCTGTGCTGGGTGAGAGCTGCTCTGTTCCATGTTGTATAACCATTTCATGCAATGGTATGACATTACAGTTTAGATGACAAACCCTTCCTTACTAACCCTAGGAAAAGCTGTGGACGTGCAGTGGAGCCTGGCCTTTATGTGCAGGTGGGGCAGCTTCCCCTGGGTTTTTGTTAAAAAAAAAAAAAAAAAAATTTTAAAAAAAAGATACTTGTGTGTTAAACACAAAAAAAAAAATCTTGTGCTTGCCATGATTATTTTGGCAGTTTTCCCACCCTTTTATTGATGGCTGGAGAGTGTAATTAATCATGTCAAGACTTTTGGACAATTTGGTTTTGTCCATATTCGGACCATAGACCCTTCAGAAATGCTTAGTGTGCTCTGACAGGGTCTTTGACATCAGACCTTGCCTGGGACGGCAAGATTCTGGATGCCCTAAAACACAGGTCTGCATTTTGTTTTATCTGTTAGGGCTGTCATTGTGTAGCAGTATCACAAAGTGAAGTTGGACCTCTTTAAAGTGGTTGTTTCCCCAACTACAGGAATCTATCTATAGAGGTTTATTGTTGAACAGGATAGGACGTCTGATGAGAACATTGGGTTAAGTAAACATAAACCAAAAAAAGTTTTGGTGGGCACCATCTTTAACCTCACCAGTTGCCACTGTTGAAGTTTGTACCGGGGTAAAACATTCTAGATGATTGAAGCCAATGTCATGACATATTTACATGCATAGGTCCTGTGCGTCGCTTTCTGTAATTCCCTGCCTGTTTATGAGTAACATACTGTAAATAATGGGATATTCTGGATTTCTTGCATTTGATACAAGAGTAAACTGAAATATATATTTGCATATAAGAAACAAAATAACTTTGTTGGAATGTACCTTCTGAAGTGACATTTCCTATTTGACTTCTTAAGGACTAGATAAATGCATTTATGTCACATGTCCGACAACAGCAAAATGTTCAAATAAATTATCTTCTCTAAATGAAATAATGGATTCTAGTTTTAAATGGCTTAACCAACTGCTTTTATATGTAAGAGGTAGGTAACGAAGAGCATATAGAAATCAATTGCAATTTGTGGCCGGAAGCTTGAGATCATATGTAGCCCACTGAGCCATACTTCTGCTCTAATGTAACAGCCAGTGGACAATGTAGATATAAAAATGTGTGTCATTGATTTATGATACTATTTTGGTTAATGTCTTAATCAAAGTAGACTGATAATACAATTGATTGAATTAATGATGAGTAGCCCATCATACAATAAATCACTGCAGAATATATTATGAGGAAAAAAAATAAATAAAAATAACGAGGGGATTAAGCTACTCTAATTTGTTACAAACTGAAAGATTGACATGCCAACTTTATCAGAATCCTGCAATGGTAAATATATCGCCATGACAATTTTGATTATACATGCCTTGTCAGTGAATCATGCAATCTCAAAAAAAAAAAAAACAATTAATTTTTACAGTGCAATGTGTTTACTTTAGAAAGTCTCATCTCCTGCTCTGTTAAAGGAACATTATAGTGTTAGGAATACAAAACTGTATTCCTAAAACTAATGTCAGTCTCCATCTGCAGCCTCCCTCCCTCTCCTGGCAAACAATGGGTTAAAAATGGGTTAACTTGCCCTATTCCAGCACGGAGGTCCTAGGATGCTGGATCAGGCCTTGCCCCTGCCGACATCACAGTGATCCAGAAACCTAATACGCATGTGCCACACACTATAGACTTTCCCTATAGGAAAGCTTTGAGTCAGTGCTTTTCTATGGGTTTTTTAAGATGCTGGACATCATCAAGCAAAGTGTGATAACGTCCAGTGTCGTTTTACAGCATTATACTCCATGAAGACAGCCCTAGAAGCAGTCCTAACCCTGCAATGTAAACATTGTAGTTTCTCTAAAATTGCAATGTATTACATTGCAGGATTAAGGGGACAGGAACACAGCATCAATGAGATGAAATGGTCTGGGTGCCGTTAATTCACACACAGATCTAGCGATAATTTTCAAGGCAGAGTTTTTAAGGAAGTGTATAGGGAGCCTTTATAAACGGTCATTCAGCATAAAACAAGCATGCAAGGTTTAATTCATCTCCTCCAGTGCAATACAGACCCTGATTGTGCCAGTACTGATCCAATCTGTAATTAGTACATCTTTAATATACATTTAAAATCAAACAGAACATCAAATGATGAGAAAAAAAACAAAAAACAAAAAAAACAATTAGAAACATTCAAAGCACCATAATCACTAAAATACACATTTGTGGTTATGGTGCCAAGAGTGCAATACAGTCAAATTATCAGATCCAAAAACTGCTGTCTGAAGCTTTGGTCATCTCTCTTGAGTCAAGCCCTCTGGAGAGATAATTCCAGGGGTTGTGTGAGGTTATATCTAGAGGTTTTGTGATCTTAGTAACAACTAAATGTTCTATTTTGTCTTGGAACAAAAACTTGCGCATTATATATATATATATATATATATATATATATATTTTATTATTATTATTTTTTTTAATATGATTACTTGCATTATAGCTTCTTTTGGTGATTATGAGTCTTTGGGTCCCATTCCCCAGTTTTCTGGCAAATTGACTTGGTGTGGTTTGAAAGCAACTGAGCCTCTTTTGGACACCTGAAGACTGGCTCCTATGCCACTGCTCAGATTTTTTGAAATATTCACTTCTGCATTAAAGGGACACTCCAATACCAAAAATACAAATAAATAAAAACATTTTTAGTAGATATACCCCCAAGTGAAAACATGTCTGCAGTTACTTATGCATGTTATCATTTGGGTGATATCTAAAAACCTCTTGCAAAACCTGCAGTTCTCCTGTCTGCATCCTTTGCAAGCCCTCCCTTTCTAACCCCGCCCAGACTCTCTGTGGCTGTCCAGTCACAGACTTCCCAATGAGAAGTCTTTGCAAGTTAGGTACTCTGGGCAATTGCTGCCTCTTGAGTTTAGTTAACTGAGCTAACCAAACCAGGAAGTAAAAGGACCGGTTTGCTTGAAAGACAGAAATGTTTAACCAAGTTAATTTATAACTTATTTTAGAATAGAAAATATAACTTAATCTGCACTTTCTTTTGTAAAAAAATAAAATAAAAAATATATAAATAATAATAATAATAATAATAATAATAATAGACAAACTTCAGACAATGCTTTTCTATAAACTTTAGGGGTCTGGAAGTAATACGACCAGGGGAACGACACCCAAAGACTCATTGCACTAAAACCACAACAGTGAGCTATAGTGGTTACAGTACATTTATTATTTAGCAGAGAACTAATCCTAGATAAGAAGATGGTGAATTGGCATCGGAATATGAGCACGATATATATTTGGGGATTTTTCAGTAGACTGTGAGCCATTTAGACTTGAGAATTGACAGAAAAATGCAGACTAAAGTAGCCGAATTGAACAAAATCTTCCTTTCCAACAATTTGTAATGTATGTTTTTCCAATTCTGCAACTTTGTTCTTATGGAAGTCAGGTCTGATGTCCACAAAACTCACTATTTAGTTAAAATGCTCACTCTGCAGTTTTTTTTTTTTTGAATCTTATTTTGGATACTATTAATAAACCAATAATCAGGGTTGTTCTTATAATTAACTAGTTTGTACTCCACATAAAAGTGATTTGTTATGCATTGCTTCTCACAATAACATATGACCTACATTCTGAAATAAAAGTTATGTTTAATTTTCTAGCGGCAACAAATATAGGTACGTAGAACACAGAAAAGTCAAATACGAGAATGGTTCTGCTTATCACACAGTAATAAAAATGAATACGATGCATGTCATCCACTAGTCTGATTTCTTATCTTAAAGAAAGACTATAGTATTAGAAATACAAACATGTATTACAAATGATATTTATAGTCTTAGTAACCAAAATATTTCTTCCCTCCTCCAATCAGGAAGTAAAAAGTAATTTACTTACCTTTACTCCACCACCTGGCCAATGTGCCGCACCACCTCCCCATCTGAAAATCAACAAAATTATAAGAACGCATTGGGAGGCTTGTGCGCCTGAAAGTCAAAGTGCCGCATTGCATCCACTATGAGCAGCAGTTGACTGGAGGAAAAAACGGTCCAATTCAGTTATTCAGCAAAAGCTCCTCTAGTAACCATCAGAAAGATGTTCAGGTGTGTTAATCCTGCAATTATAACATTGTCATATCTGCTAAACATCAACTTTTAACATTACAGAGTTAGAACTAAATGGCCAATGCACCCAGACCATTTCATGGCGATGAAGTTTCCTGGGTGCATTTAATGACCTGTTAATATTGCTCAGGTATATTACTCCTACTGAGGCAAAATTGGCCTATTTGATCTGTAGTATTGTTTGATTTTACACACTTGGTACAGAGGAAAGTTTTTTTTTTTATATACAGGTCTCAATTTCCAGCAAGAAAGAACTACTACTACTGATTTTCTTGCTCTGTACAAATCACTCATAAGAAATAAAAAAAATAGGAACATTGTGTAAA
>OW240912.1:87131036-87299416 GCA_933207985.1 Pelobates cultripes | reverse complement strand
TGCAATTAAGAAAGAAAACAAAACACTTTTAGAACCACTTGGTAATCACGATTGTTCAATACACGCATATAATGTTCGTGATAATCAGCTGATTAGAAGTAGTTCCCGGGGGTTGCTTTTAAAATTTCTCCACTATGCTTGTGACCACAGACTTATATGGTTCTGAGCAAAATGTAAACTTCTTGATAAATCTAGTTTGATTAAAATTTTATATACATCGCTTCATTTGTGGTCACGCAAGTTATACTTTAGTATTTTGTAAATTTTACTGATAACAAGTTAAATTATTTAGAGGTTAACTCACAAAAATGTTACTTGTCAGGCATTCAAAGTGAATAACTGCGTTAAGGATCAGGAAGCGCCTCTAATGGCTGGAAGTTATGTTAACCATGCGACGTAGTCATTACAGTTTCTCAGGTAATGCCATGTGTTACATCTCAGTTTTAAAGGGACACTGTAGGCACCCAGACCACTTCAGCTCATTGAACTGGCCTGGGTGCAGTGTCACATGTCCCTTAACCCTGCAGTAGTAATTATTACAGTTTCTGAGAAATTGCAATAATTACTTCTGAGGGTTAACTCCACCTCTAGTGGCTGTCTACCACTAAAAGATTTCCTGAATTGAAATGGACATTTGGTCCAGTATTCGACGCTGGACGTCCTCACGCTCTGCGTTCTGTCAGCCACTAGAGGGACTTCCTGAATTGAAATAGACGCTCTGCATGAGGACTTCCAGCATCAGATTTTTTTCCCATAGGAAAGCATTGAATACTGCTTTGCTATGGGGAATTATAATGCGAGCGCAGCCATTGCCGTGCATGCGCATTAGGTCTTCCCTGCCGACTTTAGCTGGAGCCTGACCTAGCGCTGAGGGGCTTCGGTGCTGGATTCAGGTAAGCAACGCGGGAGTGGGGGCACGTTAGAAACCTATAGTGCCAGGAAAATGGCTTTGTTTTCCTGGCTCTAGAGAATCCCTTTAAACTGACAGGGACACTGCTCCCAGACCACTTTATTTAGATGGTGCAGTCTAGGTGATTATAGTGTGCCTTCAAGAATTTTATTTTTTCTTTCAGCAAAACAGTCTGAAGAAGTGGAACCTGTAGCCCCCTCACCAAATGTTCAAACGATGCTCTCAGGTTTTCTCACTAAAGTGAGAATTGCTGGGAAATCAAACTTAATTTCAAATTTAGACTTGAAGTACTTGAATTAAAATGAACAGAATTGATGGTGCAAATGTTTGTACAATTTTTTGTTTTAATTCAACTATTTTATACTAAATTTTGAATTTCACTATAAATTCTTGTCCGCACCCTAGTGAATAACGCTGTAAATCTTTATTCTCTCCCCTGCCTGACCCACTAACGCCAACAGGCATAGACGTAAAAAAGGACAATCGTAGATCTCTATTACATGTCTGAGCAATTATCGTTTAGTATATTATTGCATGCATACTTCATGAGTAATCCCCCATCTCAGATAGATAGGGTGTATCCACTAAATCAGGAATAGTGGTAAATTAAAATTGGATTTTCAAATTATTTACTACAACGCTGACGTATATACTGACTCCATAGGTTTAATACATTTTCAAACTAAGTGGGTTTATTTGAAAATAGTTTTATTTTAAAATAAATATAGAAAATAGTGAATTTGAAAAGCATGCTAAATCTAGGCTATAGGGATACTGTTGCTGTGTAAAAGAAACAATCCGAACCCAGCATTAAAACATATTTCAGAGATTCCATATGTATTCTGCCTGACCGTAATTGTTATATAGGTCAGTGGATTATAGGATGATTGTAGATTGCCTTGAAGATGAAAGATGTTTTCCTGCTGGAACAGGCCCACATTTTGAAAATTAAGGGAAAAAAAATCTGTTTCTATTTTTTGTCAACACTAAGGTCATTTTTAGAGATGTGCATGGGCAAAAAATTTGGTTCAGTTCAGCACTTCGGGAATTCAGGACCTCGGCAATCCGAAATTCGGGAATTCCCCAAGCCTAACCCTAACCTAACCCTACCCCTACTACTAACCCAACCCTACCCCTAACCTAACCCCTAACCCTACCCACAACCCTAACCCTACCACTACCCCTAAACCCAACCCTACCCCTAACCTAACCCCTAACCCTACCCACAACCCTAACTCTACCACTACTCCTAAACCCAACCCTACCCCTAACCTAACCCCTAACCCTACCCACAACCCTAACCCTACCACTACCCCTAAACCTAACCCTACCCCTAACCATCCCCTAACCCTACCCCTACTAGGGTTAGGGGTAGGTTATGGGTTAGGGCTAGGGTTAGATTCCTGTCATCATTCCCTTCATTTTCCCTCCCTCTCCTATTTTGCCACTTTTCAGAAATCCGAAGCACTTTGGCACTTCCAAAATTCAGCACTTCGGCAATTTGGTTCGGTTCGGCACTTCCGAAATTCGGCACTTCTGCAATTCGGACATTCGGAAGCGTCCAAATTGCTGAAATTCTTCCAAATTTAAATTCGGACCGAAACGAATTGCACATGTTGTCATTTTCAATCTATGTTGATTTCCCTGGCACTGCCAATAACAAATATTGTGCTATATTGTGCAAGTTTTGTGGATGCATTGTGTCTTGTTTTTTTTCTTTTTCTCCCCAAGTGCAACTTTCTAAGCATTCTAACTGATTTCTACTACAGTCTATACTAAAGTAATATGGAATTTGTTACAAATGTTGTACTATATTCAAACCACTAATTGAGACATTTGTCTGTTGGTAGTGTTGCCCTGAAATCTATGAGGGAATTAATATTATATTATATTTTTGCTCAATGTTAAAGTAACATCCTAACATTATAAGGGTTATTCCCTAAAGGGAGAATTCAAAGTGAATTTAATGTGATTTTCAAATTTAAGGCCAGACTACCTGAAAGTATAGCTTTAGAGTTTTTCCAGTTCTGCTATTTCGACCTTAAAATTCAACTCTTTAGTGAATAACCATGTATAAATGCATATTGATGTCTTCCAAACCCCCACTGTAGAAAGTAAAATAATAAAGTTAAACTCGTTTCTCAAGAATCTCAGTCTCACTTCCTTCATCTGATATCATCTGGACAGATGATTTCAGCCAATCAATTACTATTCCATAGAGAAGCATTGACGACCATATTTCGCATGTGTGGCAATCGCCTCTCTGTGGCAATTTAATGGCTAAAAATTATTTGTTTTAAGGCTTTTATGTCTTACTTAGTGCTTTGTTCTAAGCAAGTTCAAAATGCACCAGATCCATTATTCCCTGCTCTGGGCTCCATAGAGTGACTCCTGGGTTGTATATGCATGTAGAGCATTTTGGAGGTCAAACTGGTTACCCGCAAGTCCAACAGACACATTGCAGTAGGGTTAGGGGGTGGAATTGTCACCAACAGAAAAGTTGTTTCTCTTTAAATTGCAAAACATCGTTTCAATAACACCCACCTGGATTTCATATTTTAAGAAATATAGCTTAACAGTAGATGAAAATATACTTGTTGGCACCCATGTTTAGACATCAATAGTTATACAAAAAACCTAGTATAAATCTGTTTACTTTTTTTTTTTTTAATAAATCTGTTTACATTTTTTTTTTTTATATGGTATAGGTGTGTATAATTTGTAGCAGAGTTCTGCAGAGGGAATGTTGGTTAACTGCTGTAATGGATTTCACATAAAATGGCATTTCATAGAGCAGGCTGTTTTCTATGTAAGCACGTTATGACGCACATGCTTTTATTGTATGGCAATCTGTATACGTATGAGGCAGTCTTCGTTTAGATCAACTTCAGAAGGATGTGTAGCCATCCTACCATACATAACTGATGATCATATGTAAATGGGTATCAGTTTGCTTCTTGGTCGCCTGTGTAAGCTGCTAAGATATCCTAGACTCTTGAAGTAATATTAGGTTTTGCTAAACATTGGGCAATGTTCTTAACAGCTGGTCATTATCGTTATTCAAAAGCTAGACTGAGCTTTTCCTTCCCAACACTTTCTGCAATGGGTGCAATTAATATCAGGTTTAATGTATGTGCTCTAGGCAATAAGGGCATAAATAAACATAGGAAATGAATGCAACAATAGGTATCAACAATCAATAGGTGTAACTTCTTAAAGGAACACTATAGTCACCAAAACAACTTTAGCTTAATGAAGCCATTTTAGTGTATGGATCATGCCTCTTAATTTTCACTGCTCAATTCACTGCCATTTATAGGTGAAATCACTTTGTTTCTGTTTATGCAGCCCTTGCCACACCTCCCCTGGCTCTGATTGACACAGCCTGTATGAAAAAAAAAAACTTGTTTCACTTTCAATCAGCTGTAACTTACCTTCATAAATGGTATCTCCTGCTCTGTAAATTGACCTTTAATTACATACAGGAGGCCCCTGCAAGGTCTAGCAAGCTATTAACAGTGCAGTAGATACGAAAATCTAAATTAATCAGAATTAGCAATAAAGGAAGGATAAATATTAGATGACTCTTTTCATGAAGTGTTTAGGAAGGCTGTGCAAGTCACATGCAGGGAGGTGTGACTAGGGTGCATAAACAAAGTTATTTAACTCCTAAATGGCAGAGAATTGAGCAGCGAGACTGCAGAACCAAGCTATATACACCAAAACTGCTTCAATAAGCTAAAGTTGTTTTGGTGACTATAGTGTCCCTTTAAGGTCCATTACTTCATTCCATTCTCTACAATACAGCATGTAAGAATCCTATATTTTTGTCATTCTGCATTAGCTGGCTCTATAAATCAACAAAGCTAATTACACAATTCAGAGTTTCATGTCTGATGGAACTCCTAGGTGACCACCAGACCTCTGCCATGGACTTATAAAGTGTAGTTCTACCCAGACCGAGCCACACCATTTTATGTACTTGGAGACACTCCATTGAAAGACCGACAAGGGAGTCAGTTCAGGAAAAAGGTTTTATAATAACATGCAATAAAGGGGAGTCTAGAGGAGTTTAATTACAAATAAAATATTGACATTAATTAATTAATAGCTCGAAGGTAGCTTGTGCAAGCAACATGGTGAAAGCACATAACAAATTCTAACATTTATCTATAGGTGCCTTACTAGGTGGAGACTTCTTAGAATAGGACTGTATAGGGGTAGGGTCTTCTTGGAATAGGAGAAAACAAAGATGGACATGTGCCAGGACTACGTATGTGACGTTCAGGCATGGTCAGGTGCAATGTACATTGCTGTTGGGGTTAATTTCTGTTCGGCTGAATCATATCACTATCAGTGATGGAATGTTAGTCAGTCTCACATCAACTCTTACAATGTCAGACTAGGCGCTTATCACATTGTTATTGTCCGTAAAGTGTTAACCTAGAGATGTCATGTTTTGATTTTTAACATAGTAATATGCTTTGCAAAATATAAAACAAATTGCAAAATATATATTCACACATTTTCATCATGTGTTTTATTTTTTAAATTAACTTGTTTTTCATTTTATTTAACTGTTGTATAAATGTGCTACTGCTGCTGTGTACTTTTAATGATGATGGTAGTCAAACAGTTGTGAGACTTGAAGAGACAGCACACAGTGGATTTACCTCCCATGTATACATAGTGTGTAAATAAAGCATTTAAAAAGACGTTAACTCTGACTGTCCATATTTGGAAGACTTTTTTTACCTAGAGATCTGAGCAGCTTCCTAGGACCCTTAAAGAGACACTCCATTGCTAAATGAAAACTTTTAAAAATCACTATGTAATAGATATACTCCAAATGTAAACGTGCATTTATTTAATTATGCATTTTTTATTGGGATACATCTAAACACAGCTTGCAAAAGCATCAGTTCTCCTGTCTGCTGCTTTTACAAACCCTCCCCTTCTTCCCCAGCAAGACTTTCAGTGGCTGACCAATCCCAGACTTTTCAATGCAGCTCATCGAGGAGTCTTTGCAAGGCAGGTGCTCTGGTCAACTGCTGCCTCTTGAGTTTAGCTCCTCTCAGCTAAATAAACCAGAAAGTAACAGGAAGTGATGTCTCATGGACAGCGGGGAAGGGGTGTAACAATGTTAATTTATGAAAGTGCCAATATCTATTCAAATCTTAACTCTTTTGTAAACGCTCTTCACGTTTACAGCTAATGTTCTTTAGAGGTCTGGAGTGTCCTTTAATAATATCATAATGGAATATATCTGGGAAAGTATTAGTGTGTTTTTACATCTGTGAAATGCTCACTAACTTGTAACAATAAGCTATGGAAAGGTGTACTATTTCTTCAATCACCTGCAACAATGAATGAGCCAGCTTTCAGGGACTAGTTGTAAAACTATGGTGTTTCTGTATAACGTGCTTCACCATAAGCCTTGAATTAGAAAAACCTTTGTGGTTTGGAAATATACAAGTACTTGTACGTTTCTCAGATTGCTTCTTTTGTTATTTTGGAAGAGGAAGACTGAGGAGATGCCAGAAAGTAAGCAGGTTTTGCAGTCTTGATGAAAATTGCACGTTTTACATCACACATGGAAATCTCAACTAAAAATAACACAGGAGACAAATTTATTTATTTGGGATTAGATGAATTTTAAAAAAAAGCACCGTACAGAAAAGCAGACTCTATTTTACCTTGGCAATACGTTTCAAAACTGACACCCTCTTTGGCAATACGTTTCAAAACTGACACCCTCTTTTTGCATAACTTAAGTAGCAACAAATAATTTATAGAAAAACAAATAGAGCTTATGTACTTGATTATACTCAGTGATATCTTATCTTTTATGTATAAAGCTCTCTCCATAAATATAGAGGAAAATTGCTACCTTTCATATGATGATGGCCAAATGAGACAGCTGCAGAGCAGCAGGAATATTGAAAATCCCAAAGTGACCCCCGTTTGGCTTGACAGTACGATTGTCCTACTCAAAATGTCTTATTTGCCAATTCATGTTTCACGGAACACGCACTTGCTTGTGTGGGCAGTCACCGTCAACAATACGTTCTCCCTTGTTGCTTTGGGTCATTCATAAATACAACAGATGTCTCTGCATAGTGATGCAGGTATACATGGCTTAAGTCATTCTGGATTTTTGTAATGACTTCTAAACTTCAACAATAATGATCCCACACAGAAAAGACAAAGCATCAAAATTGTACAGATGATTGCACACAGGATGCACAATGCATATTCAGATAAAACAGACAATTCATATAAAAATGTAATATTCAAGTCCAGATTAAAGTAACAAGGCTATTAACAAGGTCTGTTAGATGGAGCAAGGAAAAAAAAAGACAATACAGAAAGAAGAGAGATCGGAAAGATGTATGAGTGTGTAAGTGATCTACAGTATATACACACATGTTGAGCTTAGAAGGTTGGTCATCTGGACCAGACTAGGTCAAATCAGTGCAAACTATTAGTTATTGCATGACATGTCTTTACTAGAGCGTGGTGTCCGTGCTTAATTATTCCACCTCAGTTAAGAGCTGTTTCTTGCTTCCAAACTCCCACAGTAACTACTTGTGGACGGTCTTGTCAAATTATCAGTGAACATCATTTGTATCATTTGTTATAAAAATTTCTGCCCTGGATAGGGAAAATACTGGTTTCCAGAGTAGTGGCTGACCAATCCCAGACTTTTCAATGCAGCTCATCGAGGAGTCTTTGCAAGGCAGGTGCTCTGGTCAACTGCTGCCTCTTGAGTTTAGCTCCTCTCAGCTAAATAAACCAGAAAGTAACAGGAAGTGATGTCTCATGGACAGCGGGGAAGGGGTGTAACAATGTTAATTTATGAAAGTGCCAATATCTATTCAAATCTTAACTCTTTTGTAAACGCTCTTCACGTTTACAGCTAATGTTCTTTAGAGGTCTGGAGTGTCCTTTAATAATATCATAATGGAATATATCTGGGAAAGTATTAGTGTGTTTTTACATCTGTGAAATGCTCACTAACTTGTAACAATAAGCTATGGAAAGGTGTACTATTTCTTCAATCACCTGCAACAATGAATGAGCCAGCTTTCAGGGACTAGTTGTAAAACTATGGTGTTTCTGTATAACGTGCTTCACCATAAGCCTTGAATTAGAAAAACCTTTGTGGTTTGGAAATATACAAGTACTTGTACGTTTCTCAGATTGCTTCTTTTGTTATTTTGGAAGAGGAAGACTGAGGAGATGCCAGAAAGTAAGCAGGTTTTGCAGTCTTGATGAAAATTGCACTTTTACATCACACATGGAAATCTCAACTAAAAATAACACAGGAGACAAATTTATTTATTTGGGATTAGATGAATTTTAAAAAAAAGCACCGTACAGAAAAGCAGACTCTATTTTACCTTGGCAATACGTTTCAAAACTGACACCCTCTTTGGCAATACGTTTCAAAACTGACACCCTCTTTTTGCATAACTTAAGTAGCAACAAATAATTTATAGAAAAACAAATAGAGCTTATGTACTTGATTATACTCAGTGATATCCTGAACACTTTGGCATTTGTGTCACTGTATAGACACTCTATTCTTGACTCTGTAAAGTATAAACCTACTATATTCTGTATACGAGAGGTTGCAGGGCTACACAAAAATGTTGTAACTAAATGTGAATAGATAGCATTCTTCCTAGAGAAACTAGCATTTGAAATGTGCCAATTGGCTAAAAGTCTAAAAGTTCAAATACCAGAGCTTGCTGTTTGAATGTACTCAGGGAAGAAAATATCTTGTTTCAATGTTTTATATATTTATAGAAAGCACACCTATGCCAGACTTATCCTAAGAAGAAAGCTCTTATATCTAAGGAATGTTGTATCTAGATCATATTTTAATAACAGAGAAGTCCTTTTTCTCTCCTTTATTTGGTAGGGTTTTCCAAAAAAATAATAATACAAGAATTATCTAAAGATTGTTTTGAGAAAGTACGTTGGCTCAGACACTAAGCTTTTGTTTTATTTTTAAAGTTGTTTTTTTTCCTTTTTTGAACTTATACACATTATTAGAGTTTAGTTGTATGCCTATTATTTGCACGATAATCTTTAAGTTTGGATTCCAATATTGTTGAATAGGTTAGGCAGTGGCTGAGTGACAGGCAACAGAGAGTTGTTAATGGAGTATATTCGAAGCAAGGTCTTGTTACCAGTGAGGTACCTCAGGGATCTGCACTTGGACCCATTCTCTTTAATATTTGTATCAGTGATATTGCAGAATGTCTTGATGGTTTTGCTGATGATACTAAGATATGTAACAGGGTTGATGTTTTAGTAGGGATAAGACAAATGGCAAAGGATTTAGGTAAATTAGAAAAATGGTCAGAGCTGTGGCAACTACAGGGACATTATAGTCATCAAAACAACTTAAGCTTAATGAAGCAGTTTTGGTGTATAGATCATGCACATGAAGTCTCACCGCTCAATTCTCCACCATTTAGGAGTTAAATCACTTTTGTTTCTGTTTATGCCACACCTCCACTGACTGTGACTCACATATCCTGCATGAAAAGAAATGGTTTCACTTTCAATCAGATGTGACTTACTTTAAAAGTTTTTATTTCCTGCTCTGTAAATTGAACTTTAATTGCATACAAGAGGCTCCTGCAGGGTCTAGAAAGCTATTAACTGAGCAGGAGATAGGAAATTCTAAATTAAACAGTATTTTCAATACAGGAAGTGTAAACATTAGATGACTCTTTCCAGGAAGTGTTGGAAGGCTGTGTAAGTCACATGCAGGGAAGTGTGACTAGGGCTGCATATACAAAGTGATTTAACTCCCAAATGGTAGAGAACTGAGCAGTGAGACTGCAACGGCATGATCTACACACCAAAACTGCTTCATTAAGCTAAAATTATAACTATAGTGTCCCTTTAATGTGGATAAGTGCATCTTGGGCGTAAAAATCCAGGGGCAGAGTTTAGAATATTTGATAGAGTCCTAACCTCCACATCTGAGGAAACATCTCGGGAAAATTTAGGGGATTTAGAGGTAGTTATTTCATATGACTTAAAGGTAGGAAATGCTAGCAGAATGATTGGTTTTATAGGGAGAGGTATTAGCAGTAGCAAAAGGGCCATTGTACAGAACACTAGTGAGACCTCACTTGGAGTATTGTACGCAGTACTGGAGACCGTATCTCCAGAAGGATATTGATACCTTGGTAAGAGTTCAGAGAAGGGCAGCTAAACTGGTTCATGGATTACAGGATAAAAATTACCAGGAAAGGTTAAAGGATCATAACATATAAAGCTTGGAGGAAAGACGAGACGGTGGCTATGATAGAAACATTTAAATACATAAAAGTAATTAACACAGTAAAGGAGGAGACCATATTTAAAAGAAGAAAAACTACCACAACAAGAGGACATAGTCTTCAATTAGAGGAGCAAAGGTTTAAAACTAATATCAGGAAGTATTACTTTACTGAGAGGGTAGTGGATGCATGGAATAGAGGTAGAGGTAGAGGTTAACACAGTAAAGGAGTTTAAGCATGCATGGGATAGGCATAAGGTAGCTATCGTAGCTATAAGATAAGGCCAGGGACTAATGAAAGTATTTAGAAAATTGGGCAGACTAGATGGGCCGAATGGTTCTTATCTGTTATCACTTTCTATGTTTCCAGGTTATTTACAAGGTAAGATATATAAATCAAACCATGTTGATTTTTTTATTTTATTTTTATTATTATTTTTTAATTTTTTTTTATTTTGCATTTTATTTCAGTTTGTACATAGAATATACGACTTAGCCCTTGTATTGTTGTATAACTAAACATAAGGGTTTCTGTTGGGTTATTGTTAGGATCACTGAAGCTGGAGGAACTACATGGCTATCAACGGGTGGATATGCCAGGGGTCTTATTGCACGTCTTACTACAAGTCCTGGCTGCCCGGCAAGTGTCTCTACCAGCTGTCTGCTGATCTGGGTGCGTCAGCCCGTGGGCGGTTGCAGGTTGTCCCCTCTAGAGCCCCTCTTCTTCCCGGGTTGTTCTCTCGTCTGGGTATCTGTGGGTGGTGCATTTGTTATGCCCAGGCTGTGCAGGAATGCTGTCGGGTCTTCAGTGGATGACAACGTGAGTGTTTCTTCCCCATGGGGGACTATTAGTTTGCCCTCTGTTCCCCATCTGTACTTGACAGCTTGGTCTCTCAGCCTCCTGGTGATGGGGGCTAGCTGCCTCCTCTCCATCAGTACTGGGAATGGCAGGTCTCTGTAGATAGATACTTTGCAGTTGTTGTATGTGACCATCCCCAAGGTCCTACAACGATTCAGAATTGCAGTTATCACTGCTTCGTCTCTTGTTACTGCGATGATGTCCCTAGGGGCATCAGCTGGTGCTGTGGCAGATTTGAGTATTCGGAACACCGATGTTATCTGCGGGGGGTCGCTGCATCTCTTTATCCCCATGGATGTGACCAGTCTCTGGACAAAGGGCAGCAGCGTCTCCCCCTCCACAGTTTCTGGGACACTGCGGAGGCGGATGTTGCGGCATCTGTGGTGGGCTTCCAGTGTAGCTACCGCCCGCCTTAGTTGGTGGACTTGCTGGGTGAGCCTTTTAATCTGGCTCTGTGCCACCTGTAGCCTGCCGTCTCTAGTTGTCTCCCTCGCCTCCACCGCTGTTATCTTTTGGTGAAGCACTCCGATTTCAGCCTGTGCCTCCAGCAGGTCGGCCTTCCAGACCTCTCTCAGGTCGGTCAGAAGCCTCCTGATGTCTCCCTTTGTGGGCGGGGTGGTGTCTTCCTCCGACTCTGGGAACTGGTACCCTCCACTGGCTCGAGGAGAGGTGAGTGAGTCCTCCTCCTCGTGGGAGTCCCCCGAGGCCTCTGGGTCGCCATCATAGGCTGCACTGGTGACGTGGGCCTTTGGAAGGAAAGTCTGATGTCCGGTAAACAGAATTTTCCTGGGCAGTTCTGCTTTCTGTTCTTGTGTCCCATTGTGTCGGCTGGTAGGAGCTGCGATTTGTTTCGATTCAGGTTCGATATTCTAGTCACTGAAGACGGATTATGGTTGGGTTGCATCGGAGCCCTGGTGCTCGGCTGGTCATGCCCCCCATATTATTTAACTTTAAAATAAAACTAGTTATGTTTCTGGCGTGTGTGTTTTGTTTAATCCCTTTTCTGGACTGACTTAGAAGAAAGAAAGAAAAATCTGAAATTTGAAGGTTGTTTTTATAAGTTTTTATATCTTATGACTTAAGATTTATTTCAGTAAGAAAATTCATTTACTACATAAAGGGAACTCCTGAAGATGAAAATATGAATTCTAGTTAATGCAAATAAAATACAGCAATAAATATTCCACGGTACTTTCATTTCATGGAGAAAATGTACACAGAAGAGATGGAATGAATGTTTACTAGCCTCTGCTGCAGAATACAACTGGTGCTTTCTATGCAAGCTATATAGAGAAACGTCTGTATGTTATACAATATTAAAGGACTCTCTCTCATGATCAGCTGATCTTTATAATGTATTAATTTATTTTTCCTAAAGGATCCAGTTTTCCTTTATATTAGGACCGGGATGCCCAAAGATTGATCCACAGATGTTTTGGGTCTATAGCTTCCATAATGCTTTACCATTTGAAAGACTGACAGAGCATCACCACTGTTACAGTTCTGAGAACGTCTTGGAATCTACATTTTGGGCATTCTGCTATAGTTATTTAGGTTATGATTTGAGATCAAAAATGTTTTTTAAAAATTGCTAAGTTGAATGATTGACATTATTTCCCTGTCCTAGACAAACACACCGGGCGCCAATAGGACTTTAATGCATTGGATAGATTTTGGCCTCATTAATATTCCGTATTTTTTACATGCGCAAATAATACATACTGTATAGATTTTTGCAAAAAATAAATGATTTGCAGAATGCTGCACCATAAGACTTCCTTATTAATAGTATGAACACAGTCTCAGCCCCAACAGCACTGAGTGAGCTGTTTTTAATTCACAGGTGATATAAGGTAGTGATATCCTTACTATATGTCTCCCTGGGTTTCCTCTCCTTCTAATGCAGGTTGTTTTGTACTTTATAACATCCAGAACTGTCAGTGGCTGAGCTGTATGCATACCTTTGATAAGGAAGTATTTTTCTGGAATGAGGGGGTGTGGCTAAAGAGGCAGGCTTATGTTGCGGCAATCTGCAACGCATTTATTTATTTGTTTTATGCAAAAATTGTATGCAGCGTATTAATGAGGCAAACCCTATCAAATGCCAGGAGTGTCCCTTTAATTTTTTGGTCTGCGTCTAGAGTGTGGGTGGTGGGGGTTGTCATTTGTTTAAAAAGGCACTGGTCTTAAAGCTTCTTGGGGCAGCAGATTCCACCATATAGAATTTTTTTTCATTATTTTAGCATATGTGAATTTGTTAAAGCTGGAGGTTTGTGTTATAGTACTAAAATAAAATACCTGATGTTGTATGTCTCATGTCATACCAAAATGGTATAATAGCCCATATCATTGTATGCAGTGCAGGATATGTTTACATATTTTGTAATGATTATAATGTTTTCTTCTTTCACTTACTTTTTACACAAATCCTACTTGTTTTCCTATCATCTCTGTGAGTTTAAACGGCGACCATATTAACACAAATTGGAAAATAGTTCCTTAGTTAGTCTCACATTTTCAGCCTGTTCTCAACTTATCTTTTATGTATAAAGCTCTCTCCATAAATATAGAGGAAAATTGCTACCTTTCATATGATGATGGCCAAATGAGACAGCTGCAGAGCAGCAGGAATATTGAAAATCCCAAAGTGACCCCCGTTTGGCTTGACAGTACGATTGTCCTACTCAAAATGTCTTATTTGCCAATTCATGTTTCACGGAACACGCACTTGCTTGTGTGGGCAGTCACCGTCAACAATACGTTCTCCCTTGTTGCTTTGGGTCATTCATAAATACAACAGATGTCTCTGCATAGTGATGCAGGTATACATGGCTTAAGTCATTCTGGATTTTTGTAATGACTTCTAAACTTCAACAATAATGATCCCACACAGAAAAGACAAAGCATCAAAATTGTACAGATGATTGCACACAGGATGCACAATGCATATTCAGATAAAACAGACAATTCATATAAAAATGTAATATTCAAGTCCAGATTAAAGTAACAAGGCTATTAACAAGGTCTGTTAGATGGAGCAAGGAAAAAAAGACAATACAGAAAGAAGAGAGATCGGAAAGATGTATGAGTGTGTAAGTGATCTACAGTATATACACACATGTTGAGCTTAGAAGGTTGGTCATCTGGACCAGACTAGGTCAAATCAGTGCAAACTATTAGTTATTGCATGACATGTCTTTACTAGAGCGTGGTGTCCGTGCTTAATTATTCCACCTCAGTTAAGAGCTGTTTCTTGCTTCCAAACTCCCACAGTAACTACTTGTGGACGGTCTTGTCAAATTATCAGTGAACATCATTTGTATCATTTGTTATAAAAATTTCTGCCCTGGATAGGGAAAATACTGGTTTCCAGAGTAGCATGAGGTTGGGGTTTCTCAAATATAAATAATGCTTTAAAAAATAATCCTCACCTTTTGAATGTTACTCTTTTGCAATAAAACTGTGGGTTCTGACCTTTTCACAGTAATATTCCCTTCACAGGGAACAATCTAGAATGTATTAGCCAGCCTTTCAAATTCTTGGTTTTACACTGTTTTAAAATAAATTAGTGAGTGTGCTATTGAATGCCTACTCGGACATGTTCACTAAGTCCCTGTTTAATGAAATGCAATTCCACTTGAATATGCATGGCGCAGGATACATGATATCTGCTTGGGAGGAAAAAAGTTGTATTGCTTCCTTTTACCATCCTAACATTTTCTATTAAAGCGCTATACCAGGGTTTGTAGCTATAGTGGGTTTAAAGTTTGAGAACACTACAGTATGGACTACAGCCCAATTAGTTAGCTCTTTAGTGCAACAAAGCATACAGGTTTTAGCTTACTTGTGCCATTTTAGAGAAAACCTTGGCCTATTGCATTTCAGACTAATCACACCCAGGGCAGTCCAGGGATAATGGCAGCCTGGAAGGAATATTGCTGTTGCAGACCCCATACACCTTAGCCTCAATCAGCAGCACCCCAAGCATGCCACCCTCCAAAAGGGTGGCTTCAAATATGAAAATTATGTGATGTATGTATTAGTGTGTGTATCTGTGTGTCAAGGTTTGTGTATGTGCCAGTGTGTATATGAATGTATGTGTCGGTGTGTTTGTATGTGTGTATCTGTGGGCTAATGTAAGCATGTATGTATGTATTTATGTGGCATACATCCCAGCAATCAGACTCGAACAGAACATGCAAACACACCCCTGTAGTCACACACAAACATTACATACAAATATTCACCTGCATTAAAACTCCACAATTATATACAAATACACCCCTTCATTCAAACACCAATATGACACGCAAATGTATATCCGCATTTAAAAGCCAACACTACGTCCAAACAAACCCCTGCAGTCAAACGCAAACATTACACACAAACACACCTTCGTAAGGCCATGTTTAATATTGATTTGACCCTGAGAAAGCATTTGCTTGGGCCTCTTGGGCGGTGCCTCCCATTTGCTGGCATGCAATTACACCCTCCACCCCAACCCAGTGGCAGTACTAAAGTAGAGAGTGCAAGAAAAAAATATATGCCCCCACTCTAACACAACAGTGTCGAAAAGATAAATCCACATCTGTCGTTCAACTGCATTCCAATGACAACAGTACAAACAAAAACACCCCTACATGTACACATACTCTATACAAAAATATGCTTGTGTTCAAACGCACAAATGCAACCCTTAAATGATAGGAAAATGGTAGACCCCAGCTGGCGTAGCATCATGGGAGTTGTAGGACAGATGTGGATCTATCTTTTTGCCATTCTTGCACTAGTGCGGGGGCCCAAAGATATTTCTCTCACTTGGTCCCTCTCAACATTAGCTCTGCCACAGAGGGAGACCCTATGCAAACTAGCCAAAAACAAGAGTTCATGCATATAATTGAAGTTCTGGAACCTTTTAGAACTGTTGTGGTTTAGTTTCCAGAATTTCTCAGCAAAGTCATTTGTTTGTCCTATTTGCTGTGTCTGCATATCATCATCATTGCACTGTGGGAAATATCTCCATTTTAGTATTTCTACATTTGGCAGAAATTTTACATCCTTACATCCAAATATAAATATTTAGTCAGGGGAATATTCGTGGGGGGAATATTTATTTTTTGTAACCTTTTTATTTGGATGACACAAAGTGCTGAGCCAGCATTTGAATAATGTTTCCTTTAAGGTTTATGAAGTCATCTGTATTATAAACTCATTTACAAAGCTATATTTAGTGATCATTAAAAAAAATAATAAGCAGCTGCACTGCTATCCATTCAAGCTCAGTGATGGATCCCTACACAGGTTTGGGAATCGAGCAATCAGGCAGGATCAAGGTTCAGGCTCCTAACCTTTTTTTTTTTTAAAGGAGTCTCCTGTGGCAGGTGGATGTTTATTTAGCACATATACATTTACTGTATTAACATGTTTGATGGGCCGAGATAGCTGGGGAAGCCATGTAGCTATACTCGTTTTTGCAAATCACTGCAGTTATAATACACACATTAGATCAGTGGTAGTCAACCTTTTTCTTCCTACCGCCCACTAATGCATCTTTCTTGATGGAAAAATGTCCTTACCGCCCACCAGTTTTCGTGCAAGTGCAGAATATTTTTTAGAAAGGAGGGCGTTTTAAAAAAAAAAAAATGTACGTACATTTATCTACGTCATGCATGTTTATAATGTTTTTAACTTTATAAAGTTTAATGAGAAAACAATAAAGTAAATTGAAATTACCTTTATTAGTGATTAATGAGCTCTTTTGAGGTTGATGCTGCAAGACTAAATATTTGATATCTGATTCGATTTTTGTAAGGAACAAACGAAGGTCTCCTCTTTCGGTGAAATTCAGACGACTTCTCTGTTTGCGCATAATATGATTTCTCATCTGTGTGTCAGCTCCCCTCCTCTTCCTCCTCAATTCATCTCCCCACCTTTTTTTCACTTTTTTCTATTTTTTAACCTTACTTATAGCAATGCCCAGTAGAAAGGCTGAGCTAGGTAGCCCACTTACTATAGCCCACTATAACAGACAGGCACACATACAAGACACACATACAGAGACACATACAAACAGACAGGCACACACATACATACAGACACACAGACAGGCACACAAACACACACGACACATTCATACAAACAGACAGGCACACATACACACACACACGGCACATACATACAAACAGACACACACATAAGACATACATACAAAGACACACACACATACACACAGACACAAGACACACATACATACAGACACATACATAAGACACACACACAACACATACATACAAAGACAAGACACACACAACACATACATACAAAGACAAGACACACATACACACACACAAGACATACATACAAAGACAAGACACACATACACACACACAAGACATACATACAAAGACACATACAGACACACACAAGACATACATACAAAGACACACACACACAAACTGAAATGGAACCTTGCTCAAGTTCTAACTTGTGCTAAAGATCACGCTTAACATAAGTAAAATTAGTTCCCATTTCTCATATGTAAAATAAAAATAAAAGTATTGAAAATAAGAAGATATAGTTGAACAAAAAGGATTAAAGGCAAGCATCATGACCACTTCAGTATTTTGATGTGGTCATGGTGCTTAGAGTCTGTATGTGCATCGTTTCGGTATGAAAAACTACACATACAGAGATATTTTATATTACAGATGGATGTGTTACTCCACCCATTATTACTATTTTATTAGCCAGCCCAGAACATTAGCTGTGAGCTTTGTTAATGGGATACTGTAGGCAGCTCATTGAAGTGGTCTGGGTATTGACATTAAAGGAATCGGTAGTGCCAGAAATACAGCTTTAATGTCAATACTGTGCATATTGTGACAGTACTGCTTTAACCCCTTAAGGATGGCGGGTGTGCTATGCCATCCTTAGGGAAGCGGCACTAAACGCCGGGGGGCAGCATAGCACGTGCCCGCCGTCCTTTGTACTTACCCGGTCGCCGGCGATCCCACGCCGGTGATCCCACGCCGGTGATCGCGGTATGGGGACTTTCCTGGCAGCCCCGGGAGCCCCCCTCCTTTCTCTTTGTCCCCCCTGGGCATAGCTGTCCATTGCAATGCCAGCAGGGGGAGTGCCTGTAATTACTCCCCCTGCTGCCCGAAAAAAAAAAATGTAAAGTTTAAAACAGTGTAAAATTAAATGATATATACTTAGATCATATATATATATATATATATATGTATTATATATATGATCTAAGTATATATATATATATATATAATTCTACGTATATATTTATTTAATAATTTTACATAATTAGATAAATTTATTAATTACATATAGCACTATATTTAACCCTGTAACTTTCCAAGACACCATAAAACCTGTACATGGGGGATACTATTTTACTCATAAGACTTTGCTGAACACAAATATTAGTGTTTCAAAACAGTAAAATGTATTACAACGATGATATCGTCAGTGAAAGTGACATTTTTGGAATTTTTCACACACAAATGGCACTTACACGGACAATATAATTGTTGTGATACATTTTACTGTTTTGAAACACTAATATTTGTGTTCAGCGAAGTCTCCTGAGTATAACAGTATCCTTCATGTACAGTTTTTATGGTGTTTTCAAAAGTTACAGAGTCAAATATAAGGCTTGCATTTCAGTTTTTTCACATTGAAATATGCCAGATTGGTTACGTTGCCTTCGAGACCGTATGGTAGCCCAGGGATGAGAATTACCCACATGATGGCATACCATATATATGTAGTGAGTGTAGAAGAAAGGGAACATGCTACAGTGTTTGAGAGACTGAAGCAGTAAGAGTACTTGCATAGTGCACAAAGTCAGGTTTACATTAACTAATTTCATTGTCAGCCAATCCACACATGTTTTGCTCCCCTACATCCCTCTTAAGTTTCCATAATTAATTAAGAGCATGTGAAAAGTAGTATTAAAAAAATAAATAAAATAAAAAATTTATTAAATCTATGGGCTTATTCCATTGACATGGGGCTGGAGCAGCTCCATCATGTTAATCCAGCCCTGATTCTATTTCCAGAACTAGTTTAAAAAAAAAAAACTTTTGTAGATTTAAAAAGTGCAGCCAGATTGGACGATGAGGTTTGAATAATATAAATTACTTCCTGTAAATTGACCTGAAATATCTTCTCAGGTCAATTTACAGGAAGTAATTTATCTTATTCAAAATAATAAAATCTTTAATAACATGGAAAAAATGCATATTTTAATATTTTAGTATTCATCAAATTATATATAAAATACAGAATAATGAAGTACTTAGCAAATTTAATTTTAGTGTATTAGCAGAATATAGTGTCAGCAAGACTTTAGAATTTAGAACTTTTAGACTTTATAAATAAAAAAAAAAAAGCATATTCTGATTACCAAAACAGAGCAGAAAAATGATCAGCACTACAGGGGTTCACATAACCATGGATACGGATAACATGTTCTATAGCTGTAGTGTTTAATAGTTTTAAAAAGCAAAAACGAAGAAATTATACCATAAAAAATGCATTTCATTGTGTTGGTCAATGGCATAATTTGAGCTGGGAAAAAAAAATCTTGAACAAAATTTTACTTTTAGCTCACCTCAAATTACTGTGTAATAAATATTCCCTTGAACAAACATTCTCATTATGAAACATACACATTCATGTTTTATTCTCCCTGTTTGATTTTGGGCTCAGCTACAATTTTATTTGTAAACTCTTTTGTATAACATATTCTTTTTGTTTTGTATTTGCAATGTATTTACTCTTTTGCCTGCACTCTATGGTAATTTTAAAATCCGCTTAGAACATGATGTATTCTTTTAGGATCCTTGTACTCCCGCTCTGCTGTAAAGCTTTCATGTAAAAGTTCAAAACATTTTATAGCGATAATAAGGAACACTGGATTGATTTGCACTGAAAGCCAAAAGAACACAGCTCACATATTTGTAGTTTGCAGGAAGATAGATGGATGTGCTGCAGCCTAGCAGTAACATAACAATTTAGCCAGACACTTACCTTTTAATTTTGTTTTTCCCTTTTTTAGAGTGGGGACCTCCCTTCCTGTGGCCCTCATCATTTTGAGGTGGGGTTAAGATGAGCATAACCAGTGACGAAGTGAATTTCCTGGTGTATCGCTATCTTCAGGAGTCAGGTAAGATCTTGTTAATCTGTTATCTATATTTAAAATGCTTTTAAGAAACACTGTAGGCACCATAACCAGTTGAAATGATTACTCACCATTTAGTAGAGATTCTTAGTTTCAAGTAGTCTGAAGCTTTATGGTGGATATATGGCTTTGCTTGGCTTCACACCATAGCGGGGTAGCAGGCAGCGATTGGCTAAGAGCATCGGCTGATGGGAACAATTTTCACAGTTTTGCCTATTATAATTTGTAGACAAGTAGTGCAGCTAAAGAAATAGATTTGCAAGTTTGTCCAGATTTTGAGAATGCCCCGTATACCTAGGACTGTCTCCGTTATTGTCAGTTATAAGTCGTATATCAAAAGGAACGCATTCTTTTTTTTCCAAAGCTAAAACTATTCATATTTTGATAAGCGGGTTTCAAAGCAGCCAATGAACTCAAATTTTCTTAGCAACTTTATACATTTTTAACAGTAAATTCTATGAAGGTATTTACCATTGTCTTTTTTTCATGGTTAATGCTGACATTTAATTACTAATATTTGCTAAATTTTCAGGTAAACCTTTTTTTGTTGTTGACATTTTAAATTTTTGTGTGCAGTTTGAAACAAAATTATGCATAGACATTTTGACCGATATAAATGTAGCAATATAAGGACATGGATACAATAGAAAATATCCATAAGACTGCACTTTTTATATTGTAAAATACATGAGGAAAGTGAAGGTACGAGACCGAACAGGTTAAACTTAGCTTGTTAACTGACTACACTTGTGGTTGTACACGAGGCTAAAGAGACAAACTAGGTCACTTTGTTGAAACAAATGAGAAGGTAACCATTTTTTACCAGATAAAAAAAATAAAATGTATCCTTTGAATTTCATAAACCTTTTTTATTTAGTTGCGGTAGTATAACTAATTTGTGTTCTGCTGCATCCCCTCAGTATAAATATGCACCTTATTTTTACCTTTTATTATTTATGGTGAAATTACAGGGACAGTTTTAGGACCTGATCATCTTATTTTTGAAATCTGGAATTTTGCATACTTGTCTATTTCTAAGCAGGTCATCAATTTATTTTATTATCATATAGGGGTGGCTAACTTTTTTTAGTTTTTTTGTTTGGCTTGAGGGCATGGTCCACGTTTACTTCTAATTAAACCTCTTTCTCACTAACAAATGCTGTGAGAACTTTGAAGATAACCATACATGTTTGTTCTTTTGTATCTTTGTAAAAATCCATTCAAAAGCAATGTTGATTGTTGGTGTATTACACATTTTTTTGTTTTCTTTTCAACTGTTTACATGTCTACCTACTGCCTAAGACAAAATAAAGAATGCAAAAAAAAAAAATCAATTCAAAGCACTTCAAATTGAAATAAATAAATACAAAGGAAAAAATTTAGTCACGGTAGTTGAAGTTGTTAATATACCAAAAATTAGTTGCCCAAGGCTCCCTGGCCTTCTCCTCCCTAAATCCCGGGTACTATTAGTTAAAATGGTAACAAAACCCTTTTAATTAGTTATAAAAAAATAAAATAAACTGTCACCAAATTCTTCGGCTCAAATTCTGTGCCTACACCCTATAATGAATAATCAAGGAGTGTCAAGTTCTCTGATCACACGTGCTTTCACTCCATTTTGTCATTTTTCTTATATTTATTTTAGGAGACAGGATATCCAATGCCTTAGTCTTAATTGCCAGTCCCTTCCACAAAGAAGTGGCATTAGCCATCCATGCTCCACACATTTAAAATAAAATGTCCATACCTATTGTCTCTTGTAATAAAGGTTGTCCTTAATCTTTAATTACAATATACAAAATATAGAAACTTGTAACACTCCTTCATACTTACATTTTTCAGAGTTTTATTTTCTGCCCAGAGAAAACACTAAAAAGCTTACAAAACGGCAAACAATCCAACGTGCCTTCAAAATAATCCAAGGCAAGGGATTTGTAGGATCAATAAAGGTTTGGAAATCTAGAGACCATTTTGGCTACTATGTAACAGGATAGGTCATTCACTCCAATGTAATTCAAAATTCACCTTGAATTCTCACTTTAGCGTTTAACCCTGCTAGAGTACTTCAGCTTGAAAAAGTTATTTAGGGGTTAACAAAGTGTCCAGTTTTTGTGGTATTAAACACATGCCAATTTTACAAGAGAATCTATAGAGACAAAGTAGCACCCTCTCAGCTGCCAGTCAGATGCCAAATAAGTAGCTTTTCCCATTTGCTGTGAGCCCCTATGTCCCAATGCTTCTTTAAGCACTGGAAGACCATCAGTACTGATCATTTTTCTTTGAGTGGAGTCTGGCAAGGATTCCTCCTGCTGCTACATTAGCGCTAAGTTATTTATAGACATTGTGGGAGGGAGAGGGCCCTAGTAGCCATTCACATACAATCCATGCCACTCATTGAAATTTACTTGGCAAACTCCAAATAAAAACACTTTCAGTTTGTTTGCTTTGGTTTCCACTAATATGAAAGTGTGGTGCTGAATCCATTGGTGGAATTCGTCGTTATCGCATGCCAACTTCTGTGCATCTGCAGCTTCATTAACCAAGTGCAATGAGCAAGTCAAAAATGCTTTATTTTAGTTAACAAAAAAGTAATGATGGTCCAGGCACTCAAGTTCAATCCAGTGGGCAGATTTATTGGAGAAAAATTGAAACAACTTTTCGGCCCATAACAGGGCCTTTGTTAAGCTTGACAAAGGCCCTGTTGTGGGCCGAAAAGTTATTTCGATTTTGCTTCAATAAATCTGCCCACTGGATTGAACTGGAATGCCTGGACCATTATTATCTTTTTGCAAATCACATTGTGAGGATTGACCAACCTCATGCTCGGTTGCACCCTGGGATCGAGGAGAATGCAGTAACCATATTGGTAATTATTTTAGTTAACAACTTAAATAAGTAGTCGGTGTTTAGTTACACACTAAATGTTGATCTGTTTCTTTTGATTAATGTAAGTTGTTTTAGGTGCTGGTGTAGATGAACGATTTCAAGTCTGTGATTAGCTAGATTTATTGTTTTGGTTCTGGCATTTTAGTCTTGAAAGGCTTACATGGATACATCTTTTTTTTTTCTTGTTTTTTAAAAAATGTATTTCTACCAAATATTCTGACTACAAATTTCATTAAAAAACTGCTTTCAGCACACACTTGTGTGAAATAACATACACGTTATTCAAATTTGTTTAACCTATTGAGTGAGTCCACAGAAAAGGGCAAAAGCAAACATAAATAAATAAACTAAATTAGCAGTTTTAATTGAATTTTAAGAACGCAACGGTTTATAGAAGGACAAGCACAGGAGGACCAGAGTGTGAACAAAGGAACATTTCTGGAACATTACAAATGGGCCCAGCTGTGAAACAGTGGGGTGTTTGAGAAATGAGAAGAATTCAAATGTTGTTGTTGCTGTGCTACTCAGTTTGAACTCAGTACAGAAAGTACAGAAAGCATTGTTATGGTGCAAAAGTGTATTTCTTTTATAGTACGCCCATGATGAACCACGCCAAAGGTCAAAATACCACTTCCAGGACCTCATTTATTTTTCATTTTGAAGTTGCTGGTCTTTGCTAAAACAATCAAGTAGTTTTTAAAATATAATTTGGAAAAAAATGTGAAAACAACAGTTATTTGAGGGAGCCTGTTATTGTTATTGTTATTGCTATTAACTTTACTGTGCCATTCGTTGAAAAGCATAAAATTTTAGAATAGACGTGGCCGTCTCACTTCCTAAGACAAGCCTGATTGCTCACTGATTTGAGAGGACCTGGAGTGATCATTAGACATATTAAATACACTATCCGTATTATATTTTTACAATATTAGGAAACGCTTTTAAGGGAGATGAGCATAGAAAATAAGTCTAGCAGGAAGCGGCACTTTGATTACTTACATTGTGGGTGCACTAGGGCACTCCTGACACCATAACAATTACAGTGTGCTATAGTAGTTAAATGTAGTCAAAAGAAATGTTTCAATGTTTGCATTTCTGCACACATTGCAGGTTGCACACCTTTCAGTAGAAAAATGAGTGATATTAAATATTTTTTAAACTCGATGCTGTGCAATGGTATATTAGATTAAATATTTCTGTGCAGTAATACTCCAAACAAACCAAGATTCCAAAATGAGCAGATCAGAGATGTGACGAGTATTTTATCACAATGTTAGAATAGATTTCAGTTAAGAAGTTGTGTAATTCTGAACCCCCTGACAAATCGTTACCCCTGATTTAGATTGGATTTAAAATCTGAAGAATTTATGTAGATCTTGGTGGGGGGTAGAGGGTGGAGCAAAAACCTCTAGTCAAAGTTATCTCCAAGATTGTAAACTCTTTAATCATCTCTTCTTTAATCATCTATTGTCTCTTCACTGTATGTTGTCTGTTAATTGTTTGCGATTGTGTATCCACATTGTATAATTGTAAACCGTAGCAGATTAGGTTTGGGCTATATTATAATTGATAATAATATGCGAACACACAAAGAAATTGTAAAAGCAATCTTACCTTCGGTTGGGCAATACCATTGCATGCACATTTTTACATAAAATAAAGTTTCCATATACTCAGAAGGAACTTAAGTTATCCAAGCTGGAATTAATTGAACTCAAAGTCGTTAAATGAACACTCCAAGCATGATAACCACTACAGCATTATATAGTGGTTATGGTGATCTGAGTGCACCGGTGTCCCTCCAATGTAAGTAATCTAAATACTGCAATGCATACCTAGTTCATTAACTGGGAGTGTCAGCTGATCACATTGAGGCAATGAGCTAAACTCAACAATGCCGGGCTTAGTTCAAGTAACAGAGCTTTCAGGAGAGGATGTGAGGAGCAGTGTCCGTAGCAGTAGTTACTGAACAGTTTGAATACTTACATTGGAGGGCATTCCAGGTACTATAACCACCATATCACGCTGTAGTGATTATGGTGTTAAGTGTTGCATTAAACATTTAACATTTGGTGGTTTTAAATTGAATACGTGATACATGAAGATCAGATGAACTGTTTTGGAGATCGAGATAAAAGATACAAATGTATAAATGTGGAGATCCGGTGACTGATAGGTAGATATAAGGGTACATAGATTGATGTGCAAGTAGACAGATTGGTACATAGCAGAGTGTGATCTTTTACAGAGTTGGAATATTTCCTTTTATTTTTAAGTTGAAAAAATAGTAATCGTAAATAGTAATAGTCATGTCAGCAAAGCTACAAGAAAGAAACTTCAGCTGACATATTCTAGAAGTCCCAGGTTTTCTTTATGTATACATTTCAAGAACTGACACATTGGTGTTCGTGTTAGATTAATGACTTTTTATTTTACGTTCTATTTCTGGCTTTTCTCCTCCCTCTTAAATAGAAGTTCCAAAAATCAGATGTCAAGATGTGGAGAATATATTTCTAGCAGTAGCATCTGGCTTATTTGGCATTGTCTACATTGCATATTGACATGTCTGGAATTACCCTAGCTTGTCACATGTTTGTTCTGCAGGTGGGTTGTGTAGGCTGTCTTAGTCTGAACGCTGCTCTTTTCCAGCTCATTTGTAATAATAAAGATTGATTTGCATGGAATATACAGATATGTCTAGATACATGCCATTAGAACTTGTGAATGTCTAAATATCACTTTAAAAAATGTATTAATGTATGCATGTGTGTTTGAGTCGTTAGTTAAGTATACATGTCTGAGTGTGTTTCTAACTATTTAATAAGTTTTCCAAAGGATTCAATACTGTTAGAAAAACCTTCCAAATTATTTAGCTACAAATATCTCCATAGACTTTAACGGTAACTTTTGGAAAGATCTCTAACCATATGGAATCATTTGGAATACTTATTAAATAGAGTCCTAGGTGTGTGAAAACTCAGTAGACTTTTAATGTCTTGGGCAAGGGTAGGCAACTTTCAGCACTCCAGATGACATCTTTCTCAATGCTCATATACAGCCATAATGCTGGCAAAGCATCAGGGGAGATGTAGTCCATGATATCTGAATGTCACATAGTGGCATTTACTGTCCTGACAGGAAAAGTTGTGCCGAGCAACATTACCATGCTGGCAGGAAAAGTTGTGCCGAGCTGCAATCATGCACATGGAAACCTGGTAATTATTTTTGGGGTCAAAGGCCGGTCATGGCCAATCAAATCCACAGGAGGGTTTATGCTGAGCAGCAATCATACACATGGAAACCCGGTAATTGCCTTTGCGGTCAAAGGTCGGTTAAAGCCAATCGGATCCACAGGAGGGGTATTTAAACCCAATTCTCTTCTTGCTCATTGCCCTGTCATGGTTTCAAGCCTATGGTTATCTGAGAGTACGTTCCTGATCTTGATTTTCTGGTATTTGACTTTGGCTTTGATTTGACTTCCCTGATACCTGGTATCTTTGACTTTTGGCTTTCCCTCATCTTTGTGTCTGATTCTGTGTCCCTGACCTCGGCAAGTATTTTGAATATTCTTGGAGACTTTAATTCGGCTATTCTAAGGTCCGGTTATACGATATCCTTAGTCCTAGGTGTGACACAGTACTGAGTGCTGGATCAAGTTGTAATCCTGACACTGAATTGCCGAAGGATGTTATCACCCACTAGCGATGCTTGGGCTGATAAATGCTGTGCAATCACTTGTACACTTGGCCATGTCTTCCAATATGGCATACAGGCATATGCAGCTTTGTGGAGCTTACATACATACACTATGCGTTTAATTATTTTAGTCTATATGGTCTGGATGTGCATAACAGTCAGGCATACAATGTAACTCAAAAATTGGAGAGAGCGTTTCAGATGGAATTTGCGTTGTCTGGGCTTCATAGCCTTCTCCAGCAGATCTCTCCTGAATTCATGAAAACAATCATTTCTCAATTAGCCATTTCTCTATTATTTTCTTTTGAGGAAACCCAAGGACCATCACAAAGTATACTGGCCTTCAATAACTTGTTTTCTCTCCTATAATGTTACTTCTATGCATATTTAACATGATTTACTGTTCAGATATTTTTCTCCAGTCAACAGGCCACATTAATATCTAAGGAAAACGTTATGTATGCTTCATCTGTATAATAGCCATTCTTCTTCAGAGGATGACTTAGTTGATACAAAAGTTGAATTAATAGATGATTCAACATCGGATCCATTTCATTTAGACATCTTTTTGATTTGCAAGAATTATGATTCTTTTTTTTTATTCTTTCTGAAATTCATTTGAAAGGTACTTTATCATATGTCATGCATGATTCATTGAACCACTATGGAGTAGTCCTAATGCTTTATAAAAATGAAAGGATATGTGCTTTATGGATTAGCTGGTGTCAACAATGTGTGCCAAGAATGTTCTGGTGCAAAGAACTTGAGTCTAAGTTTTATTTTTAGTCTATAAATTTGATAATGTACTTTCTGTTTTAGAGATGCATCATCAAAATTAACTTCAAGTTCATAATTCCAGCCCATTGTATTCTTATAATTATAGAGTTTTTGATTTGTTTGCATACAACTCTGAAATTTAATTTTCAAAAACAAGCAGTATGCTATGTTCACACACAACCATTTTACTTGCCTCAGATTCATATTCTTTAAATTCAGAGTAATTTACTATACACTAGATTTTGTCCATCTGGAAAATGTCAGAATTCCGACCAGAATGGCTATTCTCTTAAACTCATTCCAGATGGAATTTGGCCAACCTGGCCAAATCTCCACCAATCGGCCGGATGCATTTGGTATCTGGATTAAAATCAGTGCTTTTCACATTTAAACCTCATACAAAGTATAGGAATCAGAATATTTATAAAGCACTGATTTTGTTTTAGTTTAATTTAATTTTTTTAATTCACATCCTCTAGCAGGATGCCTGTTTTACGAGTTATTGTTTACTAGCATTTTACAGACACGTGTTAATTTAAAATACTATTTGCCCACTGCAGTACTAGCAGTCAGCAGGCAAATTGTTAAACAACCCTTGACAATGCAAGGATTAACCACATGGAGGCAAACCATATAAGTCAGGGGGGTCAGAATGACCACAATATTAGTATAATGGAGTTTTAAAATCTCCCTTTTGCCCCACTTACCTAGGGGGCATATCTGCTAAACAGTGAGCAGCCAGTTGCTGTCTAGTTGCTATAAAGGCCCCATCCCATGGACGTTGTGTGGGGAACTTTAACTTAAATAATAGTGGGTGGAGATATCATGTGGAAAAAATATGTACTTACTATGTGATGTCTTCTTTCTTCTAAAGCCTTCTTTTCCTCAGTCTCAAAATAGACCAAAAAAGAAAAAAAGCCATTACATCCCAAGGTTTCTTAATAACATGAAAAAAAACGATTTCCAAAATCCCTGGTGGAAACAATGGTTTTAAACATTACTTTTACATTTAAACATGTCTTTCCAGGGCACCCAAAATACTTGGATTCTGGTAGTGATTTATTTTTGTAGACAGTTTGGTAGTGGTGGGGTAATTCATCTATGGTTTCTAAATCTGAACTAGATGCAAGATTTGGCCGTCCAGACTCAGGGCCGGCGCTTCCTATAGGCGACTCTATAGAGAGCCTCAGGCGACTGCAGCACTACCCGGGCCGGCGCGTCCATGAGGTCGCACTGGCCCGGAGGCACAAGATATGAGGTATCAGCAGGAGGGAAGTACACGGCGCTCCCTCCTGCCAGTCTCTCAGTGTAGTGTGGCATGAGTGACCACTTGGGGGAGGAGGTAGGGAGGAGAGAGAGGGAAGAAGAGACCACTTGGGGGAGGGGGGAGAGGGAGAGAGAGAAGGAGAGACCACCTGGGGGCGAAGGGTAAGGGAGAAAGAGAGGGAAGGAGAGAACCAAGGGATGGGTGGGAGTGAAAGCGATTATTAAGGGACAGGGAAGTGGAAGACACACAAAGAGGCTGAGGAAGGGGGGAGAGAGAAGCACAAAAGTGCTGGTAGGGGAGAAAGAGACACACAAGGGGCTGGGGGAGTAAGACACACAAAGAAGTTGGGAGGATATAGAGAACACACAAAGAGACAAACAAGGGGCTTGCAAGAGGTACACTAAGATAGACACAAAACAAAAACAAAGAATTATATTTTTTCTGCTCCCCTCTCAGCCCATATCCTACCCCACAAACTCTCTTTCACAATACACACACACACAATGCATCCCTACACACATGCAGAAATACACCATGCTTCACTTACACACAGAGAAACACACAATGCATCCATTACACACACAATGCATCCCTTACACACAGAAACACACAATGCATCCCTTACACACACACATACACACACACACTGCTTCTTATGCACACACTCAATTCACCCCTTAGAGACAATCAATGCAGCTCTTACAGACACACACACTGCATCCCTTACATACACATAAACATACCTTGCATCCGTTACACATACACACACAGATTTGCACAATGCATCCTTTACACACACAATACATCCCTTACACACAAACACACACTGCTTTCTAACCTTTACACAAAAACACACTGCATCACCTACACAAACTGCTATCCCTATACTCTACATTCCATAAGCACCCACATTAGATCCTCTATGGGTGGGCCTTATGAGCATACTCACTGTCAGACCATGTGTAAAGGGCCCCAAAAGATTGAGCTGCTTCCCGTTCCACCAGAACATTGATTTTTGTGACCACAGTTACAAACAGCCTCCAGAGAGCCTGTTCTACACCAGACTAGTGGAGCCCGACTGCAGCCAGAGCCCATCATCATCCTCATCTGGTTGTAAGTAGGAAATCTAGAATAATTAGTGACATTAATTTCTAATTTACCTCACATTAAAGGGACACTATTGTCCCCAGAACCACTGCAGCTTAATGTAGTGGTTCTGGTGTCTTTAGCCTATCCCTGCAGGCTTTTTAATGTAAACACACACTGTGTGCAGCACTGGCGTTGGTTCATATGATAGATGTCACATGGTGGGCAGCGCATATGGGGTGTGGGGGAGGCAAATTTTTCTTTTGCCTCGGGCGGCAAAAATCCTGCGTCCACTCTTACAATATATACAGTTGTGCTCAAAAGTTTGTATACCCTGAAATTGTGGCATTGATTTTGAAATTATGACTGATCATGCAAAATATTTTTTTATTGAAGGATAGTGATCCTATGAAGCCATTTATTATCACATAGTTGTTTGGATCCTTTTTAAACCATAATGATAACAGAATAACCCAATTGGCCCTGATCAAAAGTTTACATACCCTTGAATGTTTGGTCTTGTAACAGACAGTGACACACACAGGTTAAAATTGCAATTAAAGGTTCATTTCCAACACATGTGACTTTTTAAATTGCAATTAGTGTATGTGTATAAATAGTCAATGAGTTTGTTAGCTCTCACATGGATGCACTGAGCAGGCTAGATACTGACTCATGGGGAGCAGAAAAGAACTGTCAAAAGACCTGCCTAACAAGGTAATAGAACTTTAGAAAGATGGAAAAGGATACAAAAAGAATTCCTTAACCTTGAAAATGCCAGTCAGTACTGTAAATCACTTATTAAGAAGTGGAAAATTTGGCGATCTCTTGATACCAAGCAAAGGTTTTTCTGGATACAAAGAAAAACCCACAGGTAGCCTCAGGAGAAATACAGGCTGATCTGGAAAAAGACAGTGTGGTGGTTTCAAGGAACACAATACGATGATATTTGATCAAATATGCTGCATGGTCGAGTTGCCAGAAAGAAGCCGTTACAGCTCCAATGCCACAAAAAAGCCCCGTTACAATATGCCTGACAACACCTTGACACACCTCACAGCTTTTGGCACCCTGTAATTTCGAGTGACAAGACCAAAATAGAGCTTTATGATCACAACCATAAGTGCTATTTTGGGGTCAACAAGGCCTATAGGGAAAAATACCATCCCCACTGTGAAGCATGGTGGTGGCTCAATTATGTTTTGGGGGGGATGTGGGGAGCTCTAAAAGCCCAGGAAATCTTGTGAAAACTGATGGCAAGATGAATGCAGCTAGGAAAAAGTGGCAGACAATTTGCATTTATTTGCACAAAGGCTGCACGTGGAACGCTCTTGGACTTTCCAGCATGACAATGACCCTCCAGTGGTTACAACAGAAAAAGGTGAAGGTTCTGGATTTGCCATCAAAGTCTCCTGACATTAATATCATCAGGCCACTCTGGGGAGATCTTAAATGTGCTGTTCATGCAAGACGACCAAAGACTTTGCATGACCTTGAAGGTATTTTTCCACGACAAATGGGCAGCCATAACATCTGCAAGAATTAGGGGCCTCATAGACAACTATTACAAAAGACTGCACACTGTCATTGATGCTAAAGGGGGCAATACACAGTATTAAGAACTATATAGAGTATACAGACTTTTGAAAATGGGGCATTTCATTTTTTTCTTTGTTGCCATGTTTTATTTAATGATTGCCCCATCCTGTTATAACCTACAGTTGAATATGAATCGCATAAGAAATAAAATAAATGTATTTGCCTGCTTACTCATATTTTCTTTAAAAATGGTATATATATTACCAATTCTCCAAGGGTGTGCAAACTTTTGAGCACAACTGTAACTAGCCTTTATTAGTCAGAGTTTGACCTTTGTTCTGTTGGTTACTAGCATTTTTTGGTATTTGGGTCACACAAGGAATTTTGTATTCTTATTAAGGTGCTGATATGAGCGCTACCTCTCAAAGGCCGAGAGAGGCTCAGACCTTATCCAGTTTTATCTTTTAAGAATTCTGATATAATAAAAGAACACTAAAGAATTAGGAATACAAAGCTGATTCCCACTATTATAGTGTTTATTTGCCTCCGTGGCCCTCCCTAAAATCCCTTTTTCACTTTCCTTACATTGCGTTTTATATTTCAGGATTAAGGGTACTGGGACATCAATGAAATGAAGTGATCTGGGTCCCTTTAAAATTAAAAAGGTACAGCTTTCTTTCTATCCTTTGTCTTAGGCTTCCACAGACAGGCCACGTTAGAATTGAGCATTGCGGAAAAATGTGTTGCAGCCGAATTACTTCGTACAAATATAAAAAATATTACAGATTTGGGAACACTGATTTTTGGCAGTTTAGCTTATCTGAATTTCATTAACAAAAAAATTCTCTCCCTTCTCCCTTGATCTGTAAAGCCAATGACTGGAAAATGGTCCTATCATTGTACTGGACTATAATAATAATTATGTATGTATATTCTGCAGTACTAGGATTGGCTACATTTTGCGCCCGTTTAAATTTCATTAATGAAGTAGACAAACCAATCTTTGAATAAAAGCAACATTTAGTGACTGTCCCCTAGCCAAGAATTGTCTCTTGTTTTTTAGTGCCACTGGTAGAATTCATAATCACAAATCAAACTTAGCATGCTCATCCATTTCATGTTTCGTTTGGTCCGTAATTTCTGCTCAGAGTTCTGAAATTAGTACGATCACTCGACTGGACAAATTTAGACGTATTGCAGTTTGTAACTAAACTAATCTCTAAGTCTATTTCATATCTCTTCAGTAATATTGTTAGTGTTCCCCTATCATTGTCTGAGAGCATCAACTTACACTGAGTGTAGGCCAATCAATGTAAAGGGAATCTATAGACACCCAGTCTATTTGATCTTTGCGAAGTGGTCTGAGAGTTGTAAGCAGATCCCCCGGTATTTTAGGTAAACACACCTCTAGTGGCTGAATACGGCGATAGTGTTCCTGTAAGTCCACATAGGGACAACATTAGCATATCTATTGCAGATATATTATACTGATATATATATATATAGGCTATATTAGAGCAGGGAAATCCCAACTGGTTTCATACATTTCAAAAACAGTTTGACTCATAACTGGAATCAGTACCAGGGGATTCTTACCACCCATAACAGGGTGCTGTAGTGGTTATCGTACCTAGAGTGCTCACTCAAGTTAGCTAGGGCGTACAGAAGTTATTTCATTGACTCCGTACTGCTGGCAGTACTTTTCAGCTCAGAACTTATCACAAACTGCAATTCTTCCAGTGCTCTAGTTGTTTATATAGTTAGAAAAACGTTTAATAACCTCCATAATTGGAAAGCCAAATGACCCACGTGGTACCATGGGAGTGTCAATTGGAGTAATTGTCTCCCTTGATACTAAAATATTATATTGGGTCACTCCTGCATGCCATAGGGATAGCTGAATGAAATCGAATTTACATTGATCAGTGCTATTAACACCCCCTCGTTGAGTGGTAAGGGTGACTCATCAATGTAGTGAAAATCTGTTGGAAATCTTTAAAGGCTTCCTGGCATGATACATTATAGCATATCACTGAGCTCATCATTTTACATTACCATCATTTGTAATATGCACATTCCATATTTTTCGATGTGTTTTTTTAATTATAATTAGAATATTCTTGAGAAGATTATTAGCAAATGCATAGTTAAATAAAATATATTGTCAGGTTCAATAGAATCTATTCACTGGCTGAGCTACTGATATCTTTATCCTAGTGCAGAGGAAGGTCTGTTGTGCTATTTCAGTTGCTTATAATTCTTATAGAAAATATTCATCATGCTGTTAGAAAAATAAGATTAAAGGACCACTCTAGGCACCCAGACCACTTCAGCTTAATGAAGTGGTCTGGGTGCCAGGTCCAGCTAGGGTTAACCCATTTTTTCATAAACAGGCAGTTTCAGAGAAACTGCTATGTTTATTGGGTTAAGCTAGTGGCTGTCTCATTCTAGAGGCGCTTGCGTGCTTCTCACTTCACAGTGAGAGCAAGCGTCCATAGGAAAGCATTGTAAATGCTTTCCTATGCGACGGGCTGAATGCGCGCGCAGCTCTTGCCGCGCGTGCGCATTCAGTCCAGGAGGAGGAGAAGAGGAGGAGAGGAAGCAGAGAGCTCCCCGCCCAGTGCTGGAAAAAGGTAAGTTTTTAACCCTTTCCCCCTTCCAGAGCCGGGCGGGAGGGGGACCCTGAGGGTGGGGGCACCCTCAGGGCACTATAGTGCCAGGAAAACGAATATGTTTTCCTGGCACTATAGTGGTCTTTTAAATGTGCTATATAACTGCTCTTAAAGCGCTCTTTTCAAAAAAGTTTGATTAATTTAAAAAAAAAAAAAAAACGTGGTTAAACCAACTAGAGAAATGCCAGCCGGCTCCAGGAAAAGTATCTGAGTGTTGCCACGGTAACCAGCGGCAATGCTATGATGAAATATATCAGAGTCATCGAGTAGGGTCTCTACTCCAGCCAAGAAGATCTCACTATTGGCTTGGGCCCACTGGTGGAGAATGTGCTGGCCAGAGAGGGAGATCTTTGATCTCCCCACTGGAATTGTCCACCCTCTCCTGCCTGCCTCCCTGAGGCCATGATCTTGGTGGCCTTATGGCAAAGCTGGTCCTGCCTAGACAGTATTCTATTTTAAGGCCTGGTTGCTTGCATTGGACTAATAATTTTAAGCTCTGTAGTTTTATGTGGATTGTATCCATTAAACCAATAAAACAAGATTTTTTTTAACTTCTTCACTGAGCATGATGCTGACCAATAATTTTGTTATCGTGCCCTACAACCAGTAACATAAAATTGACCTTGATAGTCCTTCTTGACTGGTAGTAATTTTGTGCAAGCAGAAGATAAGACAATGGAAACCCTGATATAACAAACAAACTAAAACAGTAATGCTTGCAATGTAAAACTGTAATTCAGGCAAGACCTTTATTTGTGAGCTGGAGAGAAAAAAAAACAACAAATGGGACAGACTTTGGATTTTGCAATTTGTAGCTAGCACTACAGACACAGCTGGATATGATAGGACATTGCAGCATCCATTTGTGTTTTATAAATGGAAATATTTTAAAAGCAGAAAACACAGTGTACAAGTAATGTGCAAACCCATATCTCACGTAAATGTCAAGATGAACTGTTTTTTCACACTTCACAGCAGCAGAAATAAATTAGAGCTGGGATTTGATATTATGTGATCAGCAGTGAGGGGCTGTGATGGGCTCCATAGTGAGACCCTGGGAACGTGACATTTCAGATTATAAATAAGTCTATAGAACATCTAATAAAGATACCTTTCTTGGAAAAACTATCTCTGTATAATAAAATTTTTTTTTTAAAACAGGTATATTTTCCCTTCTTAAAAACCATATTAAAATTTTTAAGCTAGTGGTTTTTACTGGGCAGGAGTATCCAAAAGGCAGATCCCAGCTGTCATAGATTTGTAGTCATACGACACTGGTGATCTCACTTTTGGCCACCCATGCTATTGTAATCAGAGGCATATTCTATTTCATTGGGGACGATAGATGGGCACTTTTGTAGGTCCCCAGATTTTAGTCTCCTTATGCCCATTATAGGTGCAGGAGCCCTGGTCGGTCTCTTTTGCCCCTTCCATAGCAACCTTTGGCGGCAAATTTCAATTTAGTTTTAGTTATAGTCTTTTGACTAAAATGCCATTTTTGTTTTTGTCGTAATTTAGTCATGTAAATTGTTTTGGTTTTAGTCTAGTTTTAATCGACTAAATCTAAAATATTTTAGTCAACTAAAATTTGACTAAAATTGTTAGTCAACAAAATTAACACTGCTACCAGCTAAGCTTTCCACCCAGTGCAATCAATTGCCAAGTTCTCACTGACCGATGTTAAATAAATAGCCAAAGCTGACAAATGGACAAGGATTCTGGAAAGTATAAGCACAATATCTGAAGGTCCAAGACTTGAACCCTTCTTGTCTCAAGGCCTTCAGACTTCAGAAAAGAAAATGTTAGACTTCAAAATGCAGTGGTTTAGAAGCAATGTCTAAAGACAACTGACTGTGTGTCATAACAAGGTTACCTAACTGTGTGTAACAGAATAACAAACACTGGAACGGTCAACCATTTTTGAAGGATCAGAGAATCTCTTTAAGTGAGTTGTAAAACATATATGAATTACTAGTGGTGTTTTATTGTATCCTATGTTTGAGAAGAAATAAAAGATTAAGCCATTCTTTTAAATGACCAGGAGTAGGGTAGAGTTAGGGTTAGCTGTAAGGTTAAGGTCAGTCTAGGGTTATGTTGAGGGTAAGTTAAATGTTAATGCTGGGTTTGGGTTAATTCTGGTTAAAGGTGTTGGGTTAGTGTAGGGTTAAGGATAAAGTTAGGGTAGGCACATGGCTAGTGTAATCATAGGGCAAGGCATATGGTTGGTATACTGATGGGGGGTTTGTGTTGGGTTAGCGTTAACTGCTATAAATTTATTTAGACCCTAAACATATTAGGAAATTAACAATTATGACTGATATGTGATTCTATTTTGAATTCTTTTTAATATGCAGTGCCATGGTGTGCTTTAAATACTGTATTTTCCAAGTGCATTCAATTATTATGAGGACAAGGAATATTAAGAAAATTAGCATAAACAAAATATCCTGTGCCTTACTGATTGTACATGCTTAGTGACTTCTTTGATCACTTTGAAAAATTTGCATGCAGAGTATCAAAGACACTGCACAATAAAATGGTTAGTGCCTATTAGTAAACAAAGAACTTACAGGCTTAACATAGAAAAATAGAATGTGACGGCAGATAAGAACCATTCGGCCCATCTAGTCTGCCCAATTTTTGAAATACTTTTAATTAGTCGGGACTTATCTTAAGTATAGGATAGCCTTATGCCTATCCCACACGTGCTTAAACTCCCTCTCTGTGTTAACCTCTACCACTTCAGCTGGAAGGCAATTTCATGCATCCACTACCCTCTCAGTAAAGAAATATTTTCTGATATTATTTTTAAACCTTTTCCTGTCTAATTTAAGACAATGTCCTCTTGTTTTGGTAGTTTTTCTTCTTTTAAATATAGTCTCCTCCTTTACTGTGTTGATTCTCTTTATGTATTTAAATTCTATCATATCCCCCCGTATCAAATATTCTATACTCTGCCCTTGGGTTTTTACGCCCAAGATGCATTATCTTGCACTTATCCACATTAAATGTCAGTGGCCACAGCTCTGACCATTTTTCTAATTTACCTAAATCATTTGCCATTTGACTTTTCCCTCCTGGAACATCAACCCTTTTGCAAATTTTAGTATCATCACCAAAAAGACATACCTTACCATCAAGTCCTTCTGCAATATCACTAATAAAAACATCAAAGAGAATGGGTCTAAGTACAGATCCCTGAGGTATCCTACTGGTAGCTAGACCTTGCTTCGAATGTGCTCCGTTGGCTACAACCAGTGCCGGACTGGGAACTAAAAGGAGCCCCGGAAAAAAATTATTTACCAGCCCAATAATGTGTCCCGCCAGCATAGTGTGCTGATACATTACAAAAGATAACTTCAAATTAAAAATTATTACTTCCAATTTGAAAAAAAAGCACTCATAGGCTTCAAAATAAACAAAAGTGCAGATTTATTTTAAGCAGACGTGCCTTTGCATGTAATCAATGTTTCAGTCCAACTACCTTGATATATTAAGGAAAGTTTGGTAATGTACAAAATACAAGATAAAAATAGTGAGATGACCGAAAACACTGAGTGCAGGCAAGCCACTACAAATGGGACACACTCCCTATATCCCTTCAAAGACAAGTGCAACAAAAACTGTACAACAACAAAGTGCAAATACAGTGTAGGGCACCACTATCACAAACACAGTGATGTGTATAATTACCAGCAGGATGATGAGCTTCTAGAACTCACATAAAAATAAATATCACAGTGCAAAACAGCTTTAATTTACTATAGATAATGACAGGATAAAAATGGAACTCTCACAATTAAAATGGCACAATTGACATAAATCAATATGTGCAGAAGCGCATTTTAACCTGTAATAGGCTGTTACCCCAGATGCAGCAGTCTTTATCCCCTTAAGGACACATGACGGAAATATTGCGTCATGATTCCATGTTATTCCAGAAGTTGTGTCCTTAAGGGGTTAAGGAGGTTTCAACGATTCAGTCTCATTGATTCTGATAACTCTAGCTGCCGTAGACATTCCTGGGCTGTATTCAGACTGTAGAGGTAATAGGACTGAAATGGTGAATGTATATAGTGCACAACTGTAAAAAATGACGTTATCTTGTTTATTTTGAAGTCCTGTGGGTGCGCTCTTCACTTTAAATATGTTATTGTGCTGGAGTATGCACCTAACAACAAGACTGGGCCAATATATGCTGATTACATATGTTACATATTAATGACATTTCTCTGTGTATTATGCATATATAAATGTACATTAATATATGTATAAATATTATCGGCATAATTATATATATAACTAATACACACATTAATATACATGTGTTATATAGACCCTATATTCTACCTCCAGATCCTTTGTGTTCCTCTTTGTCTCCCCCCAGTACCTCTGTATGTTTCTTTCTCCCCCTCACTGCTCCTCTGTGTCCATGTCTCCCCTCTCCTTCCCAGTCTCTCTCTTCCCCCACTGTCTCTTTTTCCCCTCCCCCTGTGTCTCTCTCTTCCCCCTGTTTCTTTCTCCCACCTCCCCTGTGTGTCTCTCACATTTCTCCCCCTCTCCTTGTGTGTCTCTCCCTCTGTGTCTTTGGCTGTGCTGGGAATTGTGGGAACCGTGAGAAAGCATGATAGAGAGACAGCTCACTGCTGTCAGCATTAGTGAGTGTGCCTCCGGACCGGCTAGGCGTTCCTATGAGAGCCACGACCCACCAGGAAATTTCCTCATATCCCATTAGGCAGTCCGGCCCTGACTACAACCCTCTGTTGCCTGTCATTTAGCCACTGCCTAACCCATTCAACAATATTGGAATCCAAACTTAAAGATTGCAATTTATTGATAAGCCTTCTATGTGGAACAGTGTCAAAAGCCTTACTGAAATCTAGGTAAGCAATGTCTACTGCACCACCTTGATCTATTATTTTAGTTACCCAACCCAAAAAATCAATAAGATTAGTTTGGCATTATCTCCCTGAAGTAAACCCATGTTGTCTCTGATCTTGAAATCCATGTGATTTTAGATGTTCAACAATTCTTTCCTTTAACATGGTTTCCATCACTTTCCCCACTAATGAAGTAAGGCTTACTGGCCTATAGTTGTCCGACTCCTCCCTACTACCTTTTTTTGAATGGGTACAACATTCGCTAATTTCCAATTTTCTGGGTCTACTCCTGTTAACAATGATTGGCTAAACAAATTTGTTAAGGGTTTTGCTAGTACACCACTAAGCTCTTTTAATAACTTTTGGTTTATCGCATCAGGTCCATCGACTTATTTGTCTTTACTTTGGACAGTTGGAATAGAACATCTTCCTCTTTAAATTCACATGTAACACATTACCCATTTGTTCTTTTTCTTAACTGAAGTCCTTCTCCTTCATTTTCATCTGTAAATACAGAACAAAAATATTAATTGAGGCAGTCAGCTAGACCTTTATCCTCTTCTACATACCTTCCTTCTTTTGTTTTTAATCTAACTAATCCTTGTTTTACTTTTCCTTGTCTCATTTATGTATCTAAAAAAAAATTTTTCCCTTTTTTTACTGACTGTGCTATTTTCTCTGATGTGTGTGCTTTGGAGGCTCTTATATCTTGCTCAACCTCTTTCTGCCTAATCTTATAGATCTGTCTGTCTTCCTCACTTTGATTTTTTTTATAATTACTAAAAAAAAAAAAATCAGAATGAGGAAGAAAGACAGATCTACCAAATTTACCATTATTCACTGTGGAATAAATAAAATTTACTTGAAATGAGAAAATCTCTAATAGGGAAATATTTCAAACGCTTTAAAGTGCTTTCTTGAAACCTTTAATATGAGGATAATTACATAATGTCTGCTTAACATAGATAGTTTCAGTCTCTGGTTATGCGATATGTTAAATTGAATTACTGGTTGTCTGAGCATTTGTTTTTTACTTTATTGAATAAAATTGAAGTTATGGCATTTAAAATATATTGGAGAGGTATAATCATTTAGATTTACATAATGTATGCAAATTAATGGCTACCATGTAAGCAATAAACGTTCATATCAGAGCAATTAATTAAAGTGAAAATTCAAAGTGAATTTCAAATGTAAAACCAGAGTAGCCAAACTGAAAGCATAGCCGTCCTACAGAATGCAATAATTTCAGCTACTTTGACCTTTAATTTTACATTTATTCTGAGTTCTCACTCTAGTGAATAACACTGTATGTGTGAATTTTGTGAGAGATTTACTGCGTTATTCACCAAGTGGGAATTCAAAGTGAATTTCAAATTTAAGGTCAAAATATTTGAACTAGAAAAATTCTCTGATTTAGCTATGGTTTCAGTTAAAACTCACTTTAGATTCACTTTGATGTCCCACTTTACTATATATCGTATTAGACTTTATATACCTTCCTAATCACTTGATTTAGGACTGTCCAAGTGTTTTTCGTTAGTCTTGCTTTCCTGGCACTTAAGAGAAAACAAGTGTGGTCAATTTTACTTGTGAACTTGTGTCAATATCATGGGTCTCTTCCCCATTTGGTTCCAATGCTTCCAGATGTTAATGGTATTATGTTTTCATTATTATGTTTGTTCTTCTGTATTAATTTCAACCATGTGATTATCTATCATCTAATAGTTTGTACATAGTTTATGTAGTTACTTTATTGCTAGAGGTAGAGATAGGCCTACCTGAAATCTATAGGATTTTATGAGCTCGTGGCTCATAAAAACCTAAAGCTACTCATGAGTTTACATCCATGTTGCACTTTAAATGCATGCCAGAATGGCTAGTTCTTTGTGTGTAGCAAATATTGGCTTATATTACAATCCAAGGTTTGAAAAGTATCGCCACATTGTTGCTGAAGAGCTGTTAGATACAGTCAGGTCCATAAATATTGGGACATCGACACAATTCTAATCTTTTTTGGCTCTATACACCAACACAATGGGTTTGAAATGAAACAAACAAGATGTGCTTTAACTGCAGACTTTCAGCTTTAATTTGAGGGTATTTACATCCAAATCAGGTGAACGGTGTAGGAATTACAACAGTTTGAATATGTGCCTCCCACTTTTTAAGGGACCAAAAGTAATAGGACAGACTAACAGTCATAAATCAAACTTTCACTTTTTAATACATGGTTGCAAATCATTTGCAGTCAATTACAGCCTGAAGTCTGGAACGCATAGACATCACCAGACGCTGGGTTTTATCCCTGGTGATGCTCTGCCAGGCCTCTACTGCAACTGTCTTCAGTTCCTGCTTGTTCTTGGGGCATTTTCCCTTCAGTTTTGTCTTCATCAAGTGAAATGCATGCTCAATCGGATTCAGGTCAGGTGATTGACATGGCAATTGCATAACATTCCACTTCTTTCCCTTAAAACACTCTTTGGTTGCTTTTGCAGTATGCTTCGGGTCATTGTCCATCTGCACTGTGAAGCGTCGTCCAATGAGTTCTGAAGCATTTGGCTGAATATGAGCAGATAATATTGCCCGAAACACTTCAGAATTCATCATGGTGCTTTTGTCAGCAGTCACATCATCAATAAATACAAGAGAACCAGTTCCATTGGCAGCCATACATGCCCACGCCTTGACACTACCATCACCATGCTTCACTGATGAGGTGGTATGCTTTGGATCATGAGCAGTTCCTTTCCTTCTCCGAACTCTTCTCTTCCCATCACTCTGGTACAAGTTGATCTTGGTCTCATCTGTCCATAGGATGTTGTTCCACAACTGTGAAGGCTTTTTTAGATGTTGTTTGGCAAACTCTAATCTGGCCTTCCTGTTTTTGAGGCTCACCAATAGTTAAGATCTTGTGGTGAACCCTCTGTATTCACTCTGGTGAAGTCTTCTCTTGATTGTTGACTTTGACACACATACACCTACCTCCTGGAGTGTGTTCTTGATCTGACCAACTGTTGTGAAGGGAAAGAATTCTTCGGTCATCCACCACAGTTGTTTTCCGTGGTCTTCCAGGTCTTTTGGTGTTGCTGAGCTCACCGGTGCGTTCTTTCTTTTTAAGGATGTTCCAAACAGTTGATTTGGCCACACCTAATGTTTTTGCTATCTCTCTGATGGGTTTGTTTTGTTTTTTCAGCCTAATGATGGCTTGCTTCACTGATAGTGACAGCTCTTTGGATCTCATATTGAGAGTTGACAGCAACAGATTCCAAATGCAAATAGCACACTGTAACGGACCGTTTCTCTCAAACGGGGATAAATCCGTTTAGGCGATAATCCCCTTTCAATAGACCAGCAGCTACTGCAATCACCAACCTCCCGAACTCCAAACTGTACGAATACCCAACTCACGAACAAGAAATACACGAACTCTGGAAGCAGCCGAACAGGAAAAGCAATACGAACAGCTTACACTCCTGGCAGTCAGCTCACAATCCAATTCCCCCAATAACACGACGACACTTCGTTTTGAGGGTTAAGCAGAATCTACAGATTTATTCACACAGCCTCCTTTTAAGACATTCTCCCATGCAAGGGAGGGATCCACAACAATTAGTACCCCAGCCAATAATGTACCAGTTACCTCCCACACATCTCCTCCCCTTAGTGTGACACATAATCCCATTAGTACAGACACAAATTCCCTGGGATACTGGATGTACCCCTACACATAGGAATACCCCTTTAAATGTTACATCCCCTGGTAACCCTGATCTGGGTGAGACCCATATCCAAAAATCACCCAGATCGGACCAGGGGTTCAGGAATTATAAAGAGTTAAAGTTTTGACCGACTGCATGGCAAAAGTATCCGAAAATAGTTCCATGTACTTTGGCCCTGCAGTCGGTCACAGAAAAGGGAATGAATCACACGAATTGCCTGGGTTATGGAGCTTGGGGAGGATTCGTATGAATCCCCCTGTTCGTGGGATCCTTTCTACCGAACGGCGGGCCGTTCGGTAGTTTCTGCACGAATTGCTGGAAGTCTGGAGGTCTCAGCGGTGTTTGCTTAGTCGAGTGTCCGATTTTAGTTCCAGACACTCGACGGCAAAACACCGCTGTTCGGGAGTTTAAGATGGCCGCCGCCACGTGTTCGTTTCCCGAATGGCGGCCACCCAGAGGACACAACACAATTACACATATTGCCAATTACCCGTTTGCAACATTGTTGCAAACGGTAATTGGAGGCACACTTACTCCCGGGTGGTCTGGTTGTTCGGTAGTTTCACCCAATATAATGAATGAAGTGATTCTACCGAACAATCAGGGGAATGCTGCATTCACATAACACTTTATACCGAACACATAATATTAAATACCGCCTGAATGCAATTTGCTACACAATCTTAAAAAGGCATTATTCCTAACAGGCAGAATATGTTCACGGATGGCCCTTAAAGGGCCAGTAGCAGCAATATAAGAAGGTCACATGCCCAAATATTGCATACAAAAGTACGAATTCACAAGGGGGCCATAGTCAGATGGCAGGAGGCTGGCAACCAGGCTTCTCCAGTGCATAGTGGCGAGGTTGGTTTCGCCACACACACTTGAAATGAACTCTGGACCTTTTATCTGCTCCTTGTAAATGGGAAAATGAGGGAATAACACACACCTCACTATGGAACAGCTGAGCAGCCAATTGTCCCATTACTTTTGGTCCCTTGAAAAGTAGCAGGCACATATGCAAACTGTTGTAATTCCTACACCGTTCACCTGATTTGGATGTAAATACCCTCAAATTAAAGCTGAAAGTCTGCAGTTAAAGCACATCTTGTTCATTTCATTTCAAATCCATTGTGGTGGTGTATAGAGCCAAAAAGATTAGAATTGTGTCGATGTCCTATATTTATGGACCTGACTGTATGTTGACACAATCACAATATTTTGTTCTGATTGGTTTCAAGAGTGCTTTCACTACGATCGGTTAGCGAGCTATAGGCTCCCTACCTTTAATTACATGGTCAAGCTTAGAAGGTTAATCCAACCATCGTAACCACCTCTGCTTTTAGAAGTGGTCGTGGTGGTAGAAATCTGTATGTGAAACATGTTTGCTTGAAGCACTGAACATACAGAGATATTTGCACTTTTATGCCGAGGGCTAGTTACATTCTGTTCTGGGCTGCATAAAGTAAATTTTGTGCAACAATTACATCTGTCATCATGGCACACTGTACACTGGTAATATATATTCTCTGCTTCTCTCCTTGCAGGCAGGGCTGGGAGCACACCTGAAAGGGGAAATCTACATCTCCCCTCTCTCTCTGTACTTCGTCCCTGCCTCCCTCAAGTGACAGTCATTTTTTTTTATATGATTTACTTCTTCCTGTCCACCCTCACTTCCTCCCCTCACATCCTCTGAGTCGATGAAATGGTCCAATCACCTGCTTCTCCAATTATAGAGAATCATCTGATTGGACAGCACCATGGAGGCAGTCGTCTTGACGGAGGTAGGGAATCCAGTGTAGTGTGCTTCACCCGGCAATGGATTTCAAGTAAGTTTTATTTTAGCTTTTTAACTTCGTAATGTGGGGGTCTAATTAGCAATGCCTACTAGGGCATGCTGAATTAAAATAAAGTATTCACTAAAAAGGATGGAGTAACCCTTTAAGTGATCACAATCCGTCTAAAGGATTATAGACACTTCAACACAACCATCTAACTCCATTTTCAGAAAGTGCATGATAAACCGTACAAGGAAACATATTCCTAGCAAGAAACTAATACACTATTGTCTGTTTTTAGCATAAGCAGGTCAAGCACCACAAACACCTACAATGAGCTGATGACATTTACAAATAACGTCACCACACTTAAACTAATGATAGCTGATCTGTAATATAAAGCAAATAATGGACGAATAAGCATTGTTACAACAACAAGATAACAGCAATGCTGTGTTTGAACATGATGAAAGAAGCATACACTTATATCAATGTCAAGTTGCAACAATGATATTAGACCTATTATCACCGCTGCTCTATAAAAGCAATCAAACAGGCAAGTCAGATCTTTTCAATTGGACCCATTTCAAAGTAGTTAACTTTGTTATCTAAGAGTACTGACCTCAAGATCATGTGATTACTGATGTCTTATATTAAACCTGGTTGTAGGTCAATAATCATGTTTAACAGTGGGTGGTGTGACTGACAAAAAAATATTGTAAAATTTTTGTTAACACTTTTGCAATCTCAATTGAAAGTCAGATAACACCGACCAACTGAATACCAACAGTGATTTGTAATTCATTCTACAACTAGGACCTTTTTTGGGTGTTTTTTGTTTTGTTTTTATAAACAATTTAACATCAAACGTTTTCTTTTAACATCATTAAATTATGCATATTTGTTTATTTAAATCTTTATTTTTGCTAAGTATTTTATTCAGCCAGTTGTAATACCATATTCAGCCAGATGTAATCAATTTATTTTCCAGTATTTTATCATGGTCCTTTTGTTGTAAAGCAATCATATTATTCTTTTTTTTTCTTTTTTTGTGAACAAAGAGATTTAAACTCCAGAACTTCCTGTTCTTAACCCTACCCTGGCGAGCTGCTATAAAGCTCTTCATTTTAGATTGATGATCTTAAGACAATGTGCTGATAAATAGGTTTGGACAATATTATCTGCATCCTGTTAAACTCACCACATGCAATGCTAGACATATGATGACTATTACAGTTGTGACAGTCTGACAGCAAGTTACTTTTATTACCTATATTGGCTGTCCATATTTCCCCCTGTTACTTCGTCTATTTTTCCCCGGTTATTTCGTGTGGTTCTTCTTTGGCCGTTCGGGAGACTTCATGCCCGTGCCCCATTAGAACGTTAACACCAACCACTTAAGTGCGAACCCGCAAGGGAAACAATTAATGAGTGCTTCTCTAGGGTGGCCGCCATTTCATATAACTGAACACGTGGCTGAGAGAACGGCGGCCATCTTGTCTCCCAAACGAGGGCAGTGGTACTTGGTCGTCGAGTGCCTGGAACTATTTTCTGCTAGGCACTCGCACGAACACCGGTAAACTGTCGACCTCTGCCCGTTTCTGTTCCTGACCACCTACATGAGTGGCGTTCGGGAGATATAAATTACCGAACAGGGGAAGCATTCGTACCCTGAAAGTGAGAGATTCCCTTGTCTGGTTTTCGCATGGGAGCCCCACGAACGGAGACCAGCCAAGACACATAGTTTCCTGGAACTATTTTGGCCTAGCGTCTCATGTCTGGCCGGTCAAAACTTCCACACGATTGCATCTACAGAACCAATCTGAGTGATTCTTGGATATGTTGGTCACTCAGATTGGTGCTATCAGGGAATGTGCTTTTTGTGGGGTTCCCAGGTATGGTTGGGGGACTTTTGAGGTATAGGATATTTTGTGGATCTTTTGTGTCTGAGAGAAAATTAAATTGGAGGAGTTTACTCAGGCAATTATCTCTCAGGCACAAGGGATCTTGGGATTGAAACCCCTGCATTTTCTGAATGTGAAACCCCTTGCATGGGACTGGACATAAAAGCTGTGTATGTGTCAATAAAATTCAGTTATACCCCCAGAGCTGAGTGTCGTCCAGTTGCTGGGGACTTTGTTGGGATTACTTGTTCCTGAGTGTATTTTGGAGTAACCAGCGGAGAAGAGTCCCTGCTAGGACTACGGCTCCGCTACAAACATTTTCAGTTATGTCACGCATATTGTTCTCTAGCCGGACCTGCCTGGAGATATAACTGATAAATGTCAAGCTTGGAGGACATTCACCTATAATAGCAAGCTATAATAAAAAGAGACCTCGTCACTTAATTTCTCTTACTGTCTGTCGCACAGCAGGGCGTCTGTCGTTTGAGCAGTTTTAGATTATATGCAAGCCTGGAAATACAAGTGACAAATAAAAGAACATATTTCTGGTGGCAGAAAGACTTAATAAGAAAATCAGACATATCATTATTTCTAATAACAGGAATGACTCTGAAAGAATGTTATTTTAAGAAGATTAGTTTTCCTCCACAGACCCGCAGTATATATTTGGTAAATCACATTGAAACTGGAACTGCGTACAATGGCTCACAGCATGCATTTTGAAAATTATTTGGCATTTTCATGCGGTAATTACTGGTAGCTAGCAACATGTGCCACCACTCTGATAATGTTATGCGTTTTGTGACAGAGTTCCATTCTTATCTATAAATAATTTAAAGGGTCTTTCTAAGCAAAAAAACTAATTGAGCTTAATAAAGCAGTGTTGGTATATTATGCTCCTGCAGTCTCACTGCTCAATTATGTTCCATTTGTTTATGTTCATGCAGTCCTAGGTACATCTTCCCTGTCTGTGACTCACACTGCATCCCTACACACTTCCTGAAAAAGCTCTGTTAGTTGCCCGCTAGAGTCTACAGCATTATTTTATGTGTGAAAAAGGTTTATTGAACAGAACAGAGGATAAGAACTTCTAGTAAACATACTTTGCTGTAAGAATTAAACCTTTTTTTTTATTGAGGCTTTGCTTGTCATTACCAGGGGAGATGCAGTTAGACAAAACAAACAAACAAACACCTTCAACTCAGTGCTCTAATCAAATAAATTACTTAGCTTCAATCAATCTGCAGCCTCCCAGAATCGTTATCCACAACAAACGATCTTTACATATGCATAGAACCACAAACAGAAATGGGATACGGCTGTACAATCTATAGAGGGAACATATAAAGGAAAAAAAACACACAATAGTGTAATACAATAAATACAGTGAATAGTGCGCTTAAATGGATGCACTCACAAGATGATGAAAATAGAAGAGCATTCATGAGGTGCCTCCCCAGATAGCATAGGGGGCTAGTGGTTCCCCTTTCCGGTGTAAAACGACCAATGGAACACGGGACTCCAGGTAAGTAATAGTAAAAAAGCAATTATTTTATTTTCTTAAAAGGTGAACAAACACCATAAGAATAAAGGTTAAAAAGTGCAGCAATAGGTCCAACGCGTTTCGTTCACAACTAGAACTTCATCAGGGACCGCACAGTAAAAAATCACAGACAATATCATAGATTGTAAAATAACATCCTACTTTCCCCTTAACAGAATCTCTATAAATAGGGCTAGTCCCAAAGTCCCATTGGTCCATGGAGTGGGAGTGTCCAGTAGCCAGCCATTCATTTGTCCAGGGGTATTAACCTCCAGCTGATGGTGTTTAGATAGTTTAAATTGGGCGCGTTCAATGGGAAAGCCGAAACCGGAAGTGGACGTCTGCCTTCACTTCCGCGTTCCATTTGCGTTCCACATGCGTTCCAGATATGTTCCAAATGCGTTCCAAGTACATTCACTGCTCTTTCTTGACTAAAACAGCGAGGAGCCATCAATATAAGTAGTCATCAAAACGGAAAAAGCCCTAAAGTGTTAAATAAACTGAATATAATTGATCTCTAAAAGAAAAAAATGAATTAGTGTATAAAATATACAACAACCATATTAAGGTGGTTCATATGGAACTTCCCCATGTATTGTATATGTAACAGTATCATACACCATTAAATAGTGCCATATATGTCTATTTAAAGTGGCAGACATCTCCTTATTCAATATAAAATAAAAAACAAATAATATATTCCTAAAAAAGTTCCCTCAATATAAATAATTATTATTTTAAACCATATAACCTACTTAGTACACATAACTGTATAATATAGAGTTTTTTTGTTTTTTTTTATATAAATTATGAATTGTATTGATTATAGACACTTCTTTTTCCATATATTCATACTGCCAGAACTACTCATATTCCCAAAGATACATATGGAATAGTTTACATAGACAGGGAAAAAAACCAAAAAATCAGTCCAAGAAACACACCAGATCAATCCCAATATTTAGACCCCTAGGTTCAAGGGTCTTTAATTTATGTATCCAAAAGGTTTCCCTTTGGGATAACTTTTTGACCCTATCCCCTCCCCGCCAATAGGGAAGGACATGTTCGATACCCATACACTTAAATTCTCTAAAAGAGAAAGAAGGACAATTACTGCAATGAGCAGAGACTGAATGGGTAACCAGTCCCTTACGTATATTATTTAAATGTTCCAAGATTCTGACCTTCAAGATACGCTTCGTGCGTCCCACATACTGTTTGCCACACGGACACTGCAGTAAATATACTACATAGTCCGTGTGGCAACCTATTAATGATTTAATCCTAAAGGTTTCTCCCGTGATATGACTAATAAATTCCTTAGTTCTCCCCATAAGGGCAGTAGTGCAAGCTTTGCAAACATTACATCCCCTAAAACAACCCGATTCGGGAGATACGTTAGATCTATTTATTTTAATGGCATAGCTAGGGGCTAGCATATTTTTAAAGTTCTTATTTTTCTTAAATATCACCATCGGACGTTCAGACAAAGAATTACCCAAAATGGGATCTTGTTGTAAAATGGGCCAAAAATCACTTAGGCTCCTTTTAATCTTAAAATGATCCGTATTATATTGGGTGACAAAGGCTGATTTAAAATTCATATTCCCAACAATATTGGGAGGTTTGTCCTCCAAAAGTTTGCTCCGTTCAAGAAGACCAATTGATCGAATTTCTTTTTCTAGCGTATTCTTATTATAGCCCCTTGCACATAATTTATTTTTTATATGGGAGGATTGGATCTGAAAATCTTGAGGGCGAGAACAATTACGTCTCAATCTGGTAAATTGGCTTCGTGCTATACCCCTGAGCCAAGGCTTATGGTGACAGCTTTGTTGGTGAACAAAGCCATTACCATCTGTTGGTTTAAAAAAGCATTTAGTTTGAATTTGACCCCGATCACAAAAAATATCAAGATCCAAAAAATGGATCTCGTGTTTGTTCCACTCCGGGGTGAAAACAAGATTATATAAATTAGAATTTAAATATTGGACATAATCAAAAAAACTATTGGAGGACCCCTTCCAAATGATGATCACATCATCGATATAACGCCGCCAGAGCACCAGGCTCTCCCTCCAGTCATGCCGCGACCACACAAATAATTCCTCCCATCTACGCATGTAGGTGTTGGCATAACTGGGGGCGAACCTGGTGCCCATGGCGCTCCCTGTGATCTGTAAGTAATACTGATCATTAAAAAATAAAAAATTATGTTCCAAAATAAATTTTACTGAGGTCAATATAAATTCCTTTTGGCCTTGAGACAGGTCCTGATCTTGGGACATATAGTGATCAAGAGACTCCAATCCTAAACGATGACTGATTACCGTATACAGAGAGGTCACGTCTAGCGTGGCCCAACTGTATTCAGGGTCCCACTCTATGCTGTCTAATTCTTGTAGAAAAGACTTAGTGTCCCGTATAAAGGAGGGTGCCCCTTGAGCATACTTTTGAAGGAAAGAGTCCACATACGCAGACAAATTAGCAGTGAGCGAGTTAACTCCACTGATAATAGGGCGACCTGGTGGATCAGGGAGGCGTTTGTGAGTTTTAGGGAGGAAATAGAGAATTGGAATCACTGGATTTTTTTGGAATAAAAAATCAAAGTTTTTTGAGGATATGATTCCATTATCTCTAGCCGTAATCAAAATTTCCTTAAGTTCTAAATTATACAACGGCATAGGATTATTCTGCAGAGTAATATAAGTTTTTTTTATCCCCTAAAATATTAAGGGATTCCTTCAAATAGTAAGACAAAGTCATCAACACTATACCTCCTCCCTTATCAGCCTCCCTGATCACCAGGTCCTCTCTTTCCATAAGATGTTGTAAAATCGCTCCTTCCCTTTTTGTTAAATTAAAGGGGCATGATCCACTTTTTCTTTTTTTAACAATAGATTGGAAGGCCTGATCAACCATATGTTCAAACGTTTCTAAGAAAGGGCCCTTGCTTTGAACTGGAAAAAAATGAGATTTTGGTTGAAACCTATAGTCTTCCCTTTCAGATACAATATTTACTTCCCTCTCAGTTGTAGATGGATGTAAGAGGAAATGTCTTTTTATAGTTAAAGAGCGTATAAACTTTTTAAGATCTATATAAAGATCAAAGTCATTCGCCTTTTTATTAGGGGCAAATTTCATCTCTTTCGAAAGTAGGTCTATCTCCTCAGATGTAAGTGGAATTCCAGTTAAATTAAAAATACCTCTACCCCTTTCCTCCTCATTAAAAGGGGGGCAGGACTGAGACTCTGATCTAGTCCTCTGTTCTCACCCTCTTGTGTGGTGAATCTTGATATAGAGGGGTAAACCTGTTGGGATGCTCCCAAGTTTCGGTTCTTGGACGAAAATAATTGGTTATGAATTTTTTTTTTGGGCCCCTGTGTCTCCCTTGAAAATTTATCTCCTGTTCATTAAATTGTGTAGGAGCCCTAAACGTATCCGTTTGATTGTATGTGGTCTGAGTACGGGATCTTACATTCCCCTCCCTATCTGGCGTGGGTCTCCTAGGGGAGGCGGGTCTCTGTCTGTTCCAAGTTCTGGGATGATTAATAGATCTGCCATCCTTAGGTGCAAAATTCGCTCTATAATTAGTTCTAGATCTTGAGTTACTCCTTGTTCTATTAGGTGTTCTTGGAATCATTTTTTTAAAAGGAACATAGCGTGATTTTTTTCTTATTAATTTATTATGAGTAGAAAAACTATTAGTTAATTTATCCTCTTTATCCCTGCTATACTTCCTATTTTTTGTTTCAGCAATATTCTCATCAAGTTTTTTAATATTCGTTTGCAAGATTTCATCCCTCTCCTTAAAATCCCTTCCTTCTGTATTAATGGGAGGATTGGAATCAAGTTCAATTAATTCAGCTTCCAATTTACTCTGTATTTCTTTAGAGTGTCTAATTATGAGTTGTATTAGCTGAAAAGAACAATTAGTGAGGATTTCATCCCATTCTTGTAGGAAGAGATCATCCTCCAATCCAAATGCCGGTGTTTTATATATTCTAAGACCACGTGGGATTAAGCCTTCCTTAAGATAATTCTCCAAATAGGCTATCTCCCACCATTTTTTTGTTTCGGCAGTTAATAACCTCTCTTTTTTCTTAAAAAACTCATCTAGCCCTTTAAGAGGGCTAGATGAGTTTTTTAAGAAAAAAATGTAAACTATCTAAACACCATCAGCTGGAGGTTAATACCCCTGGACAAATGAATGGCTGGCTACTGGACACTCCCACACCATGGACCAATGGGACTTTGGGACTAGCCCTATTTATAGAGATTCTGTTAAGGGGAAAGTAGGATGTTATTTTACAATCTATGATATTGTCTGTGATTTTTTTACTGTGCGGTCCCTGATGAAGTTCTAGTTGTGAACGAAACGCGTTGGACCTATTGCTGCACTTTTTAACCTTTATTCTTATGGTGTTTGTTCACCTTTTAAGAAAATAAAATAATTGCTTTTTTACTACTACTTATCTGGAGTCCCGTGTTCCATTGGTCGTTTTACACCGGAAAGGGGAACCACTAGCCCCCTATGCTATCTGGGGAGGCACCTCATGAATGCTCTTCTATTTTCATCATCTTGTGAGTGCATCCATTTAAGCGCACTATTCACTGTATTTATTGTATTACACTATTGTGTGTTTTTTTTCCTTTATATGTTCCCTCTATAGATTGTACAGCCGTATCCCATTTCTGTTTGCGAGATGCAGTTAGGGCTGCATAAACAGTGATTTAATCTGAAGTGGTAGAGGATTGAGAAGTGAGACTGCATAGGCATCATCTATATACAAAAAACTGCTTTATTAAGTTTTTTTAGTGCTTAGAGTATGCCTTTAACCCTACGTTCATGCCGTCCTTCACAGAGTGGACTAATGATTTTAAGACAGTATGGAACGTCCAGCAATTTTGCTGTGAGCAGGGTGAGCAATGCCCCTATTTCTCTGTCTCCCAATGTTCCCTGTCTCAGTGTCCCCATGTCTCTCAGTGTTCCTAGTGTCCTAGTGATATGGGGGTCCCTGGGAGACATGGGGACACAGACACTAGGGGACACTAGGAGATATGGGGACATAGACACTAGGGGACACTGAGAGACATGGGAATACTTGGGGACACAGGGAGACATGGGGACAATGATCGACATGGAGATGCAAGAGGACACTGGGAGACATGGGACATTGAGACATTGTGATACATAGGGACACTGTAATAGAAAGGGGCACTGGGAGACCTAGGGTCACGACACTACGTGACACTGGGAGACTGAGGACACTGTGAGACCTGGGGTAATCAACACATGGGGACACTGAGTCATGAGGGCACAGGGAGACATGGGGGCACTACGAGACTAGGGGACACTAAGACACTGGGCGACATGGGGACACTGATACATAAGGAAACACTGAGGCCGTGGGAGGCTTGAGACACTGGGGGACAGGGAGATACTGGGAGCAATCCATCTGCACAGCAGAATCAAACTGTAAGTAGTTTTTTGGTGATTTTACAGCATTTTCTCTTTGTCACTCCTTGTGATTTACATCATGTGATGTCACCCATACATAATTAATTATGCAAATTAATAAGGTGGTATGTTTTTCCAAGAAAGGTGGCAACACTAACTACTTTTCACATACTCTTGCTTAAGTATGGAAACTTAAGAGGGATGTATGGAAACAAAACTTGTGTGGACTGGCTGACAATGAATATAGTTAAGGTAATGCTGACTTTGGTCTCTCTAACACTGTGACATGTTCCCTTTCTTCTACACTCACTACATACAGCATCTCTCTGTCCCAGACCATATACCAGGAGCTTCTGCCTGCTAGTAAGAAGGCAAGGTGACAAGTGGGCCAACGAGTGCTAGGGGACAGTCCTTAGAAAGCATTGAGCCAGCGCATCATTAGATGCATGTATGTCAAGCTCAGGGTGCTGTCTGCATAGTATGCCCTTAGTTTGCCAGCTTGCATGATTGGCAGGCAGCCTGACATGCATTCATGCCAGGCTGGCCTTCTAATTCTTTGGGCAGACACGCCCCCTTTTTGTGCTACTGGCAGGTTACGTGATTCGCGCCATTGGCACACCCTTTTACTGTGCCCATTGACTTCCTGCTTGACTGGACACTGCTGTTAGGGGTTATGGATTTACTTGAAAGATGAAAACATATATGATGGAGAGATTAGCATAGGGTGAGTGTTTTCTTATAGCTGCTGTTTTCCCTCCAGCACCATCTCCATCAGATTGGGAGTGTTTAAGTGTTTCTGGTTGATACGATTCTGTTATTGGGCCCATCATAATTGTCAGCACCAGGCCCACTGGGCTCTGAATCTGGCCCTGGTTATTACTACAATGAAGCTGGGTTGATGGATGTATCACTGCTATTTTCTCCTTGTTTCTAGGTTTCTCTCACTCAGCGTTCACATTTGGAATTGAAAGTCACATCAGCCAGTCAAACATCAATGGGACGCTAGTGCCCCCTGCTGCCCTCATCTCTATCTTGCAGAAAGGTTTGCAGTATGTGGAAGCAGAAATCAGCATTAATGAAGTAAGCATGTATTCATTCATTCATTCATATATGTATTCACAGAAACCGCAAAATTGTGAGAGACTGCTTTAAAGGGGAGCTATCACTTCTTCAATTTCTACCACTGAATATCGCCTACAATTAGACATTTGCAATAGCTGCATTCATCCAAAAACTGATCAGTTTGGTTACTAATCGATTCAGCTGAAACAAAACCGGTTAGATTCAGTTTTTGGCAAATAGATTAATATGTGCAGATTGCTGGAAATTCGAAATTTGAATCAAAAAGCATGCGGAAACGTTTCATCCGTTAAAAGTTAATTCAAATGTCTGTATTTCTGACAATTCGCTTAATGTCAAACAGATTAGTTAATGGACAGTTGCAACAAATGCACATACATGTCTGGCTGTCAATTGTCACAATAAATTGTAAATGATTTTGGCCACTTATGCAGCATCTAAAACTCCTACAGACTGAATTTATTGGCAAAGACCAAACACCTAGGATAACTTTGCCCCAACCACAAGAGGTTGACTGCAAAGGAAACTGTACAAAATCAGTCAAATTGGTTATTCGTGACCTGTGACAAGGCTTTTTATCTTATGACATTCCGATCCATTACCTTGCCCATTCAGGTAACCTTTGAATGTATTAGAGGGAACCACCGGGAACACAAGTTCTCTGTTCATTTCATTTCTCTTTACCTATGTCTTTGCTTATTTAGTTTTCTTAAATTTATGGGATTTAATCTGTGTATTAATATGTAACATGACTTGTTCTGTATGATGCTGTATTGCTTCCTGCCTCGAAAATAAAGGATTAAAAAAATAAAATAAAAAAAAAATAATAAAAAAAACTAGGTGTAGCACAGAAATATCAAACCAAACCCAACTAAAGGGTATTTATTACTCCTCCATAAAGTACATTAGACTGCAAAAAGGCACTCCCAAATAAATAAAATGATGTCACCACATGCAGTCCATCAAAGGTATCTCAGAATGAGTATGTTTTAGTAAATTTCAGCATAGTATTTGGATAAATGAGAAAGGAACAATTCATTACTATGATTGTTTCTTGCTAAGGACTTAAAGGACCACTATAGGCACCCAGACCACTTTAGCTTAATGAAGTGGTCTGGGTGCCAGGTCCAGCTAGGTTTAACCTTTTTTCTATAAACATAGCAGTTTCAGAGAAACTGCTATGTTTATAAATGGGTTACTCCAGCCTCTAGTGACTGTCTCATTGACAGCCGCTAGAGGGCTTCCGCGCTTCTCACTGTGATTTTCACAATGAGAAGATGCCAGCGTCCATAGGAAAGCATTGATAATGCTTTCCTATGAGACTGGCTGAATGCGCGCACAGCTCTTGCTGCGCATGCGCATTCAGCCGAAGAGGAGGAGAGGAGGCGGAGAGGAGGAGGAGAGCTCCCCGCCGGCGCTGGAGAAAGTGGTAAGTTTAACCCCTTCCTCACCCTAGAGCCCAGCGTGAGTGGGACCCTGAGGGTGGGGGCACCCTCAGGGCGCTATAGTGCCAGGAAAACGAGTATGTTTTCCTGGCACTATAGTGGTCCTTTAACGGAACCCTTGGGAGACTGTAGTAATAATTGCTAGTGCCTAATGTGAATGTGTTGAAGGACTAACATTTAACATAGTCCTCTATAGTTTCCATGGCACATCAGACTCTGTATGTTACCTTCTCACCTTGCCTTATATTCTCTCTCTCTCTCTCTCTCTCTCCCTCTCTCTCATTAAATCAGTCTGTTTCTGTTTAATCACCCCACTGACTTAGGATTTATAACATATTTTAAATATTACATATTTAATTCACCATGGACATATTTCATGTTTTATTACTCATCCAGGTTTTTACTAAAGTGAGAAATCAGTGAATTTAAAGTAAATTTAAAATGTAAGGTCAAGGCAGCCTAACTGGAAGCATAGCTGACTTAGAAAATGTTTCCAGTTTGGCTATTTTACCTTAAACTTGAAATCTAATTCTCATTAATTCTCATATTAGTGAATAACCCTGATATTGTTTAAATATTCTAAAATACTGACCAAAATCTGATTTGATGACTACGTGTCTCCTGATTCCCCTAAACTTTGTTACGCACCTTCTCAAACCTCTGTCCAGGGACGTATTAGCCGCGAGGCGAACAAGGCATTTGCCTTAGGCGGCATTTTTCAGGGGGAGGCAAAAAACGCCGCCCCCAAATTCCCAGCGCAAATGCCTAGTTAGCCTTGCGGCTAACAGACATGCTGGGTGCTGGGCGGCGCTGGCTGATGGTCCCAAAGGTAAGGAGGCTGGGGGGGGGTAAATTAAAAAAAAAAAGTGTTAATGTGAGTGATTGTGTGTGTGTGTGTCTGACTGACTGTGTGTGTCTGACTGACTGTGTGTGTCTGACTGTGTGTGTGTGTGTCTGACTGTGTGTGTGACTGTGTGTGTGTGACTGTGTGTGTCTGACTGTGTGTGTGTGTGTGTTTGTGTCTGTGTGTGTGTTTGACTGTGTGTTTGTGTCTGACTGTGTGTGTGTATTTAGAAGGTGGGGCGGGGGGAAAGGGTTGGGTGGGGGTGGTGCGGGGGGGAAGGTGGGTGCCTGAGTTTTGTCCTGCCTAGGGCAGCACAAAACCAGGATACACCACTGCCTCTGTCCCCTTCTTCTGCCATTGTTATCCTCCAGTCCTAACTTTGGTCAACCAGCTACCCATAACATGAGTTCCCACCTGCTTTTATATTCATTTTATTCATGAAAGTGTTTAAATGGGCATAAGCCTGAAAGTAATGTTGCGTATCTAAAAGATGGGTAGCATATGTGTATTGAAATGAATTGGCTAATTTATCTATGTCCACAGGGAACACCAATGAATTTTGAGTGAGATATAGTATGTTTCCTGTAAACTAATTTTACTTATCAATGTTATTCACTAAACTGAGAATTATTTGGAATTCAAAGTAGCTGAATTGGAAGCATATACTATTTGGCTTTAAATCATCAGTTTTAATTTTCAATTTAGCTAAATGCATGTAGCTATGTACACACTTGAAATGAATAATCTTGGAAAAATCATAAACAATGGTTAAAGTATACAGGTATATACTACAGTGGATTTAGGTCCATCAATTTATCAAAATGGAATAAAACCTTTTGCCTAGATAGTTATGTTATTAAATAGGGAACTGTTTAATTATCTTCATGTCAAATTTTTTTTCCTGAACCATTTTACTCAAATCTAATGCGCACCTTTATTGGCAAATTAAAGTTTCCAAAAATGTCAATGCACATTAGATTTGATGGTGCATTAGATTTGAGTACGATCAGGGACATTTGAAATTCCCAGAAGTGAAATTTGTATTTCCCCGTTTGTACTAGAATCTAATGGGTCAAAATCTGCTGCATTTCATAATTTTTCAATTCCATAATCTATGCCAACAGAGTGAGGATAAAACTTTAATTACTCTGTACATTTCTGAAAAGACAGCACGACAGAATGTGTACCCAATGCCACATCAAAGCAGGTAAACAATAGGAAGCTGAATATTGCACACTGTGAAATACATTTACTGAAGGCCATGCTTATGGGTACCCATAAGTCTCCAGTAAATATTTAGTAAAATAAGGCCAAGTCTGAAAACATTGCTAGCTGATCTCTGCAGGATTCCATCTAAGAATTTGTAGTAATCGCTGTAGTGGTCACACTTTAAAATTATTACTGAACATCTGCAGGCTATGGTATTATAATACTGTACATGATCTTTTTTTTGTAAAATACGGGTATTTCTACAGCGGAGTGAAATTTTAATTGTTGCGACAGGGATGCAAGACTTTCTTCTGTGTACATTATCCTCTTTACAAATGTGCATTACACTCACCAGTGATAAAAAAAAAATCACAGCTTCCAGGTTAAAACAAATGAAGTGCGCATTAGATTAAATTCGAGTACATACGGTAATTAAAAAACATATCAGAGATAGTTATAAAAACCTTTGCCTTTGTTTAATTTTAGGTAGTCAAAGTTATCTCAAAGGGCATAGAAATTCTCAGAATTATGGATAAAATGCAGAGTCTACCCATCTGTCAGGCCTGGTGAAAAGAACTCCAGATAGACATCAATTTGTTGGAGATGTAATAAATATACCAGCACCTACCTGCACGTCTGGTGGGGTTGTGATCTGATTAGAAACTTTTGAGCTAAAGTTATCTTGTTTTTGAAAATGTAACCAACATTCATATAACGATAACTCCAGAGTCTATTATATTGTATCTCAAATGGCCCCAAATGAGTAATAAGGAAAGAATATACATATCCACTGTTTGATGGTCTGCAAAGCCCGAAGTTGGAAATCAATGGTAGGTCTTGGAACCATTTAAAAATCAGCTAACATTTCACCTCAACATAGAATAAATGCTGGGTTGTGCTCAGGGATTTCACTCAAAAAAGTGTCTTTGCACACCACTCAAGGCTGCTAGAGCCAAATCAGGAGTCCCAGTGAAATTTCAGAAATCTGCGAATACGAAAAGTTGATGAAGGACATTCCTTAATTTATGCATTTCAGCACATAGAGGAAGTGTTCTCTGATCACTTCATTCCAGCACTTATGAATGGGAGTCCACACTGTAGTAGAACAGCCCGCAGCTGCTGTTGCAGCTCCTATCCTTGACCTGTACCTGGCCAGCATGGTCCACGCTGGAACACCGGGAAGCCACCCACACTGCTAGATATACACAGAGCTGCAGAATAACCCTTCCCTCATACAAACAATATGAACAGCCCACACATAAACGTACACATAATCCGCACAAACGCAACACCACTAACAATCCACATACATGCACACAACTCCACATGCAGGCTCTTGCATACAATACCCCAAACAGCCCCACACATACACACATTACCAAACACACAATGTAACATTTCCATCCACACACACAATTCCACAAGCAGCCCCCATACACAGCCCACATTCGTAGGTATCATACACGATACCACAAACTACTCATGAACAGATACAATATAATAGCGCATATACGCACAAATACAACAATACAAAGCAACCGCACTATAAATAACACAAGCAGAATACAGCAACATACACACCTCAATTTTAAAAAAATAGGACCGGCACGCTACGGGACATCACAATCTTATTTCGGCACAGTGCTCCTAAAAGGTTGCCTACACCTGCTCTAGTGAGCTATCTTTTGATTTGATTTATGGCTAGTTCTATTTTCTGTAACTGGATTTACTCATTAAGACAAATTGCATCCTTTTTCTCCCATCATTGCAATCTGGTCTCTAATATGACCAATTAAACAATTATAACTCTTAAAGGGTTACTCCAAGCACCATGACAACTGTAAGTGCAGCGTTTCGCTTTGAAATGCTATGGTTCTATGGTTAAACCAAGAGTGTAATGCACACACTAAAAAAGGGGGAATACTTCCTGCAGGATGCTCCAGAAATGGAAAGCCAATTCCTGGAGACATCAGATGGAAGAAAAGCAATATCCAGGTACACCTGATATTTCTTTTCTTCCATTTGGTATAATAACAATCATCTGGTAATTAGCAAGTCCTAAAATAAGGTAAATATAACCCCAGATGAAGAACAACACATGACATATTACACTATGTCAGGATTTATGTAACAGAAATAAAAGCAAAATGGAGAAGCCATGTGTGACAAACTAAGTCCGCCTTATGATTCAGTTGCTTATAGAACCACCTTTAGCAGCAATAACTTGATAATCATATTTTGTATGACTTTATTAGTCTCTCACATTGTTGTGGAGGAATTTTGGCCCACACTTGCAAAACAACGTATAACAGTATTACATAATTTATACATACTGATGTCTAATCACGTGTTGTAGTTTAAAAACACTTTACTTTGAGTATTGTTGCTGTGGAGTTCTGTTAAATGCTCAGAAACATCAACAATATGGCGCTCCTAAAAAAGACCGACAGAGGAGCTTAGTTTAAACATATGGGCTATCCTTCCTAAATAGGGAGGCTTGCGAGGTATGTGGTATTGTAGAGTAGCGAAATGGACCACAACTTCTGAAATAGAAGAGCTTATCTTCTCTACAGCTTCATACCCCAGACTGACTTTTAAACTCTTGCCTCATTAAACATTTGTAGCATGTTTAAATACAATATTTGTTGTTTTCTGCAGGATGGCACAGTTTTTGATGGTCGTCCAATAGAATCGTTGTCTTTGATTGATGCTGTAATGCCAGATGTTGTACAAACGCGACAACAAGCCTTCAAAGAGAAGTTAGCCCAACAATCTGCTGCTGCAGGAGCTACATCAAATGTAGCAACTGTCACAACCTCCTCAACAACTTCTGCGTCACAACAGAATACACCAAAGAATGGAGCAGCCACTGTGAATGGTGAAGAAAATGGGGCACATGCAATAAGTAAGAACATGATTTATATTACTTTTATGTAGCACGGTGTTAGGTAGGCTGTATAATCTACCCATAGTAAATGTATATAAATTTAATTTGTTTTGTACAAATTGTGGGATCCGGTTCTACAACTGATTATATGATGGAGCAATATGTTAGTTTGGGTCCTTCGAAGGGAGATTTATACTGTATTTGTACAAGAGATACATTTTGGAAAATATAAGAGCAACTCTTGGGGACACTCGGGTATGAGGCGCTGGCTGGTACCACATACGGGTAGGAACACACACCTGCTTACGCCCAGTGGAACAACATGTGCGAATGATAGTGCAATGGCAAAATAGTGGAGACACTGACCAGATTGTTGATTCGTTCTCCTTACACATAGTTTAATGGTACTCCCTGAGGACAAGAAGGCATTACAAGCATTAAAAGAGGCCCTAATCAGAGATGTATCATGAGTTTAACCTCGACAGGGCAGCCTAGCTCTATAACTTGATATCATTTACGTGACTCATATGCTATATTTGTTATACAGTTTAACTCCAAAAGTAAAACATAGTGTGAAAATATGCAATGACTCCCTTTTTTTTAGTGCCTCAAGCCTGAAGCACCTTGCTATTATTGCATTGTGTAAAACTTATGTTGGCAGTGTTCGTGTGAGATCCTGTAAAGTTTGAAAATTTGTATATCTGTCTTTTTACTTCTGTACATCTAATTACACTTGAAAGAAAAAACACTAATAAACAAAATAATTCTTCGTGCAAAGGAAAAAGCATGATAATGCGTACAATAAAACAGTTATAATACAGTTAAGAGAAATACATTTTTTGTATATATATGTGTGTGTGTGTGTATAAGCATTGACAGGTGGAGAGCTAACGGAATAATTTACCACTTTAAACTGTATTGATATTTAAGTTTAGTATCCTTCTTCCTTTTGAGGGTTATAGAAATTCCCTCATAATTTGACATTGTGCATATTTGTTCACAATTTTACCATAGAGTAGATTATTGCTCATTCAAATGTGAATGATTACCTTAGAGCAATCAAGTATTAGTTTTTAACAGAATATCATTATGGTTTTTATGATTTCTTGCATATATATCTATATCCATCCTATTATGATCCAGCAATATGGCCACTCATGGGTCTTCATGCAAAAATATCACACTTGTGTATTCCATATTCAGTTCATATATAAGCTGATATATTCAATGTGGCAACTTTGCACTGAATATGGAATAAACTTTTGTGATATTTTTGTGTGAAGACCCAAAAGTGCACATATTTCTGCATCTGTGTTGAAAGTCCTATAAAGTTTCCTATAGATGAAGTGCTGTCACATCGCTGGTTGTTATACAACTATAAATATGTAGATGTATGCAATTAAACTGTGTGTGTATATATATATATAAATATATATCCATGCCATTTAATTGCATACATCTGCATATTTTAGAAGAAGTGGGACAGTGAATCACACCTGTATAAACTAAGGTGATAATTATAGTATGAGTCTGAGAATTATCTAGTCTTGGATCAACTCTCAGGTCACTAAGAATAACTATACATCTTAATTGGATTTGATGTCTTACACGCTAAGCTTGCAAACGCCATATGTTTCACTCCTTGAAATCTTAACACTATCCAGTTTGTTTCTCTCATTGTTCTTAACTAATCGCAATATTTTCAGCATCTCCAGCAATTTCCATTTTTCTTTTTCTTTTCATATTTACGATAGGTGAAGAGGGCCCTGACCTCTTACATAAGAACATGCCCTACATAGTTGAACAAAATCCAATTTTAGTATAAAGTAGGAAAGAACACATACATGTGGGGGGGAAGAATGATGGAGGATAAGCCATGGGTCGAAAAAATTCGATGTAGTGTTGCTGCCCTTTAGGAGAGGGGAAGGGGAGGAGAGCGGTTAGGGAGACATATTGTATTTGAGAAATATATGATTTTTGAAAGATAGATCTATTACCCCTTGAAAAGAGGGTGACCTATATTTCTCAGTGAGACCAAATGAAGATGGGTAAATTATTATTATTATTATCGACATTTATATAGCGCCAACAGATTCCGTAGCGCTTTACAATATTATTAGAGGGGGGATTTATGTATAAATAGGACAATGACAAGAAAACAAATCAGTGATTCACATTTGTTGATGTTGGATCTCTCCATCCTCTAAGCTGGACACCAGCTGTTTGAGGGTAAACTGCCTGTAGACTGTTTTGTGCATGTATCATTGTTCCACAAAGGAGAGTAACTCTGTGTAAGTAGAAATGTGCAGCTTTTCCAGTGATGGGAAATCAATGTCTTCACTGTGCTTAGCATTCAAAGTCATTTTATTTATTATAATTATTATTATTTATAACCCATTGCATATACTGTCATTGAAAAGATCCAATTTCTCTGATTTATCGCTACCGACATATTGTCCTTCCTTTTATCTTTACTACTGCATATTTATCGTTATTTCATTTCTTTTCTATTTATGCCATTTACCTATTTATCCACCTTCATATTTATTTCATCTTTCATTTTATTTTCTCTTTCTCATCCTCACCCTATTCACTTATGGCACTGCTCCTTCGTTTTACCTAATCTTTCCTCTCCATCATCATGTTTTCTTCTACCTTATTCTTATTTGTGTTCTCTTCTTTCTATTATCTCCACCTTCTTTTATCTTTCAATTTTCATCCCTTCATTTGATGCATTGTATTCTACTCTGTTCTCCAATGTAATTGAGGGGTAATTGAGGGGTGTTGCTAGGTTCCAGAATAACCTTGTACTTCAGTTCAGGGGAAGCTTGATGACCCCTACACTGGCAGAGAGATGGAGATATGTCATGATGTATCACTTCCTCTCTACCCATGATCAGAGGATTGCTGGATGCTCTTTAGGTATTGAAAGCAAGTACATGCTGTACATCCAGGTATTCAGTGTAATCCCACCATATTGCCTAACTGAGGGGTGCGCGGTAAAGTTCTGTTCTCCAGCATTCCCTTCTATCAGCCTCCCTAAGTAGCCTTGCACTATATTACATATCTTTATTTTTATAATAGGTTTCTGCTGTGAAAAATAGCTGCCTGTTGTAAAATTAAAATAAAAAAGTTATAATATCCTTTTGCCCTGCCGAGACAGTGGGGAGAGTGTGGAAGTGAAAGGGTTAATGACACCAGACCCCTGGTTACCTGTTGCTAGTCCCAGCAATCACTAAATTAACCCCTGCAGTACCTTCTACAACATCTTAGTGCACACTTTACTGCCACCACCAAGACTTTAAATCCGGGCATTTTATGTTACCCCACACACAGTAGAATTATAGTATGACAACCTTACTTTACTGATCAGACATATATAATCAACCCTTTTGGTAACGTGTTTACCTGAGCTTTCTCAGGATAGTGAGCTCATAGAGAAAAAAGACACAAGCTGATTAAGTAAACATTTAATCTGACAAAATTTACAGTGCTGTGTACAACAATACAGAAATAAATGACATACAGAAATACGGATAACAAATTGTAAAACAGTTCATAAAATAAAATAGGAGAAAACACAAGAAAACCTTAAATATATTTACCGCTTATGTATAATTCTTATGGGAGATTCCGTTGGTAAAGTTCTCCAAGTAGTTGGTAAAAAGAAAAATCTCTCTGGATACTCCAACATCCTCAATATATCTCTTAAAACTAGTTGTTTCTCAGTGGGCAGACCCATGGTTGGTCAGAGGGGTTTGGCCTGGCAGTTTATTGCCCACTCCATATTTTCTTAAATTAGATTGTAATTTGAAAAACCCAAAGTCAGAGGATTCGCACCAATACCTTTTACGATGCCTTATGTCCAGCTCTGGTGATGGTTATCTTGGGACATTTATGGCTTAGGCCTGGTGTAAGTCCACCAACCATCCACTACTCCATCCATCTGGACCATCCAGGATTGCACAGCACTCATCAGTGAACAGGACTGTTTGAAAATTAGTCTTCATGTATTTTTCTGCCCAATGCAGCCGTTTCTACTTGTGAGCATTGGTTAGTGGTGGCCGAATAGAAGGTTTATACACAGTTGCAAGACTCTGGAGGACTCTACACCTTGATGTCCGTGGGACTCCAGAGGCACCAGCAGCTTCAAATATCTGTTTGCTGCTATGTAATGGTATTTTAGCAGCTGCTCTCTTGATCCGATGCATGGATCTGGCAGAAATCTTCCTCAATGTGCCTTTATCTGCACAAACCCGTCTGTGCTCTGAATCAGTCACAAATTTCTTAATAGTGCGATGATCACGCTTAAGTTTTCGTGAAATATTTAATGTTTTCATAACTCGTCCAACCCATTGAACTATTTCACTTTTTTCGGCAGCAGAGAGATCCTTTTTCTTCCCCATATTGCATGAAAATGGTGCTCTGCTTAATAATGTGGAAGACCCTCCTTTAGTAGTTTTTCCTTACATTGGGCTCACCTGGCAATATAATTATCACAGGTGTCCGAGATTGTTTTCGGTGATCAAAAGAGCCCTGAGACACAATGCCATCCATGAGTTAAACTGAAAAACAAAATATTAATTCTTTGTGACACTAGAATTTTCATAATCATTTGGAACAGGGTGTACTATTGAAGGACTTGGTTAGGTGGGTTTTGCAGCACTGATAAACATAAAACCCACTTCTGCAGCAGCTACTGTCCAGAGCACCTGCAAAGAAATTACGCTGTCAGTCATTTCTTTAAAGGACCACTATAGTGCCAGGAAAACATACTTGTTTTCCTGGCACTATAGTGCCCTGAGGGTGCCCCCACCCTCAGGGACCCCCTCCCTCCGGGCTGGATGGCGAGGAAAGGGGTTAAACTTACCTTTATTCTAGCGCCGGGCGGGGAGCTCTCCTCCTCCTCTCCGCCTCCGATCCTCCTCTTCGGCTGAAAGCGCATGCATGGCAGGAGCTGCGCGCACATTCAGCCAGTCTCATAGGAAAGCATTTGCAATGCTATCCTATGGACGCTTGCGTGTTCTCACTGTGATTTTCACAGTGAGAAGCACGCAAGCGCCTCTAGCGGCTGTCAATGAGACAGCCACTGGAGGATTTGGAGGCTGGATTAACCCATTTATAAACATAGCAGTTTCTCTGAAACTGCTATGTTTATAAAAAAAAAAGGGTTAATCCTAGAGGGACTTGGCACCCAGACCACTTCATTAAGCTGAAGTGGTCTGGGTGCCTAGAGTGGTCCTTTAATATTGCTGTACATGCACATGCACCGTAATGAGGCTTAAATTAATATGCCAGAAATTCTCTGGTTAAGCCAATTCAGGCTTACAATGTAACTGTGTAAAAGTTTTGTATGGTACTGATAGATCTGCTTTCTTTTTTTTCTATTCATAACCTTATATCTTTTTCATATTACCCTACCCCATTTATATTTCCATCACTTTACTTCTGTATCCTTTTTCTCTCATTCTAATAATTTACACGTTTTTCTAAAGTATATCTCTTGTTTTAATGCTCTATGATAAGCCTAATGTTCGTTTTAGAAGGATCTGATTCTTTAAAAACTTCCATGCTGCTTTTATTAGCAAGCTTGCCCAGTAAAGCATTTGATGCAATGTATCAAAGTCTTGGAGAACCAAATTTTATTGTGTGATGTGACAGTTGCTGGTGCACTTAATTTAACATATGTTACATTACATGTAACTGATCTACTAGACGGACACATTCCGTGGCTTATATAAAAGAATAATACGCACTAGATCTGTACGTATCTTAAAGATATGCATTCTATGTCTTTTCAAACAAAGAATCTATAGACAAGATCAATACAGACTTAAACATTTGTTCATCACGTGAATCTAACACCTTGTTCTACATCGTAAAAAAATAAAAAACAATATATATTTGATCATTGTTAATATCTTCACATATTGTCAGGTTTTTGTTATTAGGGTATTGTTAGAGAAAATGGGAATAATATGCATGTGAATACACAATTTCATACAAAGTTTCATACCGTGGAACCAAGTAACTTTAGTAAAACTGCTGCTTGGTATTAAAACGTATTTAGAAAATGATTAATACACTGCTGTTGTCATTTAGAACATTGGTGTCATTGGTGTCATTTGGGTCGAGATAGGGGCGGCAAACTCAGCGAAAGCCCTGGGCGGCAAAAGCTCTAGCTATGCCACAGAGTGTCCCTCTAACTGATATACTAATTAATCTTTGAGTGGTACTTACATCCAAACTTATATACTATGGTTGGTTATATCAAAATAAAATTAATCTGTTTACATTCTTGTTTTAAAAAGTTTTATGTAAATACATTTTTAGGTGACCTACAAATATGGCAGATGTTTGTGCATTAATGATCCTATGTAACATGTTTGTGATATGTTTTGCAGATAACCATGCAGAACCAATGGAAATTGATGGTGATGTTGAAATTCCACCTAACAAAGCAACAGTCCTTCGCGGGCATGAATCAGAAGTTTTCATTTGTGCCTGGAATCCTGTCAGTGATCTCTTAGCATCTGGGTAAGCTAGATGTTGCTATCTCTGGATATCAAATATTGTTCTTTTATTATTCTTTATTATTTTTTTTCATGGTGGCTGTGTGTCACAGCCAGGGGAGGTGTGGCTAGGTCTGCCTAAACAAAGTGATTTAACTCCTAAATGACAGAGAATAGAGCCGTGACATGGCAGACGCATTATCTATAAAACTACTTCATTAAGCTAAACTTGTTTTAGTGTATATGGTATGCTTTTAAGAACTTATTTTACAAAGGGCTCGAATCTTAGCTTTGTTTATGAAGATATAAAAAATGCGTACCATCCATGTGTCCCTTTTTAGAAGTTCCTATTTTGGGCTCAAATCCATCTGTTGCCTTTTCTATCCCAATGTTTCTCTTTTCTAGAAGCACCATATATTTGGTAGGCATGTGTATACCAGAACTCCTCAGCAATAATGCTAAAACTACAATAAATGTGTTTAGAAAGAATTCTGTGTAAATAAGACACTTTGTTGTTTTTCCAAATTACATTTTATTTGCCAAAATTTTTCGGAACAACCTGCCCCTGGCCACCCCACAAATCACACCTTTAAAATTAATGTGTTCCTTTTGTTCCATTTGAAATTTTGGGATGTTTTTAAATGTCTTAACATCATATTATGGTTCAAGAAACGCATTTTACTTCTCATTTGTCTTTGGTGTCCGGTATCAAGCAATGACTGATAGGTCAAACGTTCCTCTGCAAACCTCCAATACATCATGTATTTATAATTGAAAAATATGTTCTGTTGCTTTTTCTCATTTGAAGGTCAGGAGACTCTACAGCAAGAATTTGGAATCTAAATGAAAACAACTGTAGTAATTCTACTCAGCTAGTTCTAAGGCATTGTATACGAGAAGGAGGACAAGATGTACCAAGCAACAAAGATGTGACTTCTTTGGACTGGAATGTAAGTTATTTTATGTCAATAATACATTAAGAGGTAGCCACTCATGATGTTTTATTTTTGATGACTCCGTTTCAAAAAAACGAAATACTGCCCTTTAGTCAACTTTAAAGATAACTTAAAAGCTATAAGAAACTCTTCTGTCTCTGTACTGTATTGATTGTTTTATGAAGTAGATTTACTTTTTATTCTTTGGAAGTCTATTAAGAAAGTGAAAGAGACTAAAAAAAATTTGCATAGCGTTTTTACATTGTCAAATAAACTGTATATGAATAATGCATAAATTACATGAATAATTAACACGTATGCAAAGTCTACAATAAAAGGTTTTCCAGATTGAGGAGTGCACTTTACTATTATACGAAGTGTTCTAGTTAAGTAAAAAAAAAATAACACAACTCTTATTCTATTAAATGGATTAGGGATAGACTGGCTTTGTTTTAATGGCACTACATAGGTCAGTAGTGGCAAACCTATAGGACATATGCCACAGCTTGTTTGATTGCCACATTGCCTCACCTGCATTCTGCCTACATATAACCCCTGATCCTCCTTGTGGGACAGGTGGCTGCAATCTGTACATTTTGCTATATTGTAGCCACTGCTCCACCTTCTGAATTACATTACAATATAACTTTGTCTATCTTGCGTATGGAACATGACTATCTACAACAGTGGTAGTCAACCTTTTCCTACCTACCGCCCACTAATGCATCTTTTTGGTTGAAAAAATTTCCTTACCGTCCACCAGTTATTGCGCAAGTGCGGAATATTTTTTAGAAAGGAGGGTATTTAAAAAAAAACAAAAAATGTACATACTACTTTATGCATGTTTATAATGTTTTTAACTTTATAAAGTTTAATGAGAAAACAATAAAGTAAATTGAAATTACCTTTACTAGTGATTAATGAGAACCTTGAGGTTGATGCTGCAAGACTAAATATTTGATATCTGGTTCGATTTTCGTAAGGAACAAACAAAGGTCTCCTCTTTCGGTGATATTCAGACGACTTCTCTGTTTGCGCATAATATGATTTCTCATCTGTGCGTCAGCTCCCCTCCTCTCCCTCCTCAATTCCCCTCCCCACCTTTTTTTTCACTTTTTAAAAAAAATGTTTTAACCTTCCTTATAGCAATGCCCAGTAGGAAGGCTGAGCTAGGTATCCCACTTACTATTACTTACTATAGCCCACTATAACAGACAGGCACACATACATACATACAGACACACACACAAGACATAGATACAGACAGACAGGCACACACATACATACAGACACACATACAGACACACACACACACAAGACACATACATACAAACAGACAGGCACACATACATACAGACACACACACAGACATGCATACAGACACACACACATAAGACATACATACAAACACACATACACACATACAGACAGACACAAGACACACATACATACAAAGACACATACACACACAACACATATATACAAAGACAAGACACACATACATACACACATATATACAGACAGACACACACACACACGACACATACAATGACACACACATATATACAAAGACACATACATAAGACACACACACATACATACAGACACACACACAAGACATACATACAAAGACATATACACAAACAAACACACACAAAATATTTTAGTCACCCTCCTGCTTCCTACCTTTTAGGTGCAGGAGGGTGACTTTCCCTGGGGTCCAGTGGTGGCTCAGGTGGATGAGAGTCAGAGTTCCTACTCTGACTCCCTCCTCCTTCCTCCCACGCAGTCTGTGTGTTAGCTGGGAGGAGTGACGTGCAGTCACTTCCTCCCAGCTCTGTGATGTAATCACAGGGGGCCCAGTCGCGCTGTTAAAGTGCCCAGCGCTGACCGGGCCCCCTCACATTCCACATCCATCGGGTGGCCCTGACAGCATGGGCCTCCCGATGGACCCCTCCATATGCGGTCGCGCGGGCCGTGGCCGCGGCCGCAAGGTGTGATGGCGGTATCCAGTCGCAGGGGTACCGCCGGCTCGCACCTGCCCGCCCAATCTCTCAAAATTAGAAAATCCCTACCGCCCACCTGGAATCCTGAAACGCCCACTAGTGGGCGGTAGGGACCAGGTTGACGACCCATGATCTACAAGGATGGTAGTTAAATATAATCAGCACTAGAGGTTTGGATGGGGGTAGCGGGGAGATGACAAGGAGAGAAAGCAAGAAATGGGATGATTGAAATGGGGAGAGGAGGGGAAATTAAGTAAGTGGCAGTGGGGAGATGCACGTTATTAAAAATGGACAGTGGGTAGATCAGGGAACAGCATGGCTTCTGGGTATCTCATACGGGCTACAATAGAGAAATATAAAGATATCGAGAAAGAAGAGGATGCAGGGGGGCATTAGGGAGATCAAGCAGGTGACAATGGGGAGACACGGGACAGTCTGGCTCTGAAGATAAAAATCAAGGAAAGGGATGCTAAGAGGCCAAAGAAAGTATAGAGGGGAGATGCAAAGAGATCATGCAGAGGACTTTGTGTCGGTGGACGCAGGAAAACTGCAAGGGACAGTGTTCTGATAAGTGTTTATAAGACCACTTGTGTTGAAAATGGAGCCACAACCAGATCAAAAATATTTTGATTTTCCATGACTCTCAGCACTTCTTAATTAACTTGCCGTTAGCTGCCGTTTCTCCGATTTCTCTTTGCAATCCCAAAAATGGAAATCAGCTCTACTCTAACAAAGCACAACCATACTCTAGACACTTTATTTAAATACATGCTATGTTGTCATCTTCTTTTGCTACGATTCCTTTTCATGCATCTTTGTCGATTCCACTTTCTCATTGTGATCATCGTGCCCCTATACCACAATGTAACAACATAAGACATCTGTAGTTTAGTTTGTATCATTGTACATACATGCTTTATAGGATTTTGATGGATTAAGGAGCTCTATGGAAGAGATGGTAGCCTTTGGTGGGTGGTGGCAAGGACACAAGTATTGGAGAGTGAATCCTATGTTTGAAATTCTGATATATAGTATTCTAATTTTGGATTCAATGGGTTGATAACATCATAAAGAAATATGTGCAGAGCATTTTTAACTGCACATCTGTTTTCCCCAATTAGAACGTAGACCTGTCCACCATCCAGAGCAAAATTCTCCATTAACCATAATAATAGGTCTATATTAAGCTACGCTTATCTATTAAAGTAATTTTTCCATTATACACAATGTAATTTGGTGCCACAGAGTGTAAGGGGTGGTTTGGGTAGCCTTGTTTTATTAACCCTTAAAGTAGGATGATTTTGTTTAAATTCACTTTATTGGTAACTGTGAAAAACCTTCCACGCATCCCTTTGCTGTTGACTCAACTGAGAAAAAAAAAAATCTGAAATATTTTAACATTCTGCCACAAAAAGAATAGAACATTTAATTGACTTGGAAATCAAGAAGCTGTTAATGCCCGTAATAACTTGTATGCTCATAAAGCTGCTGCTTTGCCAAGAAAACAGCTACTTGTTTACTGTAGTTAAAACCATTGTGGAACTTGATGAAACAGATTCTCTAGGCAGATATTTCCATGTACGCATTGCCTTTAACCTTTAATTCTCTGCCCATTGCAGTGGACCATGGAAATGAAAGTGTTAAGCGCTGCCTGTTAACATTATATTTTACGATTCATTCACCCCTAGTTTTAAATACATGTTAAATTGCACCTACAGCAATTCAAAACGGTCCTTTCTGGAATTTCAAAGCACCGTTTGACATGTGTTGATAACCTGGCAAATCACTGAGCTGTTTCAGAAGTATGTTTTAAGCAATTTCCAACATTTTTGCTTTTGTTCGTCTCTACCTTTTGACAGGCTGATGGCACCCTCTTAGCTACAGGATCATATGATGGCTTTGCACGGATTTGGACGCAGGATGGTAAGTTGGACTTATGTAAGTGTTTCTTATAAAGTGATCAGTTTTTTTAGTGTGTGTTTCAACTATGCAGTAAACTCTGAAATAGTTTTAAATATTGCAAATTGTGATTTTAACTCTTGAAAATGTGCTAGTAAATTAAGTACAGCATCTGCAGGTTCAGATACTAGAGATAGGCCTGGAAACTGTTAAAGGACCACTATAGTGCCAGGAAAACAAGTTTGTTATATAGTGTCCTGAGGGTGCCCCCACCCTCAGGGTCCCACACCCGTGGCACTGAAGGGAGAGGAAGGGATTAATCCCTTACCTTTTTTCCAGCGCCGGGCTCCCTCTGTGCTGGGACTCTCCTTCCTCTTCTGACATCACTGGCTGAATCCGCATGCGTGGCAAGAGACGCGCGCGCATTCAGCCAATCCATAGGAAAGCATTGCTTTCCTATGGACGCTGGCGTCTTCTCACTGTGAAAATCACAGTGAGAAGCGTGGAAGCGCCTCTAGCGGCTGTCAATGAGACAGCCACTAGAGGCTGGATTAACCCATAGGTAAACATAGTTTCTCTGAAACTGCTATGTTTACAGCAAAAAGAGTTAAACCTAGCTGGACCTGGCACCCAGACCACTTCATTAAGCTGAAGTGGTCTGGGTGCCTATAGTGGTCCTTTAAGAGCACAGGCCACCAGTCCATGCAGAAACTTGCACTGTTGGGCTAGCAAATGCCTTGTGCAATTCATGCCTGATGCCTTACTACTGCATAATTGTAAAAAATAGACATCCCAGCACATATCCCACTGCTTTTATATGGCAACAGTACATAATGCATACACACAGCACCACACACAAATGCACCCACTACACACAAATTCACACACGCATACTCCATATAAAAACATGCTTACACTTAACATACAACACACATACAAACACTGCTCAGTGTTAAATACAAGCCTGCAACGATGGGAAAATGGTAGATCCACAACTGGCAAAGCCTTGTGGGAATTGTACAGCAGACAGGGATCTACCTTTTTTTCCATCCTTGCAATAGTAGGGCCCCAAAAGCAATTCTTGCACCAGGGCCCTCTCTACTTTAGTTCCGCCACTGGCTGTAGTGGTTCTAGTGACTATAGTGTTCCTTTAAGTTGTTATGAGAAAGTGTTCCTTTCAGCCACTTTCTTAACATTGTTTTCTTTACCATCAATTAATGTGCTGTTCTATATTCTTTATCACATTATTTGCCTAGTTGTTTCTCTTTCACATAGTTACAGTATTCTCATAAGAACTTTATTCTTCCCTGCGGCTGTTTAGTTGATATTGCATAAATAGAATATTTTAAAATGTGTAGTTCCATGTCAGGGTCATTTTTTTCCATACAACTCGTGTTATTACAATTCTATTGTTCTGGGGGTTTTTTTTGTTTGTTTTTTTGTTTAGTTCTTTTTTTTTTTTTGCTTTTAACAGTTTAAAAAATCATAAAAAAATAAAACTTATTTTGTAAATTGCCCAGATCTTTCTGCCATATGCCTTGATTTGCCAAGTGCTTCACATTGATATTGAAAAGTGATAATTTATTAAAATCAGATCGAGGAAAAATGGTCCTGTACAGCAAACATCTATTAAATGTAACGATGAGGTAGAAGAATCACTTTCTGTTATTCTCCTTTATGTATAGGCACACATACGAATATCAACCCTGGTGTAATGTTTGTCTTATTCCCCACACACAGGTAACCTTGCAAGCACTCTGGGTCAACATAAAGGTCCCATCTTTGCATTGAAGTGGAACAAAAAAGGGAACTACATACTGAGCGCTGGTGTTGATAAGGTACATGTTTATAGGAAGAGAAAAGCTAAACAACATTTCATTTTAAATTAGCTCGCTTTCTATGTTTTGAGGTCAGAATACAGCAGGGATTCTGCAATACAATGTTCTGTACACTGTAACTTATGTTCTTATTTTTAAACGTTACACAGTCAAGTACTGAACAAAACAAATTGAAAACCAGCCTGAAACTATATATTCAGGGTAAATTGGAATTGTTTTATTTGATGAATGTTATCGTGATTTTCATTTATTTGGTTTTTTATAGTCCCTGTTGTTATAGATGCTAGAATAAAACCTGTCTCCTAGAATGCTCAACATATTTAATTGTTAATATAGCAGGGTTATAGTAAGCAGGCGCCTTGGAAAATATCTCAAAGATTGTTCTTACAGCAGAAGCCACGTATATTTATTCAAAACAAAAAACAGAATGTACACGGGTATTGAAAAACACAAGGACAGCTGTGTACAAAAAAATAATCGTTCATCCTGTGTGCACTATTTTTCTGTTTCATTTGCACCAGCTGTGTCTGGGGTACGTCTGTTAAAAGATCTTCTCTCTTTACACTATGATTGTGACCTACCAGGAAAGATCTTGGAGGTGGAGTTTTCCTTGTTCGTAAAGGGTAATATAATTTATAGGCTGTAAGCTCCTGTGCTCTCATGCTAATTTTGTCTTGGACCACCTACATACAGTCCACATTCTGACAGACCTGTCAAGTCACACTGTGGTGTCATATAGAGTATTTTTTTTCCCAATTCTCTCAGTCACTTAACTAATCACCTCTGTTGCCCTGTGTCGGGAGGACCAATAAAAGCGTGCACTGCAAATACCTGCTTATCTGCGCTCACTGCGCACTTGGAGTGAATATTTCATCATTTCAACAGCACTGGGTATATGGCAGCCTCAGGGTCCAACTCCCGTGGCACTAAAGGGGGAGGAATGGGTTAATCCCTTACCTTTTTTCCAGCTCCGGGCTCCCTCGGTGCTGGGACTCTCCTCCCTCTTCTGACATCTCTGGCTGAATGCACATGCTCTGGCTGAATGCACATGCATGGCACAAATATCTGCCAGGATGATATTGCATTGTGGGTGGGCATATTGTCCATGATGCTACACGTTGGCAGGTCTGTTTTTGGCTGTCTTTCTACTTCAAATGGCTAGGGTTTTTTTGGGTAGGTTATGTGGACTGGAAACAGAAAAATATTTTGATGCATTTTGAGATTTCTGCAAGAGATTAAAACTGTTTCAGGTCTCGTTGCATTTGATTACAGTGTTGATCTAAACAAATTGCACAAAATATAAAATGTCTTAATCTTTTAGTCCTTGGGAATCATTTTTTTTTGGGGGGAAGGGGGAATACTCCGGTTATTGAGACCACCTCCACCCTTTGCTGAAAATAAATTAAGCAAATAAAGAATACTCACCTTATTTCCAGGGCCCAGACTAGTCCGCTTCAGCTCTTCAGCTGCCTGTTTCGCCTCTAAAGACGTCCGTATGCCATTGGAATGGAGATACGCATGCACAACCAAATACCGTAATCCTCCAATCAAATGCTGCTTTGAGTAGCAAGACACAGGACTTAGTTTGACTCAGTCCTGGAGGAGGAAGGATCAGGAAGATAGCCACTAGAGGTGCATTTTACTATGTAATGTAAACATTGCTGTTTTACCTTGCAGAGTTAAAACTACAGGACCACTGCACCCATACCACTTTATTGTGATGAAGTGGTTGGGATGACTTTACTGATCTTTTAGCATACATTTACAGTAAATAATATTAAAGGAACACTATAGTCACCTAAATTACTTTAGCTAAATAAAGCAGTTTTAGTGTATAGATCATTCCCCTGCAATTTCACTACTCAATTCACTGTCATTTAGAAGTTAAATCACTTTGTTTCTGTTAATGCAGCCCTAGCCACACCTCCCCTGGCTATGATTGACAGCGCCTGCATGAAAAAAAAATTGGTTTCACTTTCAAACAGATGTAATTTACCTTAAATAATTGTATCTCAATCTCTAAATTGAACTTTTAATCACATACAGGAGGCTCTTGCAGGGTCTAGCAAGCTATTAACATAGCAGGGGATAAGAAAATCTTAATTAAACAGAACTTGCAATAAAGAAAGCCTAAATAGGGCTCTCTTTACAGGAAGTGTTTATGGAAGGCTGTGCAAGTCACATGCAGGGAGGTGTGACCAGGGCCGGCCTTAGGCCTTCAGGCGCCCTGTGCGAAAAATCTTAACAGCGCCCCCCCCCTCCCCCCCCGCGCCATCCATGTGTATAGGGGATTTATTAAATGAAAATTTAACAATTAACAAATATTTATCACCTCTTCCCTGTCATTACCTTGCATGGAGGGAGGGCATGCTGATCTCTGGTGATCAGAGCTTTCCTGTGGTAATCCGCGGCAACGTTCTGATTGGCCGGAACTCGGAAGACAGCTACATTTATCATGTGTGTGTCAGACGTGATTGTGTGATGTGTTCTCTGTGTGCCATATTTGTAATGGGTGTATTGACTGTGTCTGATATGAGTGTGTATTGACCGTGTGTGATTTTTGTTCACTATAGCAGTAGATAGGGGGAGCAGGGGCACTGGGGTAGATGTGGGAGCAATGCACTATAGCAGTAGATAAGGGGAGCAGTGTCACTAGGGTAGACAGGGAACAATGGCAATATAGGGGGAGCATGGGCACAATAGGGATGGATAACTATAGGGGTAGATGGAGGGATCAGGTACACTATAGGGGTAAATGGGGAAGCACTATAGGGGTAGATGGGGAGCAGGGGTGCTATAGTGGTAGATCGAGGAGCAGGGGCACTATAGAGGTAGATAGGGGGAACTATAGAGATAGTACCCATGTTCCCCATCTATAGGAGTAGAGGGGGCACTATAGGGGTAGAGGGGGGCACTATAGGGATAGATGGGGAACAGGGTTACGATAGGGGAAGAGGGGGCACTATAGGGATAGATGGGGAACAGGGGTACTATAGGGGTAGAGGGTGCACTATAGGGGAAGAGGGGGGCACTATAGGGATAGATGGGGAACAGGGTTACTATAGGGGAAGAGGGGGGCACTATAGAGATAGATGGGGAACAGGATTACTATAGGGGAAGAGGGGGGCACTATAGGGATAGATGGGGAACAGGGTTACGATAGGGAAGAGGGGGCACTATAGGGGAAGAGGGGGGCTCTATAGGGATAGATGGGGAACAGGGTTACTATAGGGGTGGGGGGGGCACTATAGGGGAAGAGGGGGGCACTATAGGGATAGATGGGGAACAGGGGTACTATAGGGGAAGAGGGGGGCACTATAGGGATAGATGGGGAACAGGGGAGGGATAGATGGGGAACAGGGTTACTATAGGGGAAGAGGGGGCACTATAGGGATAGATGGGGAACAGGGGTACTATAGGGGAAGAGGGGGGCACTATAGGGATAGATGGGGAACAGGGGTACTATAGGGGAAGAGGGGGGCACTATAGGGATAGATGGGGAACAGGGTTACTATAGGGGTAGAGGGGGGCACTATAGGGATAGATGGGGAACAGGGGTACTATAGGGGTAGAGGGGCACTATAGGGGAAGAGGGGGCACTATAGGGATAGATGGGGAACAGGGTTACTATAGGGGTAGAGGGGGGGCACTATAGAGATAGATGGGGAACAGGGGTACTATAGGGGGAGCAGGGGCACTATGGTCTCACTTACCAGGCAGCAGATTCAGGCCTCGGTTAGCTCCGCCCCCGCCGACCACTTGGCTCCGCCCCCATCGGCTGCTTGGCTCCGCCTCCTACAGTCTCTTTCGCTGCTAAGCCCTGGTAGAGGGCAGGGGGTGTGCAAGCTGTCAGCCATAGGGCGCCCCCTGCTGCCATGGCGCCCTGTGCGGCCGCACAGCTCGCACACCCCTAAGGCCGGCCCTGGGTGTGACTAGGGTTCATAAACAAAGGGACTGAACTCTTAAATGGCAGAGGATTGAGCAGTGAGGCTGCAGGGGCATGTTCTATACACCAAAACTGCTTCATTAAGCTAAAGTTGTTCAGGTGACTATAGTGTCCCTTTAAGCAGGATTTATTACATTTATACATTAGTCAGTTTTTCTACGTCACAAAATATATATATATATATATATATATATTTTTTTTTTATCAATCTTCCTTTTATTGAGATGAAAGCATTATACAGAAGCGAAAAAACAATACTGCAGAGCAAGCCAGCTTGGCAACGTCGACATACAGGATTAGGTACGCAATACTCTGAGCAAGAAAGACATCTCTTTTTTAAATTGCTGGATATTACAAACGATGTACCAGGCTAAGCATGTTCGTCTATGTCAACAATATAACGTAGTTTCACCACAGGAGAGGCTATATAGACCGAGGTAAATAAATGACATAAGTAATAGCAGGCACAGTATACACATCCTAGAGCAAGCATGTCAAACTCAAAAGGTAGCACGGGCAAATAAACAAGGTTTACGTTTTTGTGGGCCGCAAAAAAAACAGACTTAAATTTTCATAGAAACGTAGGTTTGTTTTGAAAAGTACAGTAGAAAAAAAAACAGTATCCCCCTCTACTAAACCCCAGTCGTCGTCCCCTACACTAAATCCAAGTCACTAAATCCAGTTTTGTGATGCCAGGTGCCGGAATGACGTCATATTCCGACACCCTTCATCACTACAGCCTCAAATCTGTTATTGAAAGAGTCCAGCCACTCTTTATCCCTGTGGCTCAGTTGAGAGTGCAGCGTGTCATGGCCGGCGTCCATTTTGATTTTGCCTTGTGGGCCTCGAGTATGTGTGCGGTGTGCTGCTCGGGGGTCTGTGAGCCCCAGTGGGGACCAGGATAACCCCCGCCAGTCCGGGGAGGGGAGAGATCAGGGTTCGTGGCAGGTCCCACCTGGTGCTGCGCCACAGGGTGCGGGCGATCGGCAGCCTCACCCATCTGCCTGCTATGCTGGGCTGCAGCGGAATGTCCGCTGAGAATAGCTTTAGAAGGGTCGCTCTGGTGGTTAGAGCCGCTCTTGGGTATGCCGTGGGTAAGGTGCAGCTGAGTGCTGAGATTTTTGAAGACTGGCTACCTATGATACAGGCTTATTTATGGAGTCTTTGTGGGAGCTTTCACGATCTGCAGCCAGCCACCATGATGCCCAGGCCCCGCCCCCGTTTAATTTTTTTTGTCCATAGATTTAGTTTTGTATGTTTTTATATGGCCACTGAATGGTATTCTTTCAAAATAAATGGCTTTTTAAAGTCGCTGAGGTTGCAGAGGATGTATCGAGTGAACCACCAAACTCTTATTAGCTTTTCCTCAAGCTACGTAAGGTTCTTGATATTAAATGTCCATTGTACAATGTAGGAGAAATCTTGTGCATGGCAGTTTTCATTCTCCTGAGCAAGCCCAACGCTACTCAAAATATTCCCTTTGTAGCAATTGATCCACCTATAAAATAAAAAAGTATAATTGTATAATGTACATGTTTACATTTCGCCACCTTGTACGGTTTATAATAAATCTCTATAAGCTATTTGCCATTTTTTTTGAGGGGTGAAAGTAGATTTAGTACATGGCAGATAACTCCTATTTTATCTCTCTTTTTTTCTTTTGTCCCCTTGTCTCTTCTTTAGACGACGATAATATGGGATGCACACACAGGTGAAGCAAAGCAGCAGTTTCCATTCCATTCAGGTATTTAAAGAAGTGCATTTCTTCTTTAATTGTTTGTTAAATTGTAGCCTTTGTTCTTTGATGAAAGTACATTAACAATTAATCCATCATTTATACTTTATATATTTATGTATATATTTCAACATTTCTAAATGTGATTATTACAAGCCAGAAGTAAGTTAAAGTATCACTGTCCCTTTAAGCTGTGTCCCCTAAGTACTCATATTTGTGGTCCACCCCTGATTTATATGGTTAAAGAAGGCATTTATATAAAACAACGGCACCCTTCAGTTTGCATAGGAACAAAATGTAATTAAAGGAATATGAAAAACTCTAAAAGTGCTTTACGATGCATGCTTCGTTGTCAAAATTTAAAATAGTGCAAATTTGAAGAGAAATATGCACTTTAATGACTTTATTAAAAGCAATTTGGGAGCACACCCATGGCAGCCAAGCTGACACTCAATACGCTTTTTGATTTACCCCACTTCACTATTAAGCACATTTGTAGAGATTCTATTGGTTTAGCATTAGTCAATGCTTATGTATGAGAAGTATTCTATTGGATGATCGCGACATAAGATTGGCGCATTCATCCCAGTTGTGCATGCACCAATACTCTTCAGACACGAAGGGGAGCCCTGAATCTCTCCCATGAAGAAGATGACACACTGTATTTTAACAATGAAAAAAAATGTTTTGTAATATAGTGCTTTGAGATTTTTATAGCCGGGTACAGTTGAAAAATAAAAATGATGTAGTGACATTATATTTATCTCAGTGGGTGGCAGCATTTACTGCAAAAGTGTTCTACCTCGATCTCATGTATATATAAAACTTACAAGGAAAGTGAAGTGGAAATCAACTCAATCGATTGATTATTCTTTGTGTATATGCCCCTGACCAAATTAATGAAACAATGCGTGCACGCTCCCTGAAGTAATTCACACCAGACGCAAGTTTCAGGTAGTTGAATAACTTGAGGAAAGTTTATTCAGAGGGGACGGCAAGTCCCTTTTAAAGCAAAATTACATCATAAGCATTGTCAGAGATAACATGGAATAATACGGTATCAATTGGTTAGGTGTTAAGTAGTTATCTTAGTGCTCTGCCTACTAGAGGTGATGTCACTGAGACCATGAGGGTCTCCCCCAGATCTCAGCGCCATCTTGTTACACGAGGTAGTTAGTCGAGGTTATAGGGAGGGAGGGGTTAGAAACTTCTAGCAGCCATTTTGTCTAAACATGCGTGAATAGCTTATCTACTGTTTTCAGTGCAATGGGTAAATAGACATTTTACTAACTACAAGATTATATGTGTATATATATTCATATTTTAATTCCACAACAGAAAGGTTAAAGGATCTTAACATATATAGCTTGGAGGAAAGACGATACAGGCGGGATATGATAGAAACATTTAAATACATAAATGGAATCAACATAGTAAAGGAGGAGATTATATTTAAAAGAAGTAAAACTACCACAACAAGAGGGCATAGTCTTAAATTAGAGGGGCAAAGGTTTAAAAATAATATCAGGAAGAATTACTTTACTGAGAGGGTAGTGGGTGCATGGAACAGCCTTCCAGCTGAAATGGTAGAGGTTAACACAGTAAAGGAGTTTAAGCATGCATGGGATAGGCATAAGGCTATCCTAACTATAAGATAAGGCCAGGGACTAATGAAAGTATTTAGCAAATTGGGCAGACTATGTTTCTATGTGAAAGAAAGCCTGCATTGCTTGAAGAAAACTGTAATTTTAATGCTTTAATTGTTTGCACTGTATAAATGATAATAATATTAATAAGAACTGTTGGCATAACTCATTAGCTATAGGTAAGGATTTTTGGAGATCAGAGGGGATATGTGTTTTATTTTTTTTATGTTTTAATTACATTGTATGAGAGATTGCCTTGCCACAGCCAAAACACACAGTGTTAAGGCACAGGCATAAAAATCTCTTTAATAACCGAAAAGGTGCCAAGAGAACTGTTGGATTAGACTTCTGAAAAAACCCAAAATTGATGTCTACTTATTTGAGTACTTTGCATAGTATTTATTACATGGTAATCTGGGTAAAAAGAAAAAGGCTCCAGTCCATTGAGTTTAACCTTTTAAAACACATCTGTGTATGCTGTTGATCCTAAAAAAGGCAAAAATCCCAATTTAAGACAACGGACAATTATGCCACAAAAAGGGAAAACAAAGTCGATCTTGACTCCACAATGGCAAACAGATTTGTCCTTTGAATAACAAACTGTATACAAACATATCAAATGTAATATAGTAAATGTATGTCCTCAGGAAACTGTAGAAATGCAATATATGTACAGGCTAGTGTGGGTTGGGATTTTCCTATTGCCTTATGATATATGTTTCATGAATGAGGATACTGTTTGACACACATGTTCGTCTTAGCTTTGTCTGTCACTAAATGTAAGTAAAAATAGTCACATACTTTCTGTGTTTGACTATCTCTTCAGCACCTGCTCTGGATGTAGATTGGCAAAACAACACCACATTTGCCTCGTGTAGTACAGACATGTGTATTCATGTGTGCAGACTTGGCTGTGACCGCCCAGTCAAAACCTTTCAAGGACACACGGTAAGTATATTATGCACATATGTGATAAGATTTTGTCTTTGTATTATTTATTTCTAGTCATGCCAGTTAAATCTTACACAGCACATAAACACAGCTTAAAATGTTCTATAGATACATTAAATGTTATTTCTGGCAATTATGAAACAGTGCTGACATTTTTTACCATCCGCTTCATGTTCTACATATACATTCAAATACATTACAGAGCGTAGGATACACATTTTCACACACATATATAGCTAGAACGGCTTAACACATTTTAACACACGTATGTAGCTAGAATGGCTTAACACATTTTAACACACATATGTAGCTAGAATGGCTCAACACATTTTAACACACATATGTAGCTAGAATGGCTTAACACATTTTCACACACATATATAGCTAGAATGGCTTAACACATTTTCACACACATATGTAGCTGTAGGAAATTATTGTAGATATTCAATAATATCAAAAATTGAAACTTAAAATTGAGATTTAAGTTAAAATACATTTTAGCAGCTTTTCTATAGAACTTTGACTAACCATATGGATTTGTTCATAAATGAAAGCCTAATTAGAAAATTCAGGCTAAAATTGCTTATTTGGAAAAATCCCTCTAGTTCATACAAAAAGGTCTGTCTCATTTTACCTGAATTTTACAGGTTGTTTTTCAATTCATCACGATTCACTGTTTAATGAATAAGCTTCCTGGAATAATGCGTTTTAGGTCCTGAGTATAAGTATGCTGGGTTCTTTTTTGCCTTTCCTGACATTTCTCATTTCAACGGATTATAAATGCCAAGGGCTATGATATATATAGTTTTTTTTATTATTATTATTTTGTATTCATGAATCACGACCATTCTTTTTAATAAAGGTCTTCTCTTGATGGAATTATTAAACTGGAATCTTGCAAACGATGCTTTCTAATAATCAGGACCAAATGTTTGGAATTCCTTTTGATTTATTTCACTCCACGCTTGACAAATATGATCTTGGCAGAAGAAGAGAACAGATTTCTGGAAACACCCATGCAACCGAATAACAATTTCAGGAAGATTGATTCACTGTTACTTTCAGTTACTTTCTGTTATTCTTGTCTGCAGATTGTAACTTTATACTTTCTCAGACATATCCAGTTTTATTAATTACATTTTAAGTAGGGATAATTAATTTCACACCTTCTGAACCTATATTTAACTTTTTAAGCAATTTTGGTGATTAAGCTACACTCTTCAGTCTTATTTTTTTAATGCAAATATTCAATGTCCATAGTACTCATCATATGCTTGAAATCATATATTATATTTGTTCTGCTACCCAGTTGGGCACACATGGCTATAGATGGCACTTTAGGAGTATATATACAAGATCCTTGTTTAGGGTATGATTTCACAATTTACTATTTGAAGTGGACATGCACGGATGAAATTATCTTTGTAATATTTATAATCAGTGCTATTAAACCTCTTGATAATTGCATAGCTCCTACCGTCTGCCATGATCCCTAATTTTTACATCACATAGCTGAGAAGAGATATGCGTCCATTAAGTTCAGCCTTTCTCACATCTGTTTTTGCTGTTGTTCCAAAAGGAGGCCATAAAAGCCAAGTCTGAAGCACTTCCAATTTTGCAACAAACTAGGAAAAAATTCCTTCTTGATCCTAGAGCTGCAGTTCAATCTTTGCTTGGATCAAGAAGCTATTACCTAACATTTTAAATGATATTTTTGATTCCTACCATGACCTCACCAATGAGCTTACTGGCCCAGGCCCTCAAACATTTGTTTTTGCTATTTCTACATGAAGTACTGTTTGGCAGCATGCTCATCAAATAACTTAAAGAAACACTACAGTGACAGGAATACAAATATGTATTGCTGTCATTATAAGTGTGAAAGGGATGTTTGGGTGTCCTGCTCCCCTGACAGCGAAGTGAAGGGTGAGATTACTAACTTTTATTTCAACACCGCACAGGTCTGGTACCACTCACATTCCGCCCCTTTGGCTATCATTATTAAAATAGATGATCTTAGCCAATCCAATGCTTACCCATTAGATAGCATTGGGAGGATATTGTGCATGCGTGGCAAAATAGAACACATAAATAAATAAATACATCTGTTAAATAGATATACAGGGAGTGCAGAATTATTAGGCAAATGAGTATTTTGACCACATCATCCTCTTTATGCATGTTGTCTTACTCCAAGCTGTATAGGCTCGAAAGCCTACTACCAATTAAGCATATTAGGTGATGTGCATCTCTGTAATGAGAAGGGGTGTGGTCTAATGACATCAACACCCTATATCAGGTGTGCATAATTATTAGGCAACTTCCTTTCCTTTGGCAAAATGGGTCAAAAGAAGGACTTGACAGGCTCAGAAAAGTCAAAAATAGTGAGATATCTTGCAGAGGGATGCAGCACTCTTAAAATTGCAAAGCTTCTGAAGCGTGATCATCGAACAATCAAGCGTTTCATTCAAAATAGTCAACAGGGTCGCAAGAAGCGTGTGGAAAAACCAAGGCGCAAAATAACTGCCCATGAACTGAGAAAAGTCAAGCGTGCAGCTGCCACGATGCCACTTGCCACCAGTTTGGCCATATTTCAGAGCTGCAACATCACTGGAGTGCCCAAAAGCACAAGGTGTGCAATACTCAGAGACATGGCCAAGGTAAGAAAGGCTGAAAGACGACCACCACTGAACAAGACACACAAGCTGAAACGTCAAGACTGGGCCAAGAAATATCTCAAGACTGATTTTTCTAAGGTTTTATGGACTGATGAAATGAGAGTGAGTCTTGATGGGCCAGATGGATGGGCCCGTGGCTGGATTGGTAAAGGGCAGAGAGCTCCAGTCCGACTCAGACGCCAGCAAGGTGGAGGTGGAGTACTGGTTTGGGCTGGTATCATCAAAGATGAGCTTGTGGGGCCTTTTCGGGTTGAGGATGGAGTCAAGCTCAACTCCCAGTCCTACTGCCAGTTCCTGGAAGACACCTTCTTCAAGCAGTGGTACAGGAAGAAGTCTGCATCCTTCAAGAAAAACATGATTTTCATGCAGGACAATGCTCCATCACACGCGTCCAAGTACTCCACAGCGTGGCTGGCAAGAAAGGGTATAAAAGAAGAAAATCTAATGACATGGCCTCCTTGTTCACCTGATCTGAACCCCATTGAGAACCTGTGGTCCATCATCAAATGTGAGATTTACAAGGAGGGAAAACAGTACACCTCTCTGAACAGTGTCTGGGAGGCTGTGGTTGCTGCTGCACGCAATGTTGATGGTGAACAGATCAAAACACTGACAGAATCCATGGATGGCAGGCTTTTGAGTGTCCTTGCAAAGAAAGGTGGCTATATTGGTCACTGATTTGTTTTTGTTTTGTTTTTGAATGTCAGAAATGTATATTTGTGAATGTTGAGATGTTATATTGGTTTCACTGGTAATAATAAATAATTGAAATGGGTATATATTTGTTTTTGTTAAGTTGCCTAATAATTATGCACAGTAATAGTCACCTGCACACACAGATATCCCCCTAACATAGCTATAACTAAAAACAAACTAAAAACTACTTCCAAAAATATTCAGCTTTGATATTAATGAGTTTTTTGGGTTCATTGAGAACATGGTTGTTGTTCAATAATAAAATTAATCCTCAAAAATACAACTTGCCTAATAATTCTGCACTCCCTGTACTCCAAATGAAAACATACATGCGTTTAATAATGAATTTATTTTCATTGAGGTATATCTAAAAACAGCTTGCAAAGTATGCACTCCCCTTCTTCCCCAAGACTTGATGTGGCTGTCCAATCACAGACTTCCCAAAACAGCTCAATGAGAAGTCTTTGTAAGGCAGGTGCTGTGGGCAATTGCTGCCTCATGAGTTTAGCTACACTGAGCTAAACAATCAGGAGGAAATATGACCAGTTGTCTGACTGACATCCAGGGGTGTGTAACCAGGTTAATTTATAAATGTACCAATTTTGTATTGAAATCTGCGCTTTTTGTAAATTTAAAAGAGGACGCTCTTAACACGTAAAGCACTTCAGTGTGCCTCAAAGGTTAGAATATCTCTTCAAAGTCTCTGTTGTGACATGCATCCATTCTTACTACCAATTTAAAAAGCAAGGCACTTCAGGGTGCCTCAAAGGTTAGAATATCTCTTCATCGTCTCTGTTGTGACATGCATTCATTCCTACTACCAATTTAAAAAGGAAGGCTGGTTAAGTATTATTTAGAAATTAATTTGGGTTGTTGTGGCCAGATCAATTTCCATGGTCTTCATATACTCAATAATGCACACTGTTAGTGTTTGAAAAGCTGCATTTAGGCAGGTTTTGTTTTGTAGAGATATGTGCAGATGCTCTGCCTCAAGGTAAAATGACGAATAATTCTTTAATGTACATGAGGATCATTGGCTAGATTACCTGCATGTTTTACTGTGTATTTAAATGTTGTGTTGAAAAGCAAATACCAACTTGGTTCCACTGTAAATATGACCAAGGACACAATATTAACTTGGCAAATGATACAATATGAATGCTTTATGGAATAAAAATTGTAGATAATTTAACATGTACACTGAAATTAAACATGTGATCACTGTACAAATTGGAAAAATGCACTTTAAACTAAAATTATATTTTAATCGATGGCACATGACTGCCCTCTTATGGTTTCCTGGCACTCTTGTAAATGCTTAAAAATAAATCAAGTTTCATTTAATTAATCAGAATCCCATGTCTTCTTTTTTCTTTTTAGAATGAAGTAAATGCAATTAAATGGGACCCGTCAGGAATGCTCTTAGCCTCATGTTCCGATGACATGACTCTGAAGGCAAGTAACTCGACTTAAAAAGATATGTGCAGGCTTGTCCAAGGTTTTATAATTATGTTTTCTCATTGGATTATTGGGGGAGGGGTGTCTCCCTCCTCTGGATTAAAAAAAAAAAAAAAAAAAGTATTACTTTAATTATTATAATTATTTTTATTTTTTTCATTACTTTCTTGTCCTTAATTTGAGATTGGATATGGTGGTTAGTTGGAGTATTTGGTGTTATGACTACGCTTAAAATAATATCATGGAATGTTCAGGGGTTAAATTCGCCCCAGAAAAGGGGAGCTGTTTATAAATTTCTGAATGAAAATTCAATAGATGTTGCATTTTATTCAAGAGACACACTGGATTGAGTCCCCAGACAGACTCTGGAAATTAAAAAAAAATCCCTTTAGTTTTTGCTTCAAATCTAGAGGGTAGAAAGAAAAAAAGAGGCACTGCCATTATAATTTCCAGTAGACATGTAGTTGAAATCATACATCTATCGACTGATACCATGGGTAGATACTTAATGCTAATTGCAACATCGATGGCATTAAGAATACTTTTGTCAACATCTATGCGCCAAATCGTAATCTGATTGGGCTACTTGATCGAATTATGGAATTATTAGATGAGTATGCATGTGGGAATATTATTATAGGAGGTGATTTCAACTATGTTATAGACCCAAAAATAGATAAAAATCACAAACATAAAATTGGTGTTAAATTATCAAATTCTCACTTATCTGATTTAGCGGATTTTTTAGTCAAGAACTCCCTATTTGATTGCTGGAGGATCCTGAATCCTAGCGAGAAAGATTATACATTCTTCTCTCATGTACACCAATCATACTCTCGTATCGATGTGTTTTTTGTTAAGGCTGGTTTTCTAGAGTCAATTATTAAATCTACTATTGGATCTATAGTAATATCAGATCACGCACCATTATTTTTGAATATTAGTCTTAAAAAGGGCTGTAGATCTAGGACAAGGTGGAGGCTAAATGAAAGCCTACTGAAATTAGATCATATTCGTTGAAACTCGTTGAAATTGAGAATTTTTTGAATACTAACAATAATTGAGAAGTTTCATCAGCTATGGTTTGGTGCACTCTTAAAAGTTATACAAGTGGCCTATTAATTAAATATGAATCAGAACTCAAACGTAAGAAGGGAGAGTCTTTACAAGAACTGATGATAAATTTGGCAAAAAAAGAGCGCCTCAATAAAGTTGAGACAAGCAAGGAACTAATTGAGGAAATAACCAAAATAAGGTCATCTATTAAGGATAAAACATATGAGATGGTTAATAAAAATCTTGTTTTTCTTAAACAAAGATGGTACCATAACAACAACAAAATTAGTAGAGATCTTTCAAACAAACTTAAGAATTATACTAAAGATAAATCTATAAAAAAAATAGTGTTGGGGGATGTTCATCTTTGCTCGTCCAATGATATTGCCAAGGCATTCGTAGATTTTTACAGTTCATTGTATAATTTAGAGGAAGTAGGGGCTGATAAGAATTAGATCGATAACTTTTTAATTAAACTTAAACTCCCTAAAATCAAGCAGGAGAAACTAGAAAGATTAAATGCTCCATTCCTACTATCAGAAATAGTAGAAGTGATAGATAATTTAAAATCTTTGAAAAGTAAGGCGCCGGGCCCAGATGGCTATTCGGCGATATTTTATAAAACATTCTCTAAAACTATCTCCCCTATTCTTCTAGAGATGTTCACAAGTGTGTTTACAGACTCTCCATTTCTGAAGGAGATGATGTTGACCTCGATTATACCTATACCAAAGGCGGGTAAAGATCCAACATTAATTACCAACTATAGACCAATATAACTAATTAATGTAGATATTAAAATATTCTCCAGTATCTTGTCTAATCGACTTAAAGAGGTTATAGGAGATTTGATCATGGGGGACCAATCAGGGTTTGTGAAGGGAAGAAGCACTTCTGATAACACGCGTAGGATATTTAATTTAATACATAGAATGAATGAAAATAAATTGGGCTCGGTTATTATGGCCCTCGACGCCAAGAAGGCCTTTGATAGCGTCAATTGGAAATTTCTTGACTCTGTCATGGGCCGATTTGGTCTCAAGGGACAATTTAGGATTAAAACTATGTCGTTATATAAGAATTCCTCAGCTAAAATTAGTAATCCTTTCTTTGAGTAAGATCCATTTGAAATTAAAAATGGAACTAGGCAGGGCTGCCCCTTGGCCCCCATCCTCTATTTTCTTACAATTGAACCCTTAGCTATAATGATTAGACAAGATACTAATATAAAGGGTGGAATCAAAGAGTGGAGATGTTAAGATATCTCTTTTCGCCGACGACGTACTTCTTACTTTGGTCGACCCTCTGGTTTCTATTGCATCCTTGTTGGAAGATATTTCTACATTTAGTAGCTTTTCTAATTATAAGATTAATATGAAAAAGTCTCAAATTTTATCCTCCTTTTTAACTAAAACTCAGAGAGATCTTTTGTCTTCACGTTTCCACTTGGCTTGGGCAAAAGATAAAATTGACTATTTAGGGATTAAAATATCATTTGATATCGCTTGTGCGATACAAATGAATTATGATAATCTATTTACGGAACTGCAATATCAGGTTACAAAATGGAAGAGGATAGAGTCATCTTGGATAGGTAGATTAAATATGATTAAAGCCTTTTTGATGCCAAAACTTCTTTATCTATTTAGGGCTATTCCATATAGAATTGAGATAGGGACGCTTAATCGCTTTCAAAATATGTTCTCCAACTATATTTGGCTAGATAGACTACCCAGGATAGCGTTTGAAACATTGCGAAAGAGTTATTCGAAGGGAGGCATAGCATTTCCGGACGTGGTGAAGATTCATGAAGCATGTAAGGCAACTTAGCTTTTGCTCTGGTTAGATTCGGATCAAAATATGCATTCGTGGCTCAAGCTAGAACAGGAATATAGCCCCACTTATAAATTGTCCACTCTGGTGTAGCTGGGTCTTATGGATCTGTGTGCATTGGACAAGGATCAGTATTCTAATAAAATCCTAAATGATATGGTAGCTACCTCGAAAATTCTAAATAAAAAGTTAAATCTGGTAGGTAAACTGCTCAATGATGCCCCTGTTGAGGTGTTATATCATGCTATGGTGGATTTAAATGTTAAATCTTGGAAACAATTAGGAATACGGAAAATTGCTGATCTATGTGAGGGTTATAAACCGGTTATATTTGCTCAATTACAATTTAAATATAATCTTCCTTCTAAAGAACTATTCCAATACCTAAGAATTAAGAACTTTTTATTAGCGAAAGTTATACTTAAAGATCAAGATATTGTTTCCCAAATAGTACTGAACCAAAAGAGAGGAGGAATTTCTAGATTTAATAAATTATTTGATTCATTGGATCAAGATTCTCATGTCCCCTCGTTCATCAAATGGGAGTTGGATATTGGGAGGTCCTTTACCTTTGCAGACTGGATTAAAGCCACTCGATTAGTAAAGCTGTATATTCACAACGTATCTTTGATTGAAATTCATCTTAAGTTGATATACAGATGGTATCTGGTTCCAGTCAGACTTCATAAAGTATCTCCTTCCCATTCGAGGGTATGTTGGAGATGTGGGAAAGAGGAAGGTACAATTTACCATATCTGGTGGGAATGCCCGGTTCTCGATAATTTCAAATTTCAAATGCTAGACTTAATACAATCGATTTTTGAGGACGTTAAAGAAATGAGTCCACAATTATTTTTGTTTTATATCGACATTCCCATACAGGGCAGGAATCAAAGGTATCTTCTGACCCATATATTTTTTGCAATAAAAATCTGTGTTGCTAGGACATGGAAATCTCCCTCCCCCCGGCATGGCAGAATATAATGGAACAAATATGGTTTCAATATAAGATGGAATCGGGTTTTAACCTCAATTCTGGTATTAAGAATTTGACCAAATTGTGGCTACAATGGACTAGATTTCAAAAATCACAATAATTAGGTAGATCTTGGATTGCACCTTGTCGAATCTCAGGATAGGAAGTTGGTACAGTAGTTCCTTTTTTTTGAGGGGAGGAGGGGTTATTTATTATGGTGAATTGTGTATTGTGTATTATGACTGTCCACATACTGTTTCAAGATGTAGACCTTTATGTATAAATGTTGTCTTAAAAGGTTGTGATGTAATTTCATATGTTCAATTTGGACACATTTACATTATCTGTGAGAAACTGTTTTTTAATATGGAAAATTTTGTATGAATAAAGATTATAAATATATATATAAAAAAAAAGATATGTGCAGCAGCAGAACATAATCTACAACATCATTAAAAAACAAATCTTTCTATTAATATTGATAGATTCCTGTTTATATCTAACAAACATTTCATTGTTCCAAGGTGTGAAATGTGTGGTTTGCAGGAGCATTTAATGTGACTATCATGCTCATTCTTACTAGAGATTTTGCTCCTGTTTTATTAAAGGAACACTATAGTCACCAGAACAACAACAGCTTAATGTAGTTGTTCTGGTGAGTATAATCATTTGCCTTCAGGCATTTTTATGCAAACACTGCCTTTTTAGAGAAAAGACAGTGTTTACATTGTCCTTAGAAAAACCTCCAAGTGGTCACTCCTCATATGGCCACTGGAGGTGCTTCCTGGCTCAGGGCTGCACAGTAGGCAGCACTGCTGTTCAGCGTCTCTATGCTCTGCATGGGGAAGCTAAATTTGAGTTTTATTAAGTTTTAAGGGGGCTAAGGGGTAGCAAACCACCTAAATGGTGGGTTTAGCACTATAGGGTCAGGAATACATGTTTGTGTTCCTGACCCTATAGTGTTCCTTTAAGTTTGCCTCCCCACTCTTCAAATAAATCCTGCCCACCCATTCTAGGACCCTTACTCATAGCTGAGTTTATCAATATGGGGAAGAAAAAGGACAGACTTTAAACTGTGAATACAATTGTGTTTTGCGCACAGTGTTGTGGTTATGGTGCTTTGAATGTTTATTTAACAATATTGTTAGATATAATTGTGCCAACTCAAATAACATGTGAATTGTAAGATCAGATGGCAATTGCCTGGTATAAATGGGGAAGGTATTCTACCCAAAGTAAGTAGTTGGCACTTTTGCCATCTATAGTGTACTGATAGGTAGTAAATCTATTACAGCTATTGTTGGTAGTATGGGATTCTGAAAAAAACATTTCAATGACAAGAGAGTCGACATATATGTCTGAAGCAGATGTATTTATGAATAGATATTTTTCATGCCTATACAAAGCCATGATTTTCATTTTCTGAAATATGACCTCAAGAGTTGCTTGTTTCTGTATGTTAAGCCTTGTAATTTGGATAAACTCATCTGGCTTCAGTAACAATGTATCTTTTTGCCTTGCACCATTCAAGATTTTGATAGGTTTTTTTTTTTTTCTCTTGTGGATGAGCTTGCCAAACATTCTTTGTGTTAGAATAAATCCTAAAATGACAAATGGCAGATCATTCCATTTGCTCTGCGTATGCAAAATATAAAAACTGTGCACTTGGGAAAAAAACAAACATGTTACTTTGTAAAATGGTTATTTCCCCCCCCCCCCCACACAATCTTTTAATTGCCGTTGGGTAGGGAGGACGCTAAATCTAAATAAAGACTAGAAGATTATAGTGTTAGGAATATATGTTTGTTTGGGCTCTTTGTCACGCTTGACAAAGGGCCTGAGGTAGAAATATACTCATATTAAGATGCATTAAAGTGTTATAGTTTTAGTACATTTACAATTTACTAAAATGCAAAAGTACATGGGCAAAATTGTTATTATTATTTTTATTTTTGCATGTCCATAATTACAATTAGCAGGTCTAGTGTAAAAACTATTCAATGATATATTGTTTTTATTTCAGATGATCTCATGAATTGTAATATTTTTTTGTGTGTGAAACACATATATCATCTGATAAAAATTATGGTGTAAACCAAATTAATAATAATATTCAATACTGTAGTTAGAATTCTAAGTAGTATAATCCTTGTTTGTATTTATTTTTGATAGATATGGAGTATGAAACAAGACATCTGTGTACATGACCTGCAGGCCCACAATAAAGAAATCTACACCATCAAATGGAGTCCAACAGGTCCAAGCACCAGCAATCCAAACTCAAATATCATGTTAGCCAGGTGAGCAAAATTAATATCCTTAACCCCTTAAGGACCGGACTGTTTTTGCGATGTTGTACATTTGCGACCAGGCATATTTTTACACTTTTGTGGTGTTTGTGTTTAGCTGTAATTTTCCGTTCTCTCATTTACTGTTCCCATACAAATTATATATTGGTTTTTTTAGGACAAAAGGGGCTTTCTTTACATACCATTATTTATATAATCTCATGTAATTTAATTTAAAAAAAATAAAAAAATATGGTGAAAAATTGAAAAAAATACATAGATTCAAAATTTTGTCCTGAGTTTAAAAATACCCAGTGTTTACGTGCTTTTTTTGCAATTATAGGGCTATAGGTACAAGTAGGATATTGCGGTTTCAAAACATACATTTTTAAAATTTATCAATAGTGACATTGTAACACTATTATCTGTCATTAATCTCTGAATAACACCCCACATGTACATATTTTGTTTAAAGTAGACAACCCAGGGTATTCAATATGGGGTATGTCCAGTCTTTTTTAGTAGCCACTTAGTCGAAAACACTGGCCAATAAATATTACATATATACGCACGTAGAATTTAAATATATAAATGCATATTTATATATTTGAAGTCTACGTGTATGTTTATATAATTATTTATGTAATTATGTATATGGACATATGTATATTTCGTATTATATCTATTTATTTATATGTACATAGATATATATGCAAATTCATTCTAACTGTCTTTTGATATAAATACATATATATTAATATCAAAATACAGTTAGAATAAAATTTTATATAGATATATAATTTTTTTTAAAATTTTTATTATTTTAAAATTTTTCAATTTAATTTAAATTACTTATTATTTATATTTTATAATAATATATATATACAATATATATAGTTATTATATATATATATTATATATATACGTGTGTAATTTAATTATAAGTGTATTTTTATATTAATATATGTGCATATTAATATAAAAATACACTTAGTATGACATAATATATATGATATATAGATATATATTATATAAATATAATATATATAATTATTATTTTTTTAATTAACACTAACTTTATTTTTTTTAATGATTTTACAGTTACAGGAAGACTGTCTGTCAGCACAGGCAGTCCCCCTGCAGGCAGACACATGGACACCTATTGTGACCATTGATCGCTCTGTTGAGCGATCACATGGCCACAGGGGTCCTAATCCAGTGTGGGGAGACTGTCTGGGCTGCAGGCAGTCTCCCCACAATGGGAGAAACACCGATCGCCGCCGGGGGAACGACGGCGACCAGGTAAGTAACTAAGACCGTTAGGACGGTTCAGGACCGTCAGCGGTCAGCAATGGGAAAGTGCCAATGACGGTCCTGAACCGTCTGCGGTCCTTAAGGTCTAAGGGGATCTGTCTGTTTTGGTGGCCTTTGTACCTCTGATATTGACATTATCCCACTGGCAACAGACCTTAAGTGGAGATGTCAAAGGTAGGAGATGTCAATGGTACATTTGGCTGTTGCTGTTTTTTTTCTTATGTCCTGTGTCTTACATTAAGTCAGTGGTACTAGACAAATGCACCAGTAAAATTTTCGTTTCGTACAAATGAATTCGTACTAAATAAAATTTCATTCGTACATCCTGAATTTCGGCCATAAAACATTCGTTATTAATATAAGGGAATTTCAATCCTCCCGCAATGGAAGGTAATCTCATTTCAGGATACGCATGTTCCCCCTGTTTGTTAGTTCATATTTCCTGAACGTCGTTTGTATAGGTGGTCAGGAAATAGAATGGTCAGCGGTCTAAGTTTTACTGGCATTTGTGCGAGTGCCTAGCCGAAAAGAGTTCCAGGAACTCGATGACCAAGTACCGCTGCCCACGTTCGAGAGACAAGATGGCCGCCATTCTTTTGTCTGCCACGTGTTTGGTTATACGAAATGGCGACAACCCAGGGGAAGCATTCATTAACTACTTCCGTTATGGTTTCGCACTTATGTTGATGGTGTAAACGATCTAATGGGGTACAGGAGTAATCATCGTTCATTAGATGAATGGATTATGTTAGTATGAAGTACTCCCAAATGGAAAAAGGATAAAACATACAAAATAAAGGGGAAAACTTATGAATAGGTGGTAAGTTCCCCCACAATACTCTTACTCATGGGTTAAGTCTTCTGCTGCAGGGAGATCCAGTTTTTTTTTGTTTCTCCTCTCTGTTTTGGGGGTTAATTCTTCTGCAGCACGGAGTCTATTAAACGAAAGAACTGAAACGAAAAGGTAATGCATTCGTCATTTGCCCTTTTGTTTCGTATATAATTCGTATGTAGGACTTTTGTTTATGTTATAGTAAATGACTACGAAAAAGTCTGATAATTCAGACGAAATCATATCCGTCCGATAACAAATGCACATGTCTAAGTGGTACTCATTTGACCTTGGATGGCTGAAAGGCCGAGTTGACTTTTCTGGGAATTGAATCTCTGACTCTCTGGACTAAAGATTTTACAAAGAGCCATCACATAAGCCTATAAATAATTTATACTGTATGCTATTATTTCCCTTTTCTGTTTTCTCTCCACTCTCTTGATGAGTAATGTCAGTAGTTTCAAGGACTCTACACTTATTGCCTAATACACTGTTTGTTCTGTACACATTACTTGCCTGCTTTTAGTCTGGGCTATGCTTCAGATTAGAGTTAATTATTAGGCACTGGATACCTCCCTTAAGTGTCATATTTTACCACTGTCAACCTAAATTCTCTAGTATCACAAAATAGGTACTTTTTTTTTACCCTACCCAAGCCATAAAAAATATCTTGAGTACTTTAAAAATGATATAACCAAACTATAAATCACAATTTGGCTTAAAGGAACACTATTAATCAAGCAGTTTTAGCGTATAGATCATGCTTCTCAGGTTTCACTGCTCAATTAATTGCCATTTAGGAGTTAAGTCACTTTGTTTCTGTTCATGCAGCCCTTGCCACACCTCCCCTGACTCTGATTGACACAGCCTGCATGAAAAAAAACCTGGTTTCACTTTTAATGAGATGTAATTTACCTTAAACAATTGTATCTCTTTCTCTGTAAATTGAACATTAATCACACACAGGAGGCTCTTGCAGGGTCTAGCAAGCTATTAACATAGCAGGGGATAAGACAATCTAAATTAAACAGAACTTTCAATAAAGGAAGGATAGACTTTAGTTGACTCTTTACAGGAAGTGTTTAGGAAGGCTGTGCAAGTCACATGCAGGGAGGTGTGACTAGGGTTCATAAACAAAGTGATTTATCTCCTAAATGGCAGAGAATTGAGCAGTGAGACTGTAGGGACGTGATCTATACACTAAAACTGCTTCATTAAGCTAAAGTCGTCTTGGTGACTATAGTGTCCCTTTAAAGCAATACTCTAGGCAACTTTACAAATTTAACTTTAATAAAGCAGCTTGGTTGTATAGGTCATGCCATTGCAGACTATCTGCTCAATTCTCTGTCATTTAGGAGTTAAATCACCTTTGTTTCTTTTTATGCCTGTAAATCTCTAGCCACACCTCCCCTAATCGTGACTCACAGCCAACATTAAAAATGGTTTAATTTTGAATGAGTAGAGTGTGTTTACTTTACTAAAAAATTTTTTCTTTAACCCCTTCAGGACCGGCCTGTTTTGGCATGTTGTACGTTAAGGACCAGGGCTGTTTTAACCCTTTTGTGGTGTTTGTGTTTAGCTGTAATTTTCCTCTTTCTCATTTACTGTTCCCATACATGTTATATATTGTTTTTTTCAGGACAAAAAGGGCTTTCTTTACATACCATTATTTGTATCATGTCATATAAAAATATGGTGAAAAATTGAAAAAAAACATGTTTTTTTACTTTTGCTTGAAAAATCTTTACCGTTCCCCCGGCGGCGATCGGCGTTGCCCCGCGGCAGATTAGGACCCCGCGGTCACGTGATCACTCAACAGAGCGGTCACAATAGGTGTCTAAGTGTCTGCCTGCAGGGGGACTGTCTGTGCTGACAGGCAGTCTCCCTGCATGTGTAAAATAAAAAAATAAATAAATGTTAATGTTAATAAAAAATATAATTATATAATACCATTATGACGTTTCAGGACCATCACCGGTCCTCAAGGGGATTTTTCTGATAACTCTTCTGAACCGTCATCGGTCGTGAATGGGTTAATCTCCTGCTCTGTTAATTGAACTTTACTCATTCACATGAAATTTCTGCGTGCTCTAGCTGGCTTCTAACAGAACAGGAGATAATAAATCCAAAATTAAACAGAATGTGTAATAAAGGAAGTTCAAACATGACCTCTCTCTTTACAGGAAATGTGTAGTCAGACTTTGAGTTGGGAGGTGTGACTAGGGCTTCATAAACAAAGTGATTTAAATAATAAGTGGCAGAGAATTGATCAGTTAGACTACAAGAGCATGAGCTATACATTAAAGGACCACTATAGGCACCCAGACCACTTCAGCTTAATGAAGTGGTCTGGGTGCCAGGTCCAGCTAGGTTTAACCCTTTTTGCAGTAAACATAGCAGTTTCAGAGAAACTGCTATGTTTACCTGTGGGTTAATCCAGCCTCTAGTGGCTGTCTCATTGACAGCTGCTAGAGGCGCTTCCGCGTTTCTCACTGTGATTTTCACAGTGAGAAGACGCCAGCGTCCATAGCAAAACATTGAGGATGCCGCGCATGCGCATTCAGCCGATGATGGAAGAAGAGGGAGGAGAGTCCCGGAAAAAAGGTAAGGGATTAACCCCTTCCTCTCCATCCAGCCAGGCAGGTGTGGGACCCTGAGGGTGGGGGCACCCTCAGGGCACTATAGTGCCAGGAAGACGAGTATGTTTTCCTGGCTCTATAGTGGTCCTTTAACACTAGTCTTTTAAGCTAAAGTTGTTTTGGTGCGTATAGTGTCCCTTTAAGACATCTAAAATCATGTGTTTTTGTTAACTGATATCGCTTGACAAGTGGATGTTCTGTAGAATAAGCCAAAATGCAGAAACCAATTTTAAAGCATGTGTCATTTTAAAGCAACACCGCCTTTGTTTTTGGTTTTGTGTCTGCTCAAAACTATAACACATCATACCCAAGCTCTCAATGCTAATGTTTGTGCTTTATAAATAATAAAAGTAATGTAATACTCCATTGCACTAACCGCTGCTAGCTTATGAATCTTTAACTTTTTTGGTAATGAAAAATATTCTGTGATTTTATCTTTTTTAACCAAGACTTCTTTCTCCCCAACATTTTTTCCTTGTGATAGAACAAAAACAAGCTGTTCATATGACTAAATCCATTAAAACTTTACAGTGCTTATATAAAGTATATTATTCCACCCATTGTACTGTGCTACGGAATCTGATGGCGCTATATAAATAATAAAATAATAATAATAAAATAATAATAATATTGCCCACCGTCTGTCATGAATTTACATTACCTAGACTGACAGTGATTCAAAGTGAGTCAAAGTAAATTCTCATTTAAATGATTGACCTAGAGTTACATTGTGGCAATCCCTGCCTTCTGTCTTCATCCTAGTGTGATTTGTGAACTCTCATAAGAAGGCTATCATGCTTCTGATCATATAAATAAATAATAATAATGATTTGCTATGTTATGTAATATATTGTATGCAATGCCAATTTGCTTTATCTCTGTTATATAGAGCCATGGAATTTGCTGGCACTTTATAAAACAAATATTAATAATATTATAACCATATAACACTCAAAGTCATGGCCATGTGTTCTTATTGAAGGGCCTAGCATTGTAAATGTTTGCAGTTTAACCATTGTGTCTGTAGAACATGTTATACCATACTGTATGTTTTACTGTTTAAAGGATTAGTTTACTAAATTTGACCCTATATTCTTTTCTATTATATTGTGTACATAATGCATTTAAAATGGCAATAAACATTAACAGACCTGCACTATATAATAACTTATCCTATTAAGTGTTAATCTAAAATTGCATTGTTTGTTATTGTTGACTAAAACTTTCTTTGTTGTCTTCTCCAAAGCGCTTCATTTGATTCAACGGTCCGACTGTGGGATGTCGAGAGAGGTGTTTGCATTCACACGTTAACCAAACACCAAGAACCTGTCTATAGTGTAGCTTTTAGTCCTGATGGCAAATATTTGGCTAGTGGTTCATTTGACAAATGTGTGCATATATGGAACACTCAGGTAAGTAAATGTTTTGGTTGGTTTTTAGATTAATATTATAATTATTCCTGGAAAAGTATAAATATGACCCATGAGATGTATATAAAAAATGAGTGCAATGCCTTGAAATCCTATTTTCATTATTAAATGGTTTTATTTCTAGGTCCATAGGGTAACCTTGTTGCCGCTAGCCGCTAAGTCAGGCAATGTAAGGAACATATTGTAAAGCATTAAGGAGCATCATTGTTTTCTGAACACATACATACTAATTAACCCTTAATAGGGCACACATGAGGTGGACGGCAGCACTGTAACGTGGCTGTGTAATGCAAAAGCCAACATTTTTTTGTCTTCTGCTTGGGTTGACCCTAGAATACCGTGGCTCCATAAGAAATGCAGGATACAGTATAAATGTATAATGCCATCTAGTGGTTAAAGTGAAAATCACACCTGTCCAAAAGCCAAGTGTATTGCTGAAAGGAAAAAACAGGTCACACCCTGTATCCGTGGGGACAGGTTCCAAGTCCCCAGCGGATAGTAGTGAACACTATGTAAATAGGCACAACAGGACATTAACATTAATGACTCATAATAAAATAGAACAGTTATATCAAACAATATGTGAATGGGGTCTCTCTCTCTCTCTCTCTCTCTAAAATACTTTTTGTACTGTATTGACCCTTTTCTTGTCCTTCTTCTTGTGATGATGACACATTGCCTACATGATAAGAAATCAGGTGAATAACGTAGGTGTTGTGAGTAGTGTTAAGCGACTGTCGACCTTCTGACGATACGGCTACTAAGAGACTAATGACTGGGTGCGTATACATCGTGGATACGCATTACAAAGGGATGATTAACGTCCCATGCAGGACCATACTGTTACTCAGAACAGCGCACAAGATAAATTATAAATGTTAATGTGTTTCAGAAATTTTACATTTCATTATTTTTTTATTTTTTTTTGAGCGGTCAGTTGTAGTTAAGGGAAAGTGTGACAACAGAAACTACAGATACTGAGGCTTTACTGTGTTATTTATGAATGGTTTACTGTGGATATTACTGAACTTGCTCATAATGCTTTCTTATTTCTGCAGATACAATGTTTTTGTAGTAAAGTAACATACCGTAGTTACTTGAAATTTGTATAAATGAAATGAAGCTATATGTAGGATTGTGTACAGTAATAAATGTTTGGTTTATAAAACAACATATTCAAATAATGTATGAATGTTTTGTACTTTTAGATTATAAGCTTGCTGGGCAGTGCCCACTTCAACTACTGTTCTAGTAGGTCAATCATGTTTTGTGAAACTTAAAGCACTGCTGAAGTGCTTTATGGGTGAGGAATATCCTAGTTTAATCCCGGTTTATAAAAGTAGTGATTTCTAGTGAATCAGCACTTTTATAAATTAACTACTGAACACCCCTTGGCTGCCAATCAAATAGCCAGAGAGGTTTACAGCCTTCTTCTGCTAGCTCCCCTGAGCTATTGGAAATGTGCCTGCCTCCTCCTCCCACACAGACCTCAAGCCAGATGTGTGCGCATGCACAAGCTGGCGCACTCTGGATGTGGGCACCAATTACCAGATTTTACTAATTACATGACGTAAAGTCATGATTTTATAAAGGACACGGAGGCGAGTATTAGGCTTTATCTCTTTCTTTATTCCTCAGCAGCAAAGAAAGGATATTGATATTTTTAATATAGCAATAACAAAAAGATAAAACAAATACCCTTAAGGGTTAACCATATAACATTCCATATCCATTAACCAATAGGATCAGTCCTTGTACTATATCCCTTCATGTGAGGTAAACTACTTCCTCTTTCTGGCTGATGCCGAAGCTGAACACATCAACAAGGGAAAAAATTTTCTCAAACTTGGGTAATCTTTCGTAGGGGTTCCGGCGAATGTTCCAAAGAATGTCGAGATAGTGGACGATCCCGGTTATGTCATCACAGGGTTAAGCTGTAGGAGACAGAGAGATATATGGTAAAATATATTCGAATATCGTTGTCATGCATATATGTTGTACCGGTCCTTAGACAAACGTTTATATCTGAAAAACATTGCTTGCGACATTCTAGCATAAATCAGTCTAAATTGCAGTTACTACCTTATAACTTAGATTCTAAACATCCAAAATGCCATAACTTGTTTATGAGCGAGTGGGTGGGAAAAAAATGCATGTACGGCTTACCTTTCAGTGGGCGGGCTAATACTCGCCTCCGTGTCCTTTATAAAATCATGACTTTACGTCATGTAATTAGTAAAATCTGGTAATTTTATTAAAGGACACGGAGGCTCTTATTAGGCTAGTTTAAAGCTGTGATATGACCCTAGATGAGATATGTTCTGTTGGTCTAAAGTAGTATTCCTTGAACGTCGATTCTCGGGACCAGTCAGCTGTGCGGAGGAGGTCTTCCAGTTTACATCCAATGGAGAATGCTTTAGAGGCCATAGCGCCTCTGGTAGAGTGTGCTCCGTAAGCGGCTGTGTCGATGTTAGCATTTGACATTATCCATTTCACCCAACGTGTCAGAGTTCCCGTGGATACTGGTTGATGAGGTTTCCTCACTGCCAAGAATAAATTATGTGTGTTTGGGTTCCGGAATGGCTGGGTCCGTAATTCATATTCCTGCAGGCATGCTACCGGGCAGAGGTTAGCGTTGTGAGGAAAGGAGGGATAGAAGACTGAAGTGGTGTTCGACTTTGTACGTCTGGTGATATTAAACAGGACACCATCCGGTGTGAATGATCGTGCATCGATATCCAAGGCCCTCACGTCTGATACCCGTTTGCAGGAAATTAAGCATAGAAGCATCGCCAATTTTGCAGACACTTGTTTGAGTGTTAGGTTCGAGTTTGGGGGCCAATCTTGCAACAAACGAAGGACCATATTCACATCCCATAGGGCCGTGTAACGAGGTTGTGGCGGACGTGCAAATTTTATGCCCCGTAGGAGACGACAGATCCATAAGTGCTTCCCAGCCGGGAAACCTTCCCAACCAGTGTGCCCAGCTGAAATCGCTGACCTGTAGACATTTATGGTGCGATAAGCCAAGCCTTGATCATAAAGGGTAGTAAGGAAACCCAAAACCTGGTTTATAGGAGCACGTATGGGATCCACGTGCCGTTCCACGCACCAACTACACCATGTGTTCCAGGCATGGGCATAGGAACGTCTTGTCCCTGGGGCCCAAGCTCCTGCCAATAAGTCCAAAGTTGCTTGTGAAACATTCGGCATGGTCCAGGGTCCCCGGAGAGGAGCCATGTGAGGAGTCTGAGATGACCTTGCACCAGAAGTGGATGAGAGTTCCCATCGGGGTCTGATAATAATTCCGTGCTCCCTGGAATCAATCTGGGGAGGTCGATTGACATTTCCATGAGCGAAGGGAACCATGGCTGTGCTGTCCAGAACGGTGTTATCAAAACCAACGAAGCTCGGGAGCGCTGTAAGTGTAGGAGAGTTCGCGCTATGAGTGAGAAAGGGGGGAAGGCGTATAGCCTGGTGTTCGGCCAATTTTGTAGGAAGGCATCCACTGCCGTGGCGTCTGGGTCCGGTCTCCAGCTGAAGAATGAGGGGAGTTGAGCATTCAGTCGGGAGGCAAAAAGGTCGATGTGCATCGGTCCCCAGAGTTGGTGGAGCTTCTGGAATACTGTGCGATTCAATCGCCATGCACTGTTGTCTCGTAAATGCCTGGAGTGCCAATCCGCTACGGTGTTGGAGAGGCCTGGGAGGTATTCCGCCTGTACGGATATGTTGCGACTCAGGCAGAAATGCCAGAATTCTTTCGCCAAGTTCGTGAGGGTTGAGGACCTTGTGCCACCCAAGTGGTTGATGTAGCGGACGGCTGAGACATTGTCCATGCGCAGGAGTATGGAACAATTGGTCGTGTGTCCGAGGAGGCTCCGTAGGGCGAATGACCCAGCCAGGAGTTCCAAACCATTGATGTGGAGTTCTTTTTCTTCGGAAGACCATTTTCCACCTGTAGAGGTAGGACCACAGCGGGCCCCCCATCCCAGTCTGCTCGCGTCGGATTCTATGACTAGATCCGGAGTGGCGCCGAAGATTGCCTTGCCGTTCCATGCTTCCATGTGTTGAAGCCACCATGCCAGTTCCTCTTTTGCCGCGCAGTCTAGAGGTACAGAATCTGAATAGGAGTGACCCAAGCGTAGGTGAGTTGCCTTGAGTTGTTGTAGGGATCTGTAGTGGAGAGGGCCTGGGAAGATCGCTTGTATAGAGGCCGAGAGCAGGCCAATTATCCTGGCTAGCTGTCGGAGGGTTAAGACTGGTCGAGTCAACGTCCTCCGGATTTCCTTCTTGATAAGTTTTACTTTCGCGGTAGGAAGACTGAGCGTTCCGTGTACTGCGTCTATATCGAAGCCCAAAAACTCTATCGAGTGTGAAGGTTGTAGGATCGATTTGTCCCAATTGATTAGGAAACCTAGGTTTTGCAAAAGGGTCACTGTCCAGAATAGGTGTTGATTCAGTAGCTGTGTGTCTTGAGCCATGATCAGCATGTCGTCGAGGTATATGATCAGACGTACACCTCTGCTGCGAAGGAGGGCAACTACCGGTTTCAGCAGCTTGGTGAAGCACCACGGGGCTGAAGACAGGCCGAAAGGGAGGCAGCGGAAGCGCCACATCGTCTGTTCCCATTGGAATTGCAGTAATTGCTGACAGTCCTCGGCAATCGGTATTGTGAGGTATGCATCCTGGAGGTCCAACTTTACCATCCAGTCTCCCAGTCTTAGTAGGTCTCGGAGGCAGTGTATTCCTTCCATCTTGAAGTGATGGTATGTGACAAAGGCGTTGAGAGGCCGCAAGTTTATTACTGGCCTCGTGCCTCCACCTTTCTTGGGTACTAGGAAGATGTTGCTTAGGAACCCGGGGGCGGTAATGGGAACCCTGTATATCGCACATTTTTCCTCCAGTGTGCGAATCTCTTTTAACACTAGTTGTTTGTCTAGTGGGGAAAAAAACAATCCGATGTGGCAATGAGAGTTGAATCGGCTGTTGTGTAAATTCGATGTGATAGCCGAGGATGGTCTCTAGGACCCATGTATCTGAGGTTAGGTTGTGCCACGCATCCTGGAAATGAAACAATCTGCCCCCCACAGGTACAAAGGGAAAGGTGCGTAATGTGGAGTGACTCACCATAAGGCCGACGGCCATAGGAGGATCCCCTGGTTCCGCGTGGATGCCATGATCTGCCCCTGGTCGGGAAGAATGGTGATTGTGCCCTCGGTTCGGGTGGGTGGAACCGTGGTGTGGCGGAGCCTCGATAGCCCCGGAACTGAGTCCGGGAGGGGCGGCCGGACAGACGGCCCCGCTGTCTGCCGGCCCCCCCGAAAACCTTTTGCGAGAACACTCGCTTCATATTATGTTGTGCCTTATCTAGTGCCGTAAATGTGTTTACGTAATTACCCAGGGTCTTAACAAAATTGTCTCCGAATAAGAGACCTTTTGCCTGTGTTCCAGGCTCAGAGATTGCCAAATGCACTAGTTTTGGCTCGATTTTCATCAATATGGCTTTACGCCTTTCTGTGGCCAAAGCGGTGTTGGCATTTCCTATTAGGCATATGCCCCTCTGAATCCAGCCTCTGATGGCCATCAAGTCAATTGGGGTCCCCCCAGTAAGGGCCGCTTCGACCATATCGAAGATTTTAGCTATAGGCCTGAGTATGTCCAGGATCTTGTCCTGGCAGTGTTTTAAGGAGTAGTCCAAACCCTTCTTGGCCCTCCAACCTGACTTACCCAGGAATTGGGCGACCTTGGGATCCACTTCAGGGGTCACGCAAGCCATGTCTGGGACAGTGGGCCTTGGGCATTCCGCCCTCAGTTTGCTTCTTGTGGCCTTGTCGAGGGGTTTTCTGACCCTAGTCGCAATATAAACGGCCACATGAGTTGTGGGGTACCACTCCGCTGAACGCGGATTATGCAAGGTGTCGGGATCAAAAAGGGGTTCCCCTTGGGGGTCTAATACAGCGGACTCATCCGTCTCGCGCTCCGCGTCTAAAGCTGGAGGCGCGGTGTCGCTGCGTTCGGGGGACGAATTGTCTGAATTAATTGGGTCGATGTCATCGGACCCATCTGATACCTCCTCTGAGTCCGAGTCGGAGTCGGACGGATCAGATAGGGCTTTTGCCCTCTTCCAAGTCCGCACCGTTTTTGCCCGGCGGGGGGCTCTTTTACGTGGGAGCACCACGTCATCAATTTCAACAGGGCGCAACCTGTCCGTCTTACTGGTTCTGGAGGTAGCACCTGACAGATGGTGCGATTTGCACGTAGCCTTGCGGCCACTAGGGACCATAGGCTTGCTATCAGTGGATATAGGGGGTGCCGAGCCCGGGTTGTGACCGGATGCCCTAATAGCAGAGGAAATAGAGTGGGACAGGGTGTCCGACATCGCCCCCATGGCGGTAAAAATGGCCTGTGTAACAGACCTACTCATCGTGGCATCCAGGAGCGCCTGGAACTCCTCTGAGTTCACGTGCTCCTGGGATGCGTCCCCAACTCCCCCAATGACAGCAGCGTCTGTAGACATGGCTGTCTTATCACGCTTGCTGGGTTTAGTAGAGGTGGGAGGGGGGGTAACTGTCTTTTTATCAGCAGGGGACTGCATAGTGATCAGGAATGTGCACAGTAACAGTAGAGGGAGGCACTGAAATAAACCGTCACTATTGGACAAAATGCACACTTTCAACACTGCAGAGGTTAATAAAACCAGCAGTATAGGGCAAGTGGCTGAGCACTTGAGTTAAATTTAAGGCAGGCACAGTTATAAAGAGGCACAAAGTATTTTTGGCACATATAATATGGCAGCTTACCGAGTGTTCCCTCAGGAATGACTCCTGGGGGACACTGGTAAGCTGCCCAACACTTCCCTCACCCAATCAGCTCGCGCCCCTCCCTGTCAGAGTGGCGCGGACCGCGGGCGAAAAGAGCGGCAAAATTGCCCTCAGTTAAGATGGCCGCCGCGATGCGCGAGTGCGGACCGCGCATGCGCGAGCGGCAGAAACGGCCGCCAAAGAAACAGCCGCCCGCCCGGCGGCGAAACTGCTCGTTCCGGGCCGGGGGGGGGTGAGGGGGGGTGGGGAGAGGATGCCTGAGTGACCCCCACCCGGGGAAGTGGAATGAGGGACGGGTTATAAACAACCCGAAAACGGCAGTGCAGGATGGGGCTTGCCTCAGGGAGGAGGCAAGCACCCTGCACTGGGAAACAGAGTAAAACAAACAGTAGTCAAATACACATACAAATTGAATATTAGACAAAGAAAAACTGATATTTAAAATGAACAGTAGAAAACAATAATAATATGAATCAGGAGAAAACTGAACAACACAATATTTGAGGAGCTGAAAAATATGTGGTACTTAGCTGAGGCAGCAGCAAAGAAAGAGGAAGTAGTTTACCTCACATGAAGGGATATAGTACAAGGACTGATCCTATTGGTTAATGGATATGGAATGTTATATGGTTAACCCTTAAGGGTATTTGTTTTATCTTTTTGTTATTGCTATATTAAAAATATCAATATCCTTTCTTTGCTGCTGAGGAATAAAGAAAGAGATAAAGCCTAATAAGAGCCTCCGTGTCCTTTAATAAAATTCAGAGGCTTCTCTATAAGAATTCTCTGATTAGTTATTTCCCTGTGAAGACATTTAATGTCTGTCCTGTGAAAAAAAGGGAGGGTTAGCTAAGGCTGCAGGTCATAAGATCTGCAGCCTTTGCTAGCTATTTTAAGATATACCTCAATGAATGCATGCATGAGAAATTAATGCATGTATTTATTGGGGTACATCTACTAAACAGTGATTTTTTTATTCTTTTTTTTTTTTGCCCATTTGGGCAGTGGATTGTTACTTTAAGTGTTTGTCTTGTTTACCTATTGTACAGTGCTACAGAATATGATGGCACCATATGATTAAAAGTAATTGTAGTGGATTTCAGAGTAACAGTAACCTTTAATGTAAATCCAATTCTTGCCTCTGAAATAACACAAACAAGTTTAAATACTATGCACCAGTAGGACAGGCCAGCGTGTTCCATTGGTGACTTCTCCCCTTTTACGTTTTGCACCACATTTTAGAGCAGAACACAGATAAATATATCCCCAATGCAGTTAAAAGCAGGTAATTTGCAGCACATCATTTGGAACATATTTTATTAGCAGGCAATGTTGTCTGTTTAGGCATAAAATAAAGGGAATGATACTAGATATATTAATTCATTTTCCATTTAGTGGATTTTACATGTTTTATGCCAACCCTCTTCATAGTAGGAACTCTATTAAAATCCTTCTATTATTTGTTCTTTTTTTAAAAGTGAACTGTACATTAATGTTTTTTATATATATATATATATATTTATTTTTGCCAGAATGGATCACTAGTACACAGCTACAGAGGAACAGGAGGGATATTTGAAGTTTGCTGGAATGCCAGAGGTGACAAAGTGGGAGCAAGTGCATCTGATGGATCAGTGAGTATAGCTTAGCATGCGATTCATACTACATGGCAATATAAATATATTACATGCTTGTAATCTGTGTGAATTGGTACATTGTTAGCACTATAAACACAACTGACAGAGTAAAGATGCTACTTTTTGTCTCATTATATTGGTTTAGAGTGCAAGCTTTCATCACAACTTAGGTTTATTTTGAGGGTTAATATGCTTGCATTAGAGATGAATACAAAGATCTATGTGTTCTATAGCGGACAGTACATACACATACAAAGATCTATGTGGTCTATAACTGACAGTACGTACACATACAAAGATCTATGTGTTCTATAACTGACAGTACGTACACATACAAAGATCTATGTGGTCCATAACGGACAGTACATACACATACAAAGATCTGTGTGTTCTATAACGAACAGTACATACACACACAAAGATCTATGTGTTCTATAAATGACAGTACATACACATACAAAGATCTATGTTTTCTATAACGGACAGTACGTACACATACAAAGACCTATGTGTTCTATAACTGACAGTACATACACATACAAAGACCTATGTGTTCTATAACTGACAGTACATAAACATACAAAGCTCCATGTGTTCTATAACGGACAGTACATACACATACAAAGCTCCATGTGTTCTATAACTAACAGTACATACACATACAAAGATCTATGTGTTCTATAACTGACAGTACATATACATACAAAGATCTATGCTACGTGTTCTATAACGGACAGTACATACACATACAAAGATTTATGCTATGTGTTCTATTGCGACAGTACACACACATACAATTCTCTATGTGTTCTATAACTGTCAGTACATACACATCTCTATTTTAACATGGCTCATACAAACATTAAGGGAAAATAGAATAAGAATTCACTGTGAAAATAACAGGTGTTGAAGTTCCATCCAGATAAAGTAGCATTGAAGCTGTGTGGATGGGCAAAAGTTGCTTCATAAAAGCAAAATGTGTGAAAAATGGCACCTTTGCGACTCACAGTAAAATTGACAATGTAAGCATCAAATATCAAAATTAGGCACTATTATCAACATATACTGCAAATCAAGGGAAAAGTAACTTTTTACAAACTAAGAGCTTGTTTGTCAAAAATACGTAACAAGTTTATTTGTCCCTCTAAAATAATTTTTTCGTTAACTTCACTCCATACCATCTTAAAATAGTGGGCTTTAACATTGAGGAACGTCCTGTAGTTATATACAATATACAATACAAAGGTGGACACACACAGGTGAGTATCTAGGTAAAAAGCCCACTCCCAAAGAGACCTTGATACCTGGGGTTTTACTCTGTCAGCCGAGGCGATATTCAGTTGCCCAGACTGACAGATGAGCTGTATGCAGTGCTCAAAGTGGGCTCTAAACATAGCCTTTTAAATTAATTTAAATAACTTCATACAGAGGGAGACTTTGCGGCCATGCTGCTATCACAAGTACTGTGAAATATGGGAAATTCCTCCTCTGACAACACCTGAATCCCTTTGAGTAGGGTTATGGTAAGCTTTGGGGTTAGTGTAAGGTAAGGTTAATGCTGGGTTAGGGTTAGGGGTAATTTAGGCTTTCGGTAGGTGTACAGGAAGCATTATTGTCATCATAGGGTTACGGTTAGGGTTGATGTATGGTTTGCGTTAAATACCAAAAATGTATGTGCATCGTAGGCATGTGATGCTTATAACAAGCAGGACTGATACACCCAATAAAACTCAAAATAGATTCATGTATGGGTGCACTTAAAGAGAAACCCTTAAATTACACAACAAACATATAGCACACATTGTAGGATTTGTTTTGGTTTAAAAAATGGACAGTTGTCTCTGCTCATAAGGGGTTACTATGAAGTAAGTAAGGGAGATAGATTTTTATATATGTTTGTGTATTTTGAGATTAACGCACCTTTTCAGTATTCCCCGTGGACTCACCAGGCTATGAAATGAACATTCGCTCACTAACATTTTGGCAGGATTCTTGGCGTATGTGAAAACAGACACAAATTTTAAACAAATTCATTAATAAAAAAATTATTTTAAAAAAATTACCATGTGCCTGTGTCCATCACTATTCTGCTTACAATGATTTTTAATTTTTTTGAATCATGTTTATTTAACCTGATGTGACTCTGGAGGGTTACATAAGCTCACTGTGCTTGAGTAACTGGATACATTTCGGAAGTCAAGGGGTAACAAATTGATTCTTTTTTATTAATTCTTTTATGAAAAATAGAAAAGATTAAAACATATTATAGCAATGTCTCATCTTATTACATATTCCTTAATTGCAATTGTTTTGATTTTTTTTTTCCTTTTGCTAGGTTTGTGTCCTGGACCTGCGAAAATAAGACTAAACTTCAAACAATCTCAAAGGACCAGCAGCAAATGTGCACTGTTTAAAACAGCAGATACTAGTATTGTACGAACTTGACAATGTCAAAGTGTACAAGAAAATCACAACCTCCATAAATGAAGAAACCGTTGGATGTCCACAACCTTCATGGATCCATTTCAAACAACTTCCACTTAGAGTGGATGTTCACCATACAAGCCTGTTTTGGCCTCCGATGTTGAAGGCTGGTTTGTGTTTCCCAGTGATGTGTAAGAGATTATTATATAAATATTTTTCACGGCAAAAAAAAAACATCCATGCCAAAAGATGATGAGTTCCACCAGATGTAGGTGGAGAAAGATGAAAGAAAAAGAATGCAGAAGGCTTTGTTAAAACCAAAAGGGAATAGAGATGCATACTATTTGTGTCTTTACCTGTTAATTTGGACACTACACATGGTTTCCCAAAGGACCTACAAACAAAGACCAGTTTTTAATGATAAATCTGTATGACTTTTTGTATTTTCTAGACTACTTTTTTTGTTTGCTTTTGTTGATTGGTTCAGTGTTTTTCTACCAGCTCAACATAATGGATCGGGGAAGATCACAGAGTAACACAAGGAACTAACCTTGCTTTTAGTTCAGCTTTGTTTTTGTCCACAATTAGTGTTGACGTGCTGGCTAATAACACACTTGAAGAAATGCTTGACTCTTTTCATTGCAGACCTCTTTTTTTCTCCTTCTTCTTCATCTAATCACTACCTTTGCTCCTATCTTGATACGCTTTCAGTAACTTCAGTAACGGATTGACCAATAATGCATCTATTGGCAATGGCCTCTCCTGCACTGAGGATTGTGTCCTCTCCACAAACATACCTGTCACGGTCACCTCTATGATATGGTGTCACATGCTTTTTATAAGAATGCAATGCCGGGAAAGCTTTTTACAAAAAAAGAATGATGAACTTTTAAGAGAAAGAACCCACTGTATTTTTGAAAATAAAAAAAACAATATTTTTTATGTTAAAAGCTGAATTCTAAAATGAGAAAAAAAATGCAAATGTTGGGTTTGTCCAAGTCATGCAAAATAAAAAAAAAAGTTAAAATACAGAGTAAAATAAAGACTCCGTACCCATTTTGACTTTGGCTTTTATTATGTCTAATATCATTATATAAATGCCCTTCTGTGATAAATGACACATAGAGCATAAGTCTCCATAATCAATACAAGTACATCACAATATGAGGTATAATTAGGACATGAAAACAGAGTGAGCTTGGTGTTTTAGTGGGATTGACCAGAAGGCTAAGCAGTACAGTAGTTCAGGCTTGGTCTACTTTTAATTCATTTGTTTTTATGTGTGATTTATAAACAGTTTATCTGTGACTATACATGTAAAATGTTTCAGAACACTCCCTTAAAAATCTCTTATATTTGCTTGTACACTTTGGATGAAAGCAATGCTACATAATGCATAGTCCGACTTTGGTAACAGCAGTATGGGTGTTTTCTGAGTGTACACATTCAGAATGTACACATTCATCTTGGTATTCTTTAGCACAGCCACCCTAGTGATGAAACATGAGTTACTGCAGGGGAAGAATCACTGCTCATTCCCAGTTACAGGAGCGATATAGTCGTGATAACTATTTCATGTAGTTGTGAGAACTAATGTTGAATGGGTCCTCATGCAAAACATTTTTTGGAACCACTCAAGAATGGCAAATAGGTAGATCATTAGGTATCGTGAAACTCCCACAATGCTTTGCAAGCTGGGTATCTATTTCCAGCTGGGTATCCATTTTCCTATCCTTGCGGGGTTGTATATGTGAGCAGTGTTTTTTGTGTTTGAATGTAAGCATGTTTCTGTATGGAATATGTATGTAGTGTTGGAGTTCAAATGAAGGTGGGCATTTGTGTATAGTGTTGGTGTTTGAATGTAGGTGTGCATTTGTGTATAGTGTGGGTGTTTGAATGCAGGTGTGCATTTGTGTGTAGTGTTGGTGTTTGAATGTAGGTGTGCATTTGTGTATAGTGTGGGTGTTTGAATGTAGGTGTGCATTTATGTGTAGTGTTGATGTTTGAATCCAGGGATGTTTTGTGTTGGTGTTTGACGGCTGGGATGTATGAACATACATACACACACTATTTACATATTTTTAGCTACTCTACTGTTTCCATACATTTTGAGTACAAAGGGATCACTTCCCTGGGTTCCAGTGGGACTGCTGGCTGAGGCTGCTGGAAGTCTGCTACTTCCTCCCCCCTAATCTCTGCATCCTCCCAACGTCCCACTTAGCTCTTTCTGATAGCTGGGAGGAAGTGATCTGACCTCACTTTCTCCCAGCACCATCCAGCCAGGGCCCGGTCATGCTTTTAATGGGCTGCAGCATCCTGATCAGAATTGTCCATTGAGTGTCCTCAACGGGCCCAATGGCGCAGTCACTCCTGATCTCATCTCATTGAATTGGTTATAGTGCTTGGAGTCCCTGGCACTGTCCCTCCATTTAGAGCTAAAGCATTTTCGTAAACATATAAGCACGGATCCTAGCGGCATGGCTAAGGCAGAGATTGCACACTTTCTTAAACCCATACTGATTTATTCATGCAATGGGCTCTGTTCTTGTCTGAAAGGAACAGATGAAACAATGAGCCAATGACAACCACCCACTGCTGCTCAGGCTAATGCTTCTTCATTATCCCAAGCAGCACAGATGCTACTATGGACTCAGATTTATTGTTAGAAAATGAAATACAATTACATACTGAATAAAAACATGAATCAAGGGGAGTCCAGACACTCTAACAACTTCAATGAGATGAACCACCATAATCAGCAATCGCTGCCTATAGGCAGGAAAAATGTAAATGGTAAATGGTGTTCATGTACAATGGGATCTAAAAGTGTCAGTGTGCCAATAAACATGTATGTCCTACTTTGGAGAGGTCCAGGGAATCTGACTATCAGAACAAAATTACTTTAGTCTTACTGAGTTAAGGAAGATACCTTATGGTGTTAAACTGGCTAATACTTTATTATAGAATTTTTGTGGGCTAGCTAAGAGTGTGTGAGTGCAACAGCCAATAACACAATTCTCACATTATAGCCAATGCTTCATCACACCCCCAACTTATAGCAAATTCTCCTCCTCTCTTTCCCCCAAGTCAGGGTCTCTTGTCCTCTTCCCAATTGGCTAGAACTCCCTAAGCCATTATCCATCACCTTATCCAAAATCTTTACATTCTGAATTGTGTTTTCTAAATTCCCCCTACTTTTCAGCTTTATAAAATGCCAAATAAAAATCCATAATAAACAAATTCAACTATTACAATTAAACCACAAATCACAAAATCAAATGCGATGAACAAATAAAAACCACCATGCCAAATCTAAGCCCATGGAGGGCTCCCCAATTCAAGGGGTGGAGGGAGCCTTTATAAAGGCCTTTCCATATTTGAACTGCCAGTTAGAGTGCTCTGATTAGTTTGGCTTGGTAGAGAAACCAGAACCCACTTAGCTTCGAAAAAACCTTGGTTATAGTTGCTACAATCTATTTGGAAATTGTTGCAAATGATGCCATTTATCCTTTATTTTTAACCCCCACCTCTTCCCCCCACAGTGATAAATAACGTTGAAGACTTTATTCCCCTAGTTGCTAGTTCTCCTCACATAGGTTGCCAAACATCTGAGGATGTCCAGAGTATGCCAGACTCTTTCTTCCCTAGATGAAGGAAGAAGAATGAATGCACAATAACAGTCAAAACATTTCCTGATTTATGTGAAATAAAGACAATACCTTTTGTCTTTATCCTGGTGGGTGGCAATACATGTCTCTTTAGCAGGACAGGAAAAGCAACATGGTTATAGAAGTGGGGCTTGGAGGTTTTTTTTCCTGTCCTATGGGAGTTTGGGTATAGGAGCTAACCTTACATAGTGGTGACATAACCAGCAAATATGTATGTATGCATGTATATACACTGATCAACCACAACATTAAAACCACTGACAGATGAAGTGAATAACATTGATTATATTGTTACAATGATATCTGTCAATGGGTGAACAGTCAGTTCTTGAACTTCATGCATTGGAAACAGGGAAATGGACAAGAGAAAATATCTGAGTGACTTTGATAAGGGCCAAAAAGTGATGGCTAGACAAATTGTTCCCGGTATCCAGTGATTAGTATGTACCAAAAGTGGTGCAAGGAAGGACAACGGTGAACTTACGTCAGGATTATGGGTGCTCAAGGCTCAGTCATGCATGTGGGGAGTGAAGGCTAGCCTGTCTGCTCTGACCACACAGAAGTGCTACTGTAGCTCAAATTGCTGAAAAACAATGCTGGCCATGATAGAAAGGTCTCCGTTTGCTGCAGATTGAGCTGCATAGCCACAGACTGGTCAGAGTACCAATGATGACCACTGTCCACCGCTGAATGCAGCTTCAATGGGGACGTGAGCAACTGGACCATGGAGCAATAGAAGAAGGTTTGATGAATCATGTTTTCTTTTCAGGTGGATGGCCGGTGCATATGTGGGATGGCAAAAGGATGCACTATGGAAAGAAGGCATACCAACTATATTTACATGTATGTATATAAATGTGCATGTGTGTACGTATATATGTGTTGGTGTGAGTGTGTGTGTATATAAATATATGTATATATATATATATATATAATTGGTTTTGATGCAAAAAGAACCAATGTAATGGGTTGAACACTTTTGACCTTTTATCCGAAAAACACCAGTTCTAGTCTAGAAGTGAGTATGTAGAAAGGTGCCAAATAAATTGTGGTGACCCCAAGCACATTAAAACCATTCACAAGGAGGGCAGGGCCTGACCGCAGTGCAGGGAAGATGTGAACCACAAGAGCTCCTGCAACAAGCTACTCTTAAAAGCTACTTTCACGCTCCACAAAGCGACTAATCGGGTCACAACAGCCACCAACCGAAAGGGGACATTAAGCAGAATAGAATGATACCCCACAAACGGCACCACAAGCTACCCTCACCGATCAGGCAATCAAGGCCTACTCACATGGCGAGCGCGGGAGGGACGGCCGATCTCCCACCGCCGTGACTAGCTACCTCGATGGCTAAAGACTCCCCCCATGGACCAGCGGGGGTCATCCCGGTCCAGACTCCACAGGGCTGCAGAACCCTGCAAGCCTCCAAGACTGCAGGGAGCACACACCCAGAGGCCAAGATGGCAGCTGCCGACAGAGCTTCTGAACCCCCATATGTCCAACCCTTATCGGCACAGCAAGCAAGCGAGCATACCCAAGAGGACCGCATAGCGGCAGCCTTCGACCTTTTCTGGACACGGTAGCAGGCCATACTGGCACAGAACCAAGCAGCCACCCGACTGCCAGCCACCTCTCCTGCACGTATACCTGCGCTGAAATGCATAGCTATGCCACCGACCAACACAAAGCGGCAGAGGGCAACAAGAGCTCTACCTAGATTTAAAAAACGCAAGCCCAGGTCCCGACGGGCTCGGAGAGCCACTTAACGCGGCCTGCCGCTCTACATACTAAAATGGCGCACTCGAGGGGTCTATTCCCGGCCTACACCAGGTGAAGCCAAGAAAGCCTGTCAACGCCTTACCCACTTGCAGCGATGCATAGCCGCAAACAGCACTCCGAAGGGCTGTGCCTCTGCATCAAGGGGACATACAAAGACCCACACTCACCAAATAGCACGGGGAGCGGAGAAGCTGCAACGCCACCAAGTATACCTCCCCACCACCCAAGGCACTCACGCAGGACCGGGAGGAAGCAGCGGAGTCCCTCTAACCTTCATGACCCGCGACGCCGAGGCCTCATGGGACTCTCCGGTATGTGCCTGGCCAGTGCCGACTACAGGAGTCGGCTGACTTTCACTTACTCTCACTGCCGCACTGAGGCTTGGACTGCTGCCATGCCACCACGTCCATGCAGTCATGGAGGACTATGTCCCGCAATGTTATTAAGCCGTGTCCCTCTGAGCTAGACGAAATTTAGCACACTTAGATAAGCATGATTGCGCTAACGTTTATTGCCCTGGTCAAACACTATGTCAAAGTAACACTCGTTATAAATGCACCTGTTAGCAATCTTATAACACGTTAAGTTTATTTAGTTCGTGTTCACTCTATTACTTACATGCCAAGTATCCAGCAAGCGTAGCCTATATTGTTTACATATACTTCATGCCTGCCAACAACTATAACGAGGTTCTTGATAACATCTTCCCCTCAAGTTGGAATAAGTATTACATAGTTAAAATGTTAAGCCAGCACTATATATCTAACCTTGCTTCACTAGTGTACCTTCTACCACAGGGAATATTAGTCATAGCTTCGATCTACCAATACAGATATTTCTGGTCAAGCTACATGTAGCCTTTCCCTCAGGCATAACCTGCAGTTTAACCCACCCTGACATAGAACTAAGTCTATAGTGTTTTGTTCCTGGATAATCTAGTTTAATGCTGTCATTAATAATATCATTGGATATAACTGTTTGTCACGCGATAATAATCCATAAAAATGTGCTATGTTTTTACCAATGCCTAACCAATGTAAATCTATGTATGACACTCTGCATGCTCTAGCTGTTGTGTCATTGTGTGCTTTATGTGATTTTTCATGCACAAATAAAATAAATAATAAAAAAATAAAAAAACATCCACAATTTTAACAAATACAAAAATATGGTCATGGATCACCTGCGTATTTCAATCTGGACTGTGGGAAAGTCTGCATTGAGAACAGTAATTTTGACAAATCATGTTTCCCCAATTACCCCAAAATTCTCATCTTGACGTGCAATTGAGCACAGACAGACGTTGTGCTTCAGACACTGGACTGAAGACTTTGTGGTTAAACCGTTACTAACGGTTTGACCCCATGAAAGAGCTGGACTGAGGAATTTGTGGTTAAACTATTTCTTAACGGTTTGAACCCTGACGGTAAGCCAGCGCTAGGAACCACCTGGCACCACATGATGAAGTTGTTATTGTGACGGAGTGTCCCATTAAACACAGCTGTTTAACCCAAAGTTTGAGTTTTGGCCACCAGCGCTTTTCTTTTTAGACCAAAAGGTCAAAAGTGTACAGTCTGTGGCTAATTTTTGGCATTGGTCCTTATGGACATATATTTGTGTGTCTATGTGCTTATGTACATAAAAAAGTATTTTTTTTTTTTAAATGTAAAAAAAAGTAAGTAGTTTATTTGATGCAATCCACATTGTCCATGGTCTTAAGAATATTTCAGATACGTTAAGTGTTCTTTAACCCCTTAAAGACACATGACGTGTGACATGTCAGGATTCCCTTTTATTCCAGAAGTTTGGTCCTTAAGGGGTTAATTACAAACGTGAATTGGCAATTTATATTAAAAATCAATTATTCAACTTGAACTGACACAGCATCATGGGATATACCACGCTGGAGCTAAGCAGCACAGCTCGGTGATTACATCAAGCCTGTCAATAAAACTTCTGTGAGTTATAGTAACGCAATAAACTATTGCAAGACATCCCTTATTGAATTAAATTGAGGTTATGTTATTATAGTGTGAGTGGCTGTTTTGGCGTTAATTAGATTATTCCCTCTATCCAATATGCCTCTCATTTGTTGCCAATTTATGAAAGTAGTACATCTGATTATTCAGAAAAATGGCTTCCTAACAACATATTAAAATGCAGTTTCTGAGCTGTATAATTTTACTTGCTGAAAAGAAAAAAAAATCTAATTTTTATGATGGCAAGAATGTGTTCATCTTTCAGAAATAACCTTGCGGAACAGAAAATCAGATCGAAATGGTCAGTTAAATTTAAGGTAAAAATAAAGAAGTTACAAATGACTAGCTACGTTGTGATATCAGCTGAGTATTTGTTATACATTTGAAGCTAAACTCTTCACGTTTCTTATTGGGAATTGGTCTCTTTAATGACAATCTCAGTTAGGTATTTGACAAGTTTTCCTGAATAGGGATGTCTCAACCCTTCGCGAACTTCCCGCGAACGGCTCGCCACGGTTCGCCACGAACCGTTCGTGGCGAGCTCCAGTCAGCTGACACTTCCCGGCCAATCTCCAGCAGACCCTCCCTCCCAGACCCTCCCACCTCCTGGACAGCATCCCTCCTGGACAGCATCCTTCAACATGGATGCTGTCCAGGAGGTGGGAGGGTCTGGGAAGTTCGCAACATCTCTATTCCTGAATAACTACTTATAAGAGATTGAATAATACTGTGGCTGATTAGGTTGAGCACTATGAAACCAAACAGCACAAGAGACCAGTATAAACCACATCCCAAAATCCTAGTACAAATCACAATAACAGAAAATGTAAAGGATAACTATCTTAAAATGTCAATTCTTGTTTGTTTGTTTTTTAAAGTTTATTACATTTATTATACTTTTTATTCTGGCTGAGAAGCCATGTTGGGTCAGACTGCACTGCTACTTACCTTAACTTTCCTGCTGTGATTGCTCTGTGTGAAACTGCAGGCAAGTTAGGGTGAGCAACTGTTCGTCAGATACCCGGACAGTGTGACCCAACATTACTGCTCTGTCAGAAGAAAATCAAAATGCCTAATTTTAAAAAATCATTAAGATTCATTAAAGGGACACTGAAGGCACCCAGACAACTTCAGTTAAACATTGCAGTTCCAGAGATCTGCAATGTTTAAATTGCAGCTCTAAGTCTGCCCTCTGTGGCTGTCTGCCAGGCAGCCACTGGGGGCGCTTCCGGAATCGTAACAGACTTTTGGTCCGTTATCTGACGTTGGACATCCTCATGGACCTGCAGCGTCAGATTTTCCCCATAGGAAAGCATTGAATAATTGCCCCGCATGTGCATTAGGTCTCCCCCACCGCTGACGTCGACGGGGGAGGAGCATGGGCAGAGCCTGACACACCACCAAGGGACATCGATGCTGGATTTAGGTAAGTGGCCTTCAGCCTCACGGGGGGAAGGGTATGAGTGATGATGGACACGGTCCGTCATGCTAGGGAAGCACTTAACGATGGATGTCGGACCCGGTCAGTCATGCGCTAAAATTAACCCAGGTCACTGCAGTGCCGGCGATCGCAGGTTTAATGATGTTGCTGGATGCCAACGAGTCAGTGGCAGATCAGAATTATCAAATCGCAATGTCCCAGCCCACGTGATCGCTGTGACAGCCAGACACAGCGGTCACAATGCTGCTGGGATATCAGATCCGCCTCCCTTCACATCTGTTGGGTTTGTGAATTGGAGAGAGACGGATCGTTGTTACTTTGTGTCCCTGAGGAGAATAAATTGTGTCAGAAAAGCTTCCAAATCCCCTTTACTCTGTGCTTAAAAAAAATAATTAACCCTTTCCCTGCTGATTGATCACTGCAAGCAGTGGTCAAAATACAGATCACAGTACTTTACTGTGATCTATTTTTTTTTTTTACCCTCGGGTTAAATTTTTTTTTTTTTTTTAAGTAACCCTAAGGGGTAAATTTTTATATTTTATTTTATCAGTTTGTGATTTAGTTAGTTGGGGTTGGTGGAATTTAGTGGGAATTGGGGAATTTAGTGATAAGCTAGTAAGGGGTGAAAAGTAAAAAAAAAAAAGTAAAAAAAATTAAAGTTTAGTTATTTAGTTTAAAGTTTACCGTAGTACACAATGTTTAGGAAGTATAGTACAGAGGAGGCTTATGCCCTGTTAGAGGCCGACTCAGAGGCGACAGATACTGCCTCAGAGAGTGATGCAGGGAGTGACGCAGGGGACAGGGGCTATGTGCCAGATACTGCAGGATCATCAGGAGAAATCGCTGATTCCCTGTCTGGCTGTAATGCGCTGGATTGTATGCAGCTGTTCTTGGAGGATGAGATTTTTGGGGAGATAGTCACCCAGACTAATCTGTACACTGAGCAGTATCTGGCACACACGAGGAAAGAGATATGGAACCCAACCAGTGTGCCAGAATTCAAACAATTCTGTCCACTGACAATGCTAATGGGGATAATTAAAAAGCCCTCCATTAGAATGTATTGTTCTAAAAAAACGATTTGCTATACACCCATTTTTCCCCAGGCAATGACTAGGGACAGATATGAAGACGTACTGTGATTTATGCACTTTAGTGACAATACGAAGTATCCCCAAAAGGTCATCCGCAGTATGACCTTCTATATAAATTTCGCCCTCTAATTGCCCATTTTAAAGAAAAATGTGCCACTATTTATACCCCCAAAAAACATATTTCTTTTGACGAATCCTTCATGAAGTTTAAGGGAAGACTGGGGTTTAAACAGTACATCCCATCCAAAAGATCCCGATATGGGATAAAATTTTATAAATTGTGTGAAAGTGGCAGTGGCTATGTGTACACCTTCTGTGTATACGAAGGAAGGGATAGCCACCTTGATCCCCCAGGTTGCCCAGATATAGTATTATTATTATTTATTATTGCCATTTATATAGCGCCAACAGATTCCGTAGCACTTTACAATATTATGAAATGGGATTTAACTATAAATAGGACAATTACAAATAAACTTACAGGAACAATAGGTTGAAGAGGACCCTGCTCAATCGAGCTTACATTCTATAGGAGGTGGGGTGTAAAACACATTAGGACAGGAATGTGCAATCAAATAAGGTGGGCTGCCCTTTAGGAGAGGGCAAGAGACGGGTATGTGAGGTAGGGGTTAGTCTTGGAGGCCATAAGCTTTCCTAAAGAGATGGGTTTTAAGGCACTTCTTAAAAGATGCAAGACTAGGGGAGAGTCGGATGGCGGTAGGCAGGCTATTCCATAGGAAGGGAGCCGCCCGCGAGAAGTCCTGCAAGCGCGAGTTGGCCGTACGGGTGCGGACAACGGACAGGAGGTGGTCACGGGCAGAGCGGAGAGACCGAGAAGGGACATACCTGTGGATCAGTGAGGAGATATAAGAGGGGCTAGAGTTGTTCAGTGCTTTATAGGTGTGAGTTAGTGCCTTGAATTGACTCCTATAGCACACAGGAAGCCAATGTAAGGACTGGCAGAGGGGTGAGGTGTGAGAGAACCGACTAGAGAGGAAAATCAGTCTAGCAGCAGCATTCATTACAGACTGTAGGGGTGCAGTACGGCTTTTGGGAAGACCAAGCAGGAGAGGGTTACAATAATCCATGCGTGAAATTATTAGAGCATGGACAAGCTCCTTGGTAGTATCTGGTGCAAGAAAGGGGCGGATGCGGGCTATGTTTTTAAGATGGAATCTACAGGATTTGGCAACATGCTGGATGTGAGGCTCAAAGGTGAGACCAGAGTCAAGTATGACGCCAAGACAGCGCGCTTGCAAGGATGGGCTGATGTTGGTACCACAAACTTGAAGGGAGAGCGAAAGAGGAGGATCAGTATTAGGAGGAGGAAAGACAAGGAGCTCAGTTTTTGAGAGATTGAGTTTCAGAAAGCGGGAGGACATCCAGTCAGAGATGGAAGAAAGGCAAGCAGTGACACGTTGCAGGACAGCAGGGGAGAGGTCCGGGGAGGAGAGATATAGCTGGGTGTCATCAGCGTACAGGTGGTAGTGGAAACCAAATGAGGTAATAAGTTTGCCAAGAGAGGCAGTGTAAAGAGAAAATAGAAGGGGACCAAGGACGGAGCCTTGGGGGACTCCAACCGAAACAGGGTGAGGGGAGGAGGTATCATTAGATAAAGAGACACTGAATGAGCGTTGGGAGAGATAAGAGGAAAACCACGAGAGGACAGAGTCACAGAGACCAAGCGATTGCAGAGTTTGAAGAAGGAGAGCATGATCAACGGTGTCAAAGGCCGCCGAGAGGACAAGAAGAATTAGTATGGAGTAGTGGCCTTTGGATTTAGCTGCGATTAGGTCGTTAGTAACTTTGATAAGGGCAGTCTCTGTAGAGTGGAGAGAGCGGAAGCCAGATTGAAGGGGGTCAAGGAGAGAGTTGGAATTGAGGAAATGAGACACACGGGTAAAGACGAGTCTTTCCAGAAGCTTTGAGGAAAAAGGGAGCAGGGATATGGGACGGTAGTTAGAGGGGGTGGACGGGTCAAGGGATGGTTTTTTTAGTATAGGTACTACAGTGGCATGTTTAAGGTCAGCAGGGACGATGCCAGAAGAGAGCGAGCAGTTGAAGATGTGTGTTAGAGAAGGCACGAGACAAGCGGAGAGAGATCTGATAAGGTGAGATGGGACAAGTGGGAAAATTGTCTGGGACCTAATCATGCCATTACTAAACAAGGGATATCACTTATATATTGATCATTTTTACAACAGTATCCCACTTCTAAAAATGCTGTACTTTGAGACCATGGCTTGTGGCACTATTCTGAAGAGTTGCTCAGGTTTTCCAACAGCTCTAGCAGAAAAAAAGGGGGGGGGGGCGAGGGGGAGAGCAGCTCTCTGCCAGAATGAACTGATGGCATCCTAACCACCATCCATGGTGAACGCACTCGCAAGTTCGCAGTTCATGGCAGAGGGGAAATTAAGCGGGTGTCAGTCTGCATAAAACATTACAATCGGCATATGGGAGGAATTGACCTGTCTGATCAACTAATGCAGCCGTATTTGATCATGCAAAAGACCAAGGCATGGTACACAAAAGTGGGCATATATATAATGCAGATGGCAATCCACAATGCCTTTGTAATTTTTAAAAATGGAAATGCTGAGCTGAAATTAACGTTCCGTTCCTTTCATTTCAGTTTCAGCTAATTTCTGGGCTGCTTGAGTGTCACAGAGGGGGACCATCAGTGGAGCCTAGCAGAGGAATGGAGGCAGGTCACTTCTGCTTCAGGATTCCATCAACCCCCAAAAAGAAAACCCCCCAGAAAAGGTGCAGCGTGTGATACAAGAGGGGTGTATGAGCTGACACCAGTTATTACTGCCCTGATTGCCTCTATCAGCCAGGCATATGTATGGCCACTGTTTTAAAATTTTCCATACTGGTAGACTGGTTTTGGGGTGTGATTATAGTCATCTGTCTGATTGTTTGGTTACCGAATCTTGGCGTTGTCTCCCGTTTATCCTGTCTTCTCTGATCCTTGACCTCGGCTTGTCCTATCGTTGTTTCGTTTCTCTTTACTCCTTTGACCTCGGCTTGTACCTTGACAATTCTCTGCTTGTATAGCCCGGCCATTCTAAGGACCGGTATTACAAGTTTCTCTCTGTGTTCTCTCTCTTTGTGGTCTGTCTGTGTGTTTTGGTTCCAGAATCAGTGACAGCATTGCCCGTGACACAGATGACTGGGTACTACCCCCTGATAAGTTTATGCCAAATATTCCCCCTTTCACAGCAAATAGGATAAAAATGGTATATAATATGTGTTGGTACAATAAATTAGTAAAATGCAAATTGCAGTTAGAGGCAAACAGCAAAAAATTCAAAAATTGCTTGTGTCCTTAAGTGCAAAACATGCTTTTGAAGTTGTGTCCTTAAGGGGTTAAACGTCACAACAGAATAGCTCTTTTAATATATGGTGTAGCGCAGTGCGGACTACATTTAGCACGGGTGAGTATAAATTGAACCTTGGTAAGAGTGCCAGGTTTGTCGTGGCAAATATCTTTAAAGGCCTGGCTAGTAGCTTAAGAAATTTTTAAACCTTGCTAACGTTTACTTTTATATACTTTAATGCCAATATTATGAAAAGATAATGCTCACGTTGAGTTATAGACCAGGAAACCCTTTTTCCGAGAAGATGAGTTGTGAGTTGTGTGCAGCACTTGATTCAGTAGATATTTGACTGAGAACACCAAATCTAACCTAGAAAGCAGGTTTATGCCATGAGCACATGAAATGGTAATATCAGCAAAAGCTATCTTTTGTCCTACCAAAACGACATTCAATTATAGGCTAGTGAGCTACTATAAATGATGTAGTCCCAAAGTACCTATGTAAGTGTATATCAGCAGCTCCTGATAGGTGCCGGGCAGTATTTTGTCACACATGCGCACTATGGGAAAGCATTATCGAAATGCATCGGATTGTCTGTGCAAAGATCAGCATGGCAATGGGAAAACATTATAGTATGGATGCAAATGGCCTTAACATCCCATGAAAAACTAACTGGTATTATATGACTAACATCAGTGGAAGAACTTAAGAAAACCCGGCTGCAAGAATTTTGTTTTATGGCCCCCCTATCGCAAGAATGGGCAAAGGGTAGATTTCCATTTGTCTAAAAACTCTCACAATGCTTTGCCAGCTGGGGATTTGCCATGTTACCATGTGGCCATGTTCAAGAGGCTAAATGTTAAGCATTTGTTATGCCATGGGTTAAAGAAAGCCTATCGTTATATTTCACTGTGGTCTAACGTAATAATTTAAAGGAATTTACAACTCCTTTAAACAAAGATCTGGTTATAAACCTGGCTGCTTTGTATTACAGAGGCATTAGAAGCTATGCTAAGAACTATAAAAGAGAAAGTTAACATATTACACAATTCTGACAACACACATAATTGAATGTGCGTGAGTTGTGTGAGTGTAATGAAGGTTCACTGGCTGACATTTTGTGAAATGGTTTTGGAAGTTTTTAGTCCTGGTTACACTGTTATTGGAAGCACCAGTACAAAACATATATAATGTATAAAACATACATAATTATTGTATATTTACAGCTCCAGCACAGTGCCCCCTCTGGCCGCACATGGGAAAAGGCACAGTGACAGTGCAGCTGCAGCTTCTGAAGGGAGAGTCTGAGCTCCCGACTTCAATTTCAGTTGGGGGGCACTGCATGATGTAGGGGGGCCAAGGCCCCCTCAACCCCACAGCTACGCCACTGTTCAGCTGGGAGTGGGATCATTTATTGCACTACTATAACTGAGATTTCTATATTTCTTGTACTTCTTCCAGACCAGTGGCGTGCACACAATCCATAGGGCCCCGGTGCAAAACTAATCAATGGGGCCTCCCCATCACCCACCCCCCATCGCCCCCTCATCACCCTCATCACATGTAAAAGAAATAAAAGAAATACAATAGTATAATACTGTATGTTTAATTGGCATATATAGTATAAGTGAGTATATACATAAACTCACATGTTTCTGAGCCTTTTTTGGTATAGGCTCAGAACAAGAAGTGGGTCTGTATTTTTAGGTGCACCAGAGGACCTTCTTTTGAATGTTCACTCCTCGTTATAGATATGGGGATAAGAACAAAAAGAGCAACAATCTAGGTAGAAACGTTTAAATATATTGAGTTGAATATATTATTGACCTGCTCACTTTAGAAGGAGCCTGTTTGGTAACTGGCTCCAAAAAATCTGCTTGGTGTCACATATAGGGGTGACACTAGAAACATAGAAACATAGAAACATAGAAACATAGAATGTGACGGCAGATAAGAACCATTCGGCCCATCTAGTCTGCCCAATTTTCTAAAAACTTTCATTAGTCCCTAGCCTTATCTTATAGTTAGGATAGCCTTATGCCTATCCCATGCATGCTTAAACTCCTTTACTGTGTTAACCTCTACCACTTCAGCTGGAAGGCTATTCCATGCATCCACTACCCTCTCAGTAAAGTAATACTTCCTGATATTATTTTAAACCTTTGTCCCTCTAATTTAAGACTATGTCCTCTTGTTGTGGTAGTTTTTCTTCTTTTAAATATAGTCTCCTCCTTTACTGTGTTGATTCCCTTTATATATTTAAATGTTTCTATCATATCCCCCCTGTCTCGTCTTTCCTCCAAGCTATACATGTTAAGATCCTTTAACCTTTCCTGGTAAGTTTTATCCCGCAATCCATGAACCAGTTTAGTAGCCCTTCTCTGAAACCTCTCTAAGGTATCAATATCCTTCTGAAGATACGGTCTCCAGTACTGTGTACAATACTCCAAGTGAGGTCTCACCAGTGTTCTGTACAATGGCATGAGCACTTCCCTCTTTCTACTGCTAATACCTCTCCCTATACAACCAAGCATTCTGCTAGCATTTCCTGCTGCTCTATTACATTGTCTGCCTACCTTTAAGTCATCAGAAATAATCACCCCTAAATCCCTTTCCTCATATGTTGAGGTTAGGACTCTATCAAATATTCTGTACTCTGCCCTTGGGTTTTTACGTCCAAGATGCATTATCTTGCACTTATCCACATTAAATGTCAGTTGCCACAATTCTGACCATTTTTCTAGTTTACCTAAATCATTTGTCATTTGGCTTATCCCTCCTGGAACATCAACCCTGTTACATATCTTAGTATCATCAGCAAAAAGACATACCTTACCATCAAGACCTTCTGCAATATCACTAATAAAAATATTAAAGAGAATGGGTCCAAGTACAGATCCCTGAGGTACCCCACTGGTGACAAGTCCAAGCTTCGAATATATTCCATTAACTACAACCCTCTGTTGCCTGTCACTCAGCCACTGCCTTACCCATTCAACAATATTGGAATCCAAACTTAAAGATTGCAGTTTATTGATAAGCCTTCTATGTGCAACAGTGTCAAAAGCCTTACTGAAATCTAGGTAAGCAATGTCTACTGCACCACCCTGATCTATAATTTTAGTTACCCAATCAAAAAAATCAATAAGATTAGTTTGGCATGATCTCCCTGAAGTAAACCCATGTTGTCTCTGATCTTGAAATCCATGTGTTTTTAGATGTTCATCAATCCTATCCTTTAACATGGTTTCCATCACTTTCCCCACTACTGAAGTAAGGCTTACTGGCCTATAGTTGCCCGACTCCTCCCTATTACCTTTCTTGTAAATGGGCACAACATTCGCTAACTTCCAATCTTCTGGGACTACTCCTGTTAACAATGATTGGTTAAATAAATCTGTTAATGGTTTTGCTAGTACACCACTAAGCTCTTTTAATAGCTTTGGGTGTATTCCATCAGGTCCCATTGACTTATTTGTCTTTACTTTTGACAGTTGATATAGAACCTCTTCCTGCAAGGAACCGGATCCAAGTAGGAGAGTAGATGGAGAGCTTGGTAAAGATAAAACTTTAATGTAACAATTAAAACAAAAACAATAAAATCAAAATTGTAGTACATAAATATAAAAGTATTTTCTTAAAAGTCTCCTCTGCATCTAAGACACGTCTCGCCACTATCATGGGCTTTTTCAATTGGTGTAGTCCTTCTGGTTCCCGGTTCCATTTTGAATCCATCGAGGCTCCTCCTCTTTTCGTTCTCCCCCAACCTGAGGGCTTTCCTCCAGCTGACACTAGTTTCTCCTGATTGTAGCCGTCTTCACTTCCGCATTCGTATAACCGGAAGTGATGTTCCACTTAATTCCCTTCTGGTTTCGGATCGGTCAAACTACATTATCCATGCTCCTCCTTATTACGCTAGAAATATCTAATTAAGATCCCATAGGGGTCAGGGTATTCAAATTAAAAATCCATCTCATCTCACATCTACCCAAAATTTGTACAATATCGTCACCTCTCCAATTTGGTTTCACCTTTAGTATGGCCAAAAGTTCTAAAAACTGGGGATCGCAATTGTGCTTCTCCTTAAAATGTCTTTATACGCTTTGTTTATCATATCCCTTTTTTATATTCCTGATATGTTCATTTAATCGGACATTTAATGAGTGTTTTGTCCACCCTACATATCTGAGTTGGCATGTGCATTTTAATAAATAAATAAGATTTTTTTGTGAAACATGTAACCATTTCCTGAATTTTATAGCTTTTCTTTTTATGAGGGTCTTCACATTTCTCAGTGTATCTTTTCTTGCTTTTGGTGTTCCTGCAGGCGAGGCACAAACCATATCCATGAAAACCACTTTTTTGAAAAAAGGAATGTTGAGTTTCCTTTTTGATATGATTTCTCTCTAGCGTTTGTTGTAAATTTTTTGCTCCTCTGTATATAATTTTTGGTTGGCCGGGTAAAATATTGTACAAAATTGGGTCTTTTTTTAAAAGTGACCAGTGCTTTGATAAAATCTTTTTTTTATTTGTTTACTGTTTTGGTTAAAATTACAAATAAAAGGAATCTTTAAATCTGTCGCTTTGGTCACTTTTGTTTTATACTTTAAAAGAGAAGCACGGTCTAAAGTTACATCTCTTATTGAGTCATCTAAAAGTATGGGATCGTATCCTTTTTCTGTAAACTGATGCTTCAGTTTTTTTGCCTGGATATTAAAAACATCTACATCTGAGCAATTTCTTCTTATTCGTAAAAACTGTGATTTTGGCACATTTTTTAACCAGGGAGAAAAGTGGCAGCTTGTGAGGTGAATGTAGTTGTTAACATCAACTGCTTTAAAAAACGTTTTGGTTTTCAATTTGTTTTCCTTGATGTAGATATTTATGTCTAAAAAGTTGATGCTAAACTCACTATATACTGTATTTAAAATAATTCCCAAACTGTTAGAATTTAAAAAAGTTAAAAAGCTTTCCAAATCTATCTTATCACCTTTCCAAATGAAAAAGATATCTATGTATCTGTGGTATGAGACCAGATTTGCACTCCAGCTATTATTGTTATAAATATGTGTTCCCAAAATGCCATAAATAAATTGGCGTAGCTGGGTGCAAATCTGGTCCTCATCGCTGTACCACATATTTGCAAGAAAAAATCTTCCTGAAACCAGAAATAATTATTTTTGAGGATGAGGTCTATTCCTTTCATTATAAACTCTATTTGTTCATTTTGGTATCTATTTGAGGTAGACAGGAAGAAGTGTTTGGCTTCACAGCCTTTTTCATGATCTATTATTGTGTAGAGTGAGCTCACATCAGATATCACTAGCAGATAATCTGGTTCCCATTTTATTTTTTCTAAAACCTGTAAAATACTGATTGTGTCTTTTAAGTGGCTTGAGGTAGTTTGTACTAGTGGTTGGAGGCATTTGTCAATATACTCCGATAGTCTACTGGATATGGGCCTGCCCGGTGGTTTTGTCTGGTTCTTATGCATTTTTGGCAAATTATAGAAGACTGGTATTTTAGGGATATTAATATTTAAATATTTATATTCGTGATCATTTAAAATTCCGATATCTTGACCAGTTTTGAAGAAATCTCGAAATATATTCGTTATCTCTTTGGTGGGGTCATCACTCACCAGTCTTATGCCTTCCTCAATGTATTGCTGCATTGACATTATCACTATTCCCCTCTCCTCCCCCCCCCCCTTTTATCTGCAGGCTTAATGACTCTCTCTTGATATTTTTGTAATATTTTAAGAGTTGTTCATTCCTCTTTACTAAAATTCTTTTGTCTTACTGGTTTAATTTTGCCTATGTCTTGCATTACGGATTTTTCAAAAGCAATCATTTCGTGTGCGATCTGGTTGTCTGGAAAAAAAATTAGATTTGCTTTTTAAATCAGTGTGTATGTATTTTGATACAGTCGGGTGATTGTCAATTCTTCACAAATAATTTTTTAATACATAGTTGTCTTTTGAATTTGTTTAAATCAATTTAAAAAAGTTGAATTTGTTTATTGGTTGAGTTGGGACAAATTTTAAACCTTTATTTAATACCTTATGTTCCAATTTGGATAATGGTGTGTCTGTCAAATTAAAAGTGATGGCTTGGTCTAAAACCCGTCTCGTTTTTCTCTCCTGAAGCCTGAGGCCTCCCCTATTTCCCCTTCTTCCACCTCCCTTGGTCTCTTGCCCGGTGATCTGGAGTAAACAGTTTTTTCTTGGGTCCGATTGGGAGATTTTAGTGTATCCTTGTATCTCTCTCTTTGGACTGTCCTGTGAAAAAACTGCTCTCTTGGGTGTTCAGCCAGAGTGTCAAATCTATTACGGTGGAAGAAAGGTTCCTCTATTCTAGATGGTTAACCTCTACTAGGTGAGATCCTATGGTCATTCATCTTTCTATCATGTGGTGGTTTTGGTGTTTTCCTAGGTGTCATGTTGTATCCCCTAGTAGTTTTCTCTTTATGGTTGTAAGTTTCATTTTTAGATCTCCTATCTCTTGATTGTGAATTTCTCCTCACTTTCTCTGCCTGATTGTACTTGTTATGGGGTATCTCTCATGATTGTATCCTATGTGTACTATGTTGTTGGTTTTTAAAAAATGATCTCACCTGATTGTTCTCATAATCATATTTATCTCTCTTGTATTTTTTTTTGTATCCCTCTCAATCTTTTCTAGCTGGACACCAAGTGGATTTTTTTTGGAGCCAGTTACCAAAACGGGCTCCTTCTAAGGTGAGCAGGTCATTTATATATTCAACTCTGCCAATTTGGGGAAACGTTTCTACCTAGATTGTTGCTCTTTTTGTTTTTATCTCCATATCTATAACGAAGAGTGAACATTCAAAAGAAGGTCCTATGATGCACCTAAAAATCCAGACCCACTTCTTGTTCTGAGCCGATACCGAGAAAGGCTCAGAAAAATGTGAGTTTATGTATATACTCACTTATACTATATATGCCAATTAAAAATACAGTATTATACTATTGTATTTCTTTTATTTCTTTTACATGTGAGAAATTTTCCCCATACCTCATTAAGGGTAATTTAAATTAGCACTGCACCTTGGGACTCTGTGTGCCAGGTGGTGGGTATATTACCTAACCTTGGGAGCCCTCCCTTTTGTATATATCTAGTTTTTTTGTGTATTATTGGGATATCCACTGACGGTGCTAAAGCTGCTGGCATTAATCTTGGTATTGTGAAGTGTCTTATATTTACTGTATTCAGGTTCCTTGATGGGATTCAGAGTTCTCACTCTGACTCCCTCTGCTTCCTCCTGCATGGCTCCCGGTGGTTGCTGGGATGAGTGACCATGGCAGTCACTTCCTCCCAGCATTTGACATCATCAGAGGGGGCCCGGTCGCGCTGTTACCGGGCCCACTCTGATGATAATATTAATTTCCATCGGGTGGCCCTAACAGCATGGGCCACCCAAAGGGCCCGTTCCCCTGTGACCCCACAATATACTGCGCAGCCGGGGCCGCAACACATAGCGCCGGGCACCCGGTCACAGGGGTTCGCAGGGCGGCTGGGCCCCCTGGAGTGACGGGCCCAGCCGCAGCTGTGACCCCTGTGACTGCGGTATGTACGCCGCTGCTCAGGAGTAATGGCCCAGCAAGGACTATACAATATCTGTGACTTTGTGTATCATAGTTTGTGAGGGTGAAGTATAGGAGTGTGAAGCAGCTGTCAGATTTTCAATGTCTTCTTTTATTTTATTCATTTTCTTTTTTTCTTTTTTACATAAAGAACAATGTACAACAGTTTGCATATTTATCCAGAGGCTGGTCTGTTTGGGTGCTCATTTCACACGTTTTGGGACTTCATTGTTGTCCATGGATTCATCATCAGCCTCAATGTCATCTAAGTCTGGCAGTTCGTTTGATATGTGGATTTCAATTGTGCTATCATCAGAACCTAACAAAACAAAAGAGAATTGACTCATCCTCTACTTTCTGTGCAAATCAACAATCAACATCAATTTGTACAGAACAATTAAAGCAGGATTTCTCATCTTAGGACACACAATCGGGGTGGATTTCTCAATCATTATTGAATCCCCATTGAAAATCAGTTTTAATGTCAACATTTACAGACGTTCAGCTGTTTGCAATGCACAAATCAAACAAAAGCAATTGAAACAGCTCAACACAACGACTACCTGGATGGGGCAGAAAAAGGAAGCGATCAATGGCTGCAACCAGATATCTGAGAAGGTAGGATGTGAAAAATCCCTTGAGTGACTGCAAAAGACCTGCAGCAAGACTTGGTGGCAACAGGCACTGAGGCTTTAGTGAGCCCAGTAAGGAGCGTACTAAATGCAGAAGATTTCCATTCCAGAACTCCAAGTTGTACACCACTACTGACACAAGAGTAAGAAAAGTTGGCTCCAGTATGTTTAAAATCATAAACTTGGGGATTCTGTTCTGTGGAGTGATGAAACTAAATTGGAACTTTTCGGCACAATGGATCTGCGGTATATCTGGAGGAAGAAGAATGAAGTGACATTCTCTGGCACTGGAAACCTGTAGCATGTGGAAGACAAGATGGATTCATTGAAGTATCAAGAAATCCTATGATAAAACATCCTGTCTGCTAGAAAGCTGAAGCTTGGACATCATTGAACCTTACAATAAGACAATGATCCCAAGCATACCTCAAATTCCACCAAGGCTTGGTGGCACAAGAAATGCTGGGAAATTCTACAGTGGCCATTACAGTAACCTGACTTGAACCCCCCCAAAAATCTCTGGTGGGATTTGAAGAAGAGGGTTGCAGTACACAAACCCAAGAATAGTAATTCACTGGAGGAATGGGCCAAGAGTCCTCAGGAATGCTGCCAGAAGCTTGTGTCTGGCTACGCATCTCGTTTGCAGCAGGTCATAGCAGCAAAAAGGTGCTCTACTAAATACTAAAGATGCTTGCCATGAAGAGGTGAAGTCATTATAAGTTGCATTTTCAGTTGAATTTGGGGAAACCATTTCATTGTGCTGAGCTATTTCAATTGCTTTAGTTTGATGTGTTCATCGCAAACAACTGAAAGTCTGTAAATGTTGACAATAAACATGATTTTCAGTGTGGATGAAATAATTTTAATTACAACTCTATATATTTTTGTAGCCTAAGAAAATGTGTAAAATTAGCTTTGCCCAGCTAAACCCGTACTCTTTTTGTCCATGCTTCTGCCATAAATCATCACATACTAGAGCAGGTTTATAGCTACCTGCACAATTGGCTCATTGCATCTGATAAATATATTTATGCTAATGACATATTAATTGTAACCCTGTATTGTTACGTGTAAATGAGTTATAGCACTTAAAATGTATAAATAAATTGAGGAGTTTTATTAAATGACCACTCCAAGCACCATAACTACTGCAGACCACATCACATCAGTGCATCCAGTCTTCTCCAGCAGGAGAAACATGATGACTCGTAAAGTAACGCAAGGTCATGCAGAACCATAATCCCGGGCTGAAACCATTCCGCTGTCAAAGAGTGCAGTCCTGCACGGTCCTGCTCTATAATGTAAACCGAATTCTTCTGCTGGAGAAGATAAAGTCCAATGAGGTCCGCACTCAGGTAGATTGTCACACCGTGCTAAATCAGTTTAACATTTTCCAATGGAATAGCACCAAGGCACTCCAGTCACTGTACTTTTTGTGGTGCTTGGAGTGCATGGTCCTGCATTGTCCTGCTCTATAAAGCAAACCGGCTTCTCCTGCTGGAGAAGACAAGAAGTGCCCAATGGGCTCCGGGTCCCCAGGTAAATTGTCAAACCGTGCTAAACCAGTTTGACATTTTCCTATGGGATGGTGCCAAGGCACTCTGGACACTGTAGTTTTTACTGTTCTTGGAGTGTTCTTTTAATAGGATTTTCATGTCTGTAGAGAACCTATGAATCCTTACCTAGGCCACTTGTAGTAAACAGAACTCGTTAATAGCAGATTCAAACTGGAACAATAGCTGTCTAGTCTAGTCTATCGTAAGTACATTGAAGTTACCCAAAAGAAAAGAAAGCATTTGCACTAGTTTTAAATGTCTAGTGGATATTTTTACATGTTTATTATTTGATTGGAGTTGGTTTTGCAGGAACTCAGACAGGAGGTAAAAAGTGCAGATTTCACCAGGTATTGCAATTGAAATGGATATTTTATCCATTTCTACTTGTTTAAAGGGACACTATAGTCACCAGAAAAACTACACCTTATTGCATTTGTTCTGGTGAGTAGTATCGAAGTAACAAATGGAAATGTAACTCATTGGTCACCATTGTTCACAAATACAAACAAGTAGCACAATGCACAGGTGCACATTCTAATGCAGTATAATAGAAGATAGAGCTGGAAACCTAAATAGAGGTGACCAAAAGCAGACGGACATTTTTTGTAGCAGTACAAATTCTATAATATGTTGAGAGCAAAGTATCAATAATATTTCTAGTACTGAAAAACTGAGGAGGGTTGACATCTATCATAGTAATTTATTAAAGTGACTATGAGGAATTTAAAACGAGTTTCATAATTTGGGCCAACGTAGCCAAATTAGGGGGGGGAAAGCATGTACAATGTTTTTTAATTTACAACAGTTTATAAGAATAACCATGTGTGTTCAGAACTATGTTTATCACTTGTAACTAGGGACAACCAATATCACTTACTTAAAGGACCACTATAGTGCCAGGAAAACAAACATATTTTCCTGGCTCTAAAGGGTCTTCGGTTCCCCCCCCCCCTCCCACTCTCTAGGTCCCCCTCCCTCCGGTCTGAAGGGGGAGGAAGGGGTTAAACACTTACCTTTCTCCAACACCGGGCTCCCTCGGCGCTGGGGACTCTCCTCCCTCTTCCGACGTCATCCGCTGATGCTTTCTCAATGCTTTCCTATGGATGCTGGCGTCTTCTCACTGTGAAAATCACAGTGAGAAGCGTGGAAGCGCCTCTAGCGGCTGCCAATGAGACAGCCACTACAGGCTAGATTAACCCTAATGTAAACATAGCAGTTTCTGTGAAACTGCTATGTTTACAGCTGCAGGGTTAACCCTAGATGGACCTGGCACCCTGACCACTTCATTGAGCTGAAGTGGTCTGGGTGCCTATAGTGGTCCTTTAAGGGCAATATTGATACCGATTATTGGGCCGATAGCCGATGGCTGATAACTGGTAACAATATTCTGCCAGTGTTCCACCCTGATGCCAATTGCATTATAGAGAGGATGGCTGGGACCCAGCACACGCTATCCTCTGTTTCCGGCATGTCCTCTCTCCAACTCAGAGAGGAGCTAAAAGTAGTGTGTGTGTTGGGTATTCGCTGCCTCCCGCTTCATCAGAAATATCGGTATCATTATAAGGTGATACCGATAATTGCCAAAATTTTAAATATCAGCCAAACCAATAATCAGTCGATCCTTACTTGTAACTGAATAGGAATGTTCCTACAGATATAGTTCTGGCCTCTGCTAATAGAATATTGCCTTATGCAGCATACATTCAGAGGTAGAAACCCACATGTCATATCGAACTATACAGTTAGACATAAACAATTAAGACGTGCAGTGGAATGCTAAATAAGCTGGACCCAGCGTATACTTCTTTATGTGTCTCATAAATGACAATCTAGGGTCACATTGATAAACAAAAATAGCATTGGTTTTATATTCTGTATTAAATATATGAAATCTATTACTTATACATTATATCACAGTGGCTAAGGGTTTGTAGAATGACTTTATGGGCAACTGAAAAAAACATTTGATCACATCTGTTTTTGCACTCATTGGACACTAATCAAAAGTGAATATTAAGAGATCTTTATTAATCATATAGTCATATAGATGCAGATGTATTTTAATGATACTCTTTTTATTCTAATTTTAATCTTTTTCATTCTATACGCATCTTAACAAATATGTTAAGAGAAAAAAAGAAAGACACTACGTTTATGTAAAATACATTTATTGCCAAATGTTCAAATTAAAATATTTTATTTTGTATGACAGTAACGGATTGTTTACCCATTTCTTTCTCTGTAGAATACTGCAAACAGTTTTCAGAACAAACAATTCTAAAATTAAAGTGCTTTTCAAATTCAAAGAATGTGATTTTCAGAGAGCCCTTCATTAAAGAACTATTCAGAATTTGAAGATTTCATAAGCCCTACATGGTGTGTAGAGGGAGGACTATAAATATAATCCATTTTATGTATACATAGGGTTCTAGTTATTTTACATAATAGATGCTCTATGACTTATTATTATTTGTGTCAAGGTTATGTCTGACAAGATGATTTACATCCTTACAATATGATGATAATTTGGATTATATGTTTTTATCATGCGACAATGGAAAATTAAAGCAGGTTGGAGTTATCTATGGATGGGCCAACATCTCAAACTGCCCATTAGTCTCAAACAGGACAGGAAGATAAAACAAGAGTGTTATTTGTATCTGCTAATACTTCTTTAATTGCCTTAATTATTGTCATCTCCTGTCTAGTAAACAGCATACAATGTGCTCAACGCAGAGAAACAGTACAAACAGTAACTACAAAAAAAGAGCATCCCTCTTAATTGAGTTAGGGCTATCATATGAAAGTCTACCTGGATTTTGCAGAGAAGTGATCTGTATTAAACCTAGAAATAATAATAACAACAGAGAACAATGATACATGGAAAAACTGTATTGTGATTGTAGTTGACAAGAATTTTTGTTATGTCATCAAGACAAAATTGTGAAGACTCCCTGCTGTAAAGTCTGAAAGGTCATGGTGGCTTGATATAGTGTGGAATTTTCTGACATTGAAGAGATAGACATTTTTTTGTTTTGGGTTTGGCCTCTGTCTTTTTGTCCTGACTTGGAGTACCTTTGTCATCTGGTGCTTTGGGTTAAGACTTTTACTATTTTTTACCCCATCCAAACCAAAGCTCTATTTCAGAGGAGAAATGGACCAAACCAATGCTTGGAGGTTCTTTTTAATAAAATTGTGTCTATAAGAAACTAAACATACAGTAGGTGTAAAATATAATGTTAAATTCATGAACTGCTTATGGATTTACATCTCCAAAATAATGCATTTGCAATTTTTATTAGTGGAACTATCACACCTTATTATTGAGAAATTGGGTCATCAGAGTCTAAGTGTGTCAATGGGCTTTTCTGCATTTATCTAGATAGATTTGTGAAGTTAAAGAGTTTAAACTTAATATACAGGGTGATTATTTAAATCTAATTAACTAGATAACTATGTAAGCATAATCTACTTCTGTCTATAATTAAGGTTGGTATCTGTGTCATTGAGATCATAGTCCGAATTTGCTGTATTAATTCCATCTACAGAATAGGACACAAGTGTATTGGTCATCCACGTCAGTGCAGCATTTACATCTTTCACAGTTCTAGAGCCACACTGACTATTGCAACAAAGTAAGGACATGTTGGGATTTCTAATTGGATGGGAACCCACAGTCTGATAACTAATAGCCTTGGTAGATTGGGGAGTTATTTTTTAGTCTTTCGGCTATTATCCCATTACCTTCAGAGAGCATGCCAAGTGCTTCATCAGTTTGTTGGCTATTTTCCATGTCGGTCTTGTTTGGGTTCTGGATGTAACCAGGATAGTTCAGGAAGGAAGTAATATGACCATTGTGCGTTGGTTCACCAACAGTTGATGTAGATATCGGCTCCCAAACTATTTCCTTTTGATTAAATTTGAAGTCTATATGATATCCTGTCCATCCATAGAAAGCTAGTGTAAAGAGGAAGCCTTGCATAGGATTCAGTATTCCCTAAAACAGAAACAAGAATTTAATAGAAGCAAAAGCAAACCATTACACTGCAGCCCTGTGATGTTCAGCCTGTCCTGAAGTGTTATGCTATATTCTATAGACTAGAAGGGATGATGATACCGAGTGTAGGAGATTGTTTTATAGTGCTTTCTACTTTTGCTCTTCATATAAAATTGGAGCTATGAGCAGGCTCCCCGTGTCAGGCACCTCACCCCTCCACTTAAAAGTGTATACATTGTATAAGGGTGTATGGGTATTGATACCTGCTTGTAAATTTATTTTAGTAGTTAAAAAATGTGCAAGTGTATCCAGTGGTGTATCCTGGTTTTGTGCTGCCCCTCCCCCCCACCCCTACATTCTAAATACACATACACACTCACTGACAGACACATATGCACTCAGTGTCAGACACACACTTTCACTGACAGACACACATACACTCACTAACAGACATACACACTCACTAACAGACACATACAGTCACTAACAGACACGCATACACTCTCACTGACAGACATGCATAAACACTCACTAACAGACACACATACTAACACACTCACTAACAGAGACAGACACGCATACACTCTCACTAACAGACAGGCATACACACTCACTAACAGACACACTCACTAACAGACACACACACAATAACAGACACCCACACACTCACTAACAGACACACACACTCACAAACAGACACACACACTCACAAACAGACACTCACATTTTTTTTTTTTTTTGTAAAATTCAATCCCCCCAGCCTCCCTACCTTTGGGAATGCTGGGGTGGATTATCACTTTCTCTGGGGTCCAGTGGGGCTGCTGGCCGGTGACTGCAGGCGGCGAGGGAGCATTAATCCTCCTGTTCAGCTTCCTCGCGCGCCACATAGTGATGCAGGAGCCTGAATTACATCATATTCTGGCTCCGGCATCACTGTGGTGTGCGCGAGGGAGCTGAACAGGAGGTTTAGTCCTCCCGCCCCGAAAGTTCTGCCACTGCCAGCCTGGGGTGCCCCGAGGTTGCCACCCAGCCAGCTCCTGGGCAGAAAGTGCCACCCAAGGCAAATGCCTTGTTTGCCTCGGGGTAAAAACACCCCTGAGTGTATCCCTGGTCGCCAGTTCTGATTGGCATGGATGCAGCACATGGTGCGCTATGAAGAGTCCATTAAGCACCCTTAGCCCACAGGAGGTGGAGATGCAGCCATCTTGCTTTCGGGAATCTCAAGGACTTTATGGGTAGAAGTGGGGTGAAGCTGATATGGGAAGGACGTCATCATGCATTGACGAACCATGGAGGACTGGCTGATGAAACTACACATCTACACTTTTAACCGTTATATTGATGAAAATGACAGCATTGATTAGAGCTGACTTATAAGGGCTCTAAACATTGTGAGTGTTCCAAGTTATCTTTTATTATCATTTTATTGTATACATATTGCCCTATGATGGGTTTTTTATCTTTATAGTACATAGGAATTCCCTATCACAAATATCCAGAATACCATATACCAATGTGTGCACAATGACCTTACTTAAATTTCCATTTTCTAGACCCATCTCGTAAGCTTTCTAGACCCATCATGTACGAGCACTATATGCATATACTCTACATCATTTTGTTAATCCACATTCTTTTAATCATATATGTGCACTTCTCTGATCACCTCCATTCATGCAGATTTGTGATGTCAGACTATAGCATTTTTTCCTTCAGCTCCTTAGGGACAACGGAAACACTGATGGTTCTGTCTCAGATACGATGTGTGCCAAGCTTGTCTTTATTGTTTCTAGATTGATTGATTTACAAAAATAGTGCACTGCTCTTGTGATGTATGACCTGCATTGTCTGTTGAAGTCTCCCATACTTATGTCATATGTTTGTTATTATAACGCGATGCTCAAAAATAAAGAAATAACAACAATTTCAAATAAAAAGCCCATTGGACCTGGTGCTGACAATTATGAAGGACCTAATTACAGAATCCTTTAAACGGAAAACACTAAAAAGTTTAACCTCCCAAGTGACATGTTCCCAGTAGAGGATGTATTTATAATCATACACATACCCTAATCTTTTGCTTTCATCTCTCAACAAAATCTATACCGCCCCAGCATTGGCATCCTGTGAAACCTGATATCATTGGGCAGGGTAAAAGGGGCCATGCAACTGTCACTGTCAAAAGGGGCAGACCTGCCTGGAAAAAGGGATGAATGCGCGATGAATTAGAAAAGTTAAAATAGCTTCCATGCCAGCCAACTAAACGTGAACTAGGCAGACAGCGCTGTTTCACCCTGAGCTTGACAAAGATGTGTCGAATGATGCTGTTCAAACTACAAAGAAAATATCCAATAAAAGATGATTGGCAGCTCTAATATCATCAATCTGACTGGACTACAGAAGATATAGAAGGGTATTTATATGTAGGGTGTTATTATGTAGGGTGTGTGTTTTATTACTGCGGATATACAACGTAATGAACTTTATTTGAAAATGACCGTATCCATTTTCGGAATTTGATAAAAACAAAAGTGGGACTCAGTTGGTTAAATGAGAACTGGACAGTGTATTAAAGAAAATAAATGGTGGATCGTGACAGTACACGCTTTGAGCAAGCCTGGTTCCTTAGGCGAAATGCGTCAGTAGTGACGTCAGTACGCTGTCATGTGGTCCTGAGTTCCAGCTGTTTCAGAGCTGTAAAAGTTAAAATCTTGCAAGCAACTCTGGTCACTGACAAAATCAAATTTCAGCATTCGAAAGGCAAACACAAGCATGGAAAATAGTGTCCAGTGGATGGTACAGTGAACAGTGGATTGTACACAATGAGGACTGCTTAAGCTGCAGAACTTAGTACTGAGGCACACAAAGTCCCAACAACATTGTGTTTTTAAATTTTTTTTTACCGTATATGTAATATGAAGGATTTTATGCTATATATATTTTTTTTTTGGTATTCTTATATTTCCATAAAGCATTTGAACATTTTTGAGCTTCTGGGAATTACCACTCATAAAAGAATATTAAGATAAGTTATTGTGTTTCATATACAAGAGGTTTGAAAGTAACAGTACATTGGGAGTGGTTGTAAAGCTATAGTGCAATTTTTCTGTATTGTGCTTACACACTTCCTATAACTGTTTGAATTGAACACAATTTTTATATTTTATTTATCTTTTTTTGCGTATTTTATTTGTATCACTAAAATCTTTGTTTATCATTTGTTACATGTTGTTGGGGAGCATTTAGGTGTTATTGGTTGGTCCACATCTAATCATTAGATTCTAATTTTGTGTGCCAAATGATGTGCTCACTGTCTGCTTTCTAGGGACAGTTCCCTGGTGTCACGCAGTACTCTCTTGTCCACTGCTCTCCTTCCCTTGGAAGGTGGATGTAGTGAGTGTAGAATTAAGGGGACATGCCACACTGTTAGAGAGACAGAAGCAACAACAGTTTGTGCACAGTGTGCAAAGTCAGCTTTATCTTAAAGAGACACTGTAGGCACCCAGACCACTTCAGCTCATTGAAGTGGTCTGGGAGCCAACTCCCATCACCCTTAACCCTGCAAGTGTAATTATTGCAGTTTTTATAAACTGCAATAATTACCTTTCAGGGTTAAGTCTTCCTCTAGTGGCTGTCTACCAGACAGCCACTAGACGGACTTTCGGCTTCTTAGGCAACTTTTGGTCGTGTAAATGATGCTGAACGTCCTCACGCTATGCATGTGGACCTCCAGCGTCACCGGAATCCCCATAGGAAAGCATTGAATAATGCTTTACTATGGGGATGTCTAATGCGTGCTCGGCCATTGCCGCGCATGCACAGTATGTCTCCCTGCCGGCGGATGGGGATGGGAGGGCGGCACTTCAGGATTCTCTAGTGCCAGGAAAATGGGTTTGTTTTCCTGGCACTAGAGAATCCCTTTAACTAATTTATGGTCAGCCAGTCCACACAAGTTTTGTTCCTCTACATCCCTCCTAAGTTCCCATACTAATTTTCCTCAGCACATAGCAATCACAAATAGAAAGTAGTACAAAGATTTTTTACATTATTTTTTTTTAAATCAATGAGCCTATTAGATGTGCGTGGACCTGAAGCTTCTACTCCATTAGCCCTATGTTAATCTAGCCCTGGACAAGGGTAGAACATTTTTAAATGCATTGAGTAGCTCCTGTATAAATAAAAAAAAGCTTACAAGACAGGACATTCAATGGAATGATTTCACTTTCATTTCATGTAAAATTGCATAAATATTTATAAGCCAATTATAGAGCCTTTGAGATCTGGCTATTTTTAGCTATATTTTCTGTTTTAACTACTCCAAACACATGAAGTGACCAGACTTACCATATTTAATTAGTTATACTGTCTAGTCTGATTGAAATCATGCCTGACTTACCATTATGAACCATGTGATGAGTACGGCATTCCTCACATTTTTCAGCAGCACTCCATTGATATCTGGTTGCATTTCCAGGTAGAACAAAAGGCACTCATTGATGATATTGGCTGCCCAACTGACGAGAGATAAAACACGGCTTATAACAACATTAACAGCAGATTTCTTTAAATTATAAATTGACGATTTTCCCTTTCTTCCTTGCAGTCCACTGATCTCACAAATTGTCTACATAGTATTTTATAGCACTTTAAATGCCAACTTGTACACTGTGCAAATAATTTGAATTTTAGCATTTCTTTTGAAAATGTTAAAACATTTGTGCCTAACCTTTGCTTTTCTTCGGTATTGGTCACACAGTGTCAAAAAAAAGTTATTTTCGAACACAGTGGAGAACTAGGAGCTTCTCATATTGAGTGCTGACATCACGGACTTCCTTGCCTCTTTAAACAGTATTTGTCACTTATGGTTTAATATTCAAAATCTCAACATGTTCACAAAAAAACGGCCAGATCTGATGTACCAGCTAACTATATTGGTTATATAGAATTAATATTAATAAGTTGGCGTTATTTTTTTTTAACCTGATCTGTTGAGAAGACCACTCTAATAATAAATGATCCATTGTGTGATTAAAAAAACGTTAGAAGGTTCCCTCCTATAACAGACCTCTGATCACTGGCATATATCACTGACTTTGAGGAATGTAAGAGCTGAATAAATTAGTTGGAATTCTTGATCAGCTTTGAGCAAAAACGATTAAAGGCAGCCATGTGCTCACATGACAGAAAATGTGATTCTGTTTGAAGAAAGGAAGAGCCTTCTTCACAGTATTTATGATTATAAGAAAAATTGGGTTATGTATTTATGTCAATAAAAGATTATCAGGGTTATCAACTACAGTGTAAAAGTTGAGGTCAAAATAGCCATAATAGGAACAATTCTCTAAGTTAATAGCTATGCTTTCTGTTTGGCTACTCTGGCCATAAATTTGAAATGTACTTTTAATGATTACTTTAGTAAATAATCCTGTGTATAGGCCAACTATAGCTTGAGTTCTTGCATTGCGGTGCACCCTGTACAAGTGAAATAGATTCATTTATTTTTTTCTCCGTCTGTCAGACAATGATAAGCAGCAATAATTTAGAATGTTCTATGCTTACTACTACATTTCATTCACTCTGTTACTAGTTGATGTCTCAATTGTTACATTGTCTAAAATGCTAAAATGAATCCTATCTCTTGGATGTGTCTGTGGACTTTGCTGGATTTGCAAAGAGCCACGACGGTCACATCGCCACTGGGGGTCCGGAGGCCAGGGGGCAGGTAAAGGATGCACAAGAGTACAGCATTGAGGTGTATGGAGGATCATGCGAGATCATGGAACCTTCCATAGACAGAGCCAATTCCCTGCAGCCGTCACTGGTGATGCCTTGGGGGTTTGACACTTGAAGACAACAGTAGCGTAGTGTCTAGAATTGTCAGGCATAGGAAATATACAGAGACAAAGTAGTCCCTATTTTTTCTCAAGGTACCTCTTGACTGAGTTGGAATTTTTGTGAAATGCCAACACAGTCAAAATGAGTGTTTCACTTAGATTCTTTCTTTATGAAATACAAATTTTTTCAGGGTGGGGAGGTTCACAGCACTGCTTTAATAACATCGACTACTAACACTATGTATACTTTCTTAACCTTGGAGCCTCTAGTGCTACCCTCTTACAATATTCATTTATTGACCTTGTTATATTATTAAAAGCTGTGTTTTCATTTACACATATACTTTCTGTAAAATTTGTTTGTTTGTTTGATTCTATCTGAGGTTACCCACCATGTTTTGCAAAATTGGCTAACTTTTTCCTTTGAATTATTCTTACATTGTGGGTTTAATGGTGTACCAATGTTGCAATTACAAATATATATATATTCATTAGTTAACTACTTACCCCCATCGGTAGACCTCTAAACTAATGTGGACCCTGGAGATAATGCAGATTCTAGATGCAATCACTCTCAGCTTAGGTTTACCTAGCTAAGAATGATGGGAGTTTTATTCTATAACATTATAGCATTCTCTTACTCACCCTGGAGGGTATTCTAATCTATTGTTTTTGTAAATAAGTTTGTATTCAGTTTTCTGTGATTAAGAGTACATATACTACCATAATTACTGAATGTACGAGTACAGTTGCCAAAGGTTCCCGATGGGCTCTATGTGGAAATAATCTAGGGATCCCTATGGTTTTGCTCGTTTGATTCAGGATTAAGGTTACAACTCCAGTGGTTAGCAATGTGGCTTAGAGTAGCAAGCTGGGTATAGTATATCAGCTTTCTTTGTTTTGTAAGGTAGTATATACGTTCTAAGTATTTATGTTGAGTCCTGTTGAGTCGTTCATGTTGGCTTGGTGACTTTGTCCCTCTCTGAACCTTTGGCTAACAATAGCCAGAAGAAGGTAAGCTAAATTGTGAAAAGCAAAAAGGAGAACCTGTGTGTGAAGGATAACAAAACTTTGGGGCTATGTGACGAGTTGGTGAAAAATAGTTGGGAGGATTTGGCCACCAAAGTCCTGCGAGGAGAAAGTTGATGGGTTGTGAACCTCCTTTATCTAATCTATTGTTAATACTTCAGATGCCATGGACTGTGAGTCTAGAGCCAGGGGCCAGCTTTCCTCTTCCCATTACAAAAACTACATATTACATAATAGTAAAATAATACTCAGATGTACCAGATGACGAACACCAGCATGATCTTGAAAAAACGGATCTGAATTTCTGTACCCAAACGTCTTTCATTTTCGGTATAAATTCCAGATCTTCCCTTTAGTAGAGAGGCAACTATGAAATTATAAAAAGCAATGTTACATGATATCTGATTATATCTGAAGCTTTGATTTGTTTTAAGTCTACTTCAAATATAGCAAGGACCAGATATTGATACCTAAAGCCTGGCATATGTTCTGATAAGTAAATATTCGTGTCAATACCTAATCTAGGATTTCTTGTGCTTAGAACTTAGAGCGGAAATGCTGCAGATGAAAACTACAATGATATTTTCCTAGAAAATGAAAGTTTGGGTCTTGGCTACTTCTGCTAAGCAACATTGTATATGTGTGGTTCAATATATATGGGTATTTCAATGCTCAGAATACTCTATTTATTTGCGTACATGAGCTCACGCACATTAAATAAGTTAAGAATTTCTTACATGAAATATTTATGAACATTTTCAATCCCAAACCAACACCACCTGTAATTTACATAATATTATAAAATTCGAGAAAGAATGAGCATTGCTTTCTACTTATTGAAATCAAATTTGAAACATCTTCCATGTGATATAGTCTATTGATGTTGATTTGTAACTGAATTTTGATGGAAACATGTCAGCAACTAATTTCAGCAATTTTAGGTCTGCTTTTCCAAGTTGCGATAGGCGATATTCACGCTAGTTGCCTCACTCATCTTTAAAAGAGAAGAGAAATACCCATCTTGGGTCAGGTTAAAAAATCATCCATCATCATTTCCTCATTATTTTCCTTCATAGCATGCTGTGAACATATGGCTGGCATGCAACACCAACCCTTTACCTTGTATGGTGGGGGCACAGCACAAAGTGGCCCAGGCCTTCAAATCCCATTGACTGTAGTTTATCTATATGGTAGCTAGATAAAAAAATGCTCAAATGTTCTATATATTTATCAAACATCTGAAACATTTTTCAGACCATAAAACAGATTGAATTTTCACGCTATATATATATATATATATAATTCATTTCTCAGAGTGTGTATTCCCCACAAACCTTAGTGTGCAGTACTGTAGATTGCTAAGATACTGAAATATATATATATATCTCCCTATCTTAATCTGGAGCGGTTTCTGACTGGAATAAAGTGGGGTGGGCACGCTCATCCACTGTCAATCTGAAGAGGGCATTTAGCCCCTCTATAGCCAACAATGAAGATGTCGGCAAGCCAGTAATAGATATAAGAGTCTCCATACACCATCTAAAGAATTAAAACCGATCAAGAAGCATTTGCCCCTGAAATTAATAGACTTTACTTTACTTTTTTATATATTAGGAAAAGTGTAAATTCAAGTTATAGACTTTGTAACCATTATTTTATTATTGAACCATCATTAGAGTTCACCAGTTACTTGGATGCCTATACTCCACAAATAGAGAATATGAACAAATTCAGTAGCTCGCCATTTCCATACTCCAGGGATAGGCAACCTTCGTCACTCCAGATGTTTTGGGCTACATATCCCACAATGCACTTGTGGCCCTAATGCTAGCAAAGCAACAAGGGAGATGTAGTCCACAACATCTGGAGTGCTGAAGGTTGGCTACCCCTGCCATGCTCCAACATTTCACAACAACCACCTGTCACCCACAGCCTAACCAATTCTGTGGGATAAGATATCACACCTCACAAATACATAATTGATCAAAGAAATTGTGAATACATAAACATAATATCTAAAATCTTGGAAAGTGAAGTACCCCTTTAACATGCTTACCTGCTGATACCGTCCTTGCAAACAAGACCGGATTAACAATCAAAACAAGCAGGAGAGGAGCATATGTGGTGACATAGTGAGGAATGGCATGTTCCAATCCTTTTTCACAGCTATAAAAACATAATTTCATTATTGTATTTGTAATATAAAACCTAAAAAAACCTAAATAGGAGCTGTCTTAATAATGGTCAAAATGTGTTTACTGGATTACTGCAACACATCTCCCTTCATCTCTCTATATTTCTCATTATAAGAATTGTAGTAATTATAGTTAAATCGTTAACATTCTACTTTACGTTAAAAGCTGAATGAATGTGCATATATTTAGTTTTGCCTGTGCCATTCCCATACAAACAGCCATTATACAGCAACATAGGAAACAATACTACTTTGAAAACCCCAAATTGCAGTTTATTGCACTGTTTTCTGCTCTAATGTATCCCTTAACGGTTGTAGTTCTCTAAAACTTCATCAGGATTACAATACATTGACTATATATCAGTATATTTCATTAGTAGCTGGAGATTGCAAGTCACGCTCTTTCCTGTGATTTGTTTCACTATGGTGTCAGGAATACAAACCTGCATTCTTAATATTATAGTGTCCCTGTCCTAGATGTATAGAGGACCCCCTCATGAAAAGTTTTACTTACCTTTTTCCAGCACCAAGGCTCCCTTATTGCTGTTGACCTCGCCACCTCCTGTGACATAGAGAGCATTCGGAACTCAATGCGCATGTGCAGCGAGTGCAACCGCGCTGATTTAAGATTTCCCATGAATCAATGCTTTCCTATTAGGGATTTTGTAATCACATGATTACGTTTTATTAGTCAGTGCAGTGGAAGCACCTCTGGTGGCTGTCAGTAAGACAGCCACAAGAGGTGGACTTAAATCTGCAGTGTAAATATGGCAGTTTATAAATAAATGCCAATGTTTTACATTTCAGGGTTAAAACTACAGGAAAACTACACCCAGACCACTTAATTGAGATGAAGTGGCCTGGATGATTATAATGTCCTTTTAAGAATACCTAGGAAAGTAAGAAGGTGCGAGTATGGCCAAGTATGACATCTGTAGTATGTTGGTGTAGTGAGGATCAATTAACATGGGAAATGGCAGGACTTGAAATTGAATGGATTTATAAAAAATCTGAGATATCCTTGAATAAGTATTTATTTACTCAGTCTAGTATTTCCTCTATAATACATGGCATTAAAGAGATAACTCAAATTTCAGTTTCAGATGATTTTAATTGTACCCACATGTAAAAAAAATATGGTAGTCCCAACACTGGCATATATGTTATATAGCAAAATATTATCATTAAAATGAATTTATATAGCACCAAGAAATTCAACATTATGGAAGCATTGAGTAAAGGATATCATTTAATGAATGTGTGACTCTACAACCCATATGCTATTCCTTATCTCAATGGTAATTGTATCATGGTATAATCTAGCCAACCAACGCATTTTACTTATTTTGTACACAAGAATAGTATTTTGGAGGCCAATATCTAGAAAACTGGTATTATCTGAAATGACCTGATAACCATTGATTTTGATTCTATGAGTATGAATAATTATTGCCAGGTTAAAAACATTATTGTATACATATTTCTGAGCTAAGTTTTTAGAACTTACTTTGATACAGAAGGATAGTAAAGCATAGCAACACCTTCAATGCAAAGTAGGATTGCCAAGCCCCATGTCATCATATGATACAGGACAATCGTGCTGAAAAAAGTAATAAAAATATGGAAACATGTATCACAAACGTTTACAAAAGAAACTTATCAGACTTGGCTATATGTCATCTGAGATAAGACCAAAATAAATATATGTGTAACTCCTTTATTACTTTACAAAGACTAATAATTTATAATGTTACCAATTGATATGGCAGAAAATAATAAACAGTCAGATCAAGTGACATGCAAAGCATGAGGAAGTCCAGCGTCATTTCACAGAGTCAAACTCCAGTAACTGCAGGAAGTGCCACTAGTGGCTTTCTCATAGGCAGCCACTAGGGGCAGTCTTCTGTATGCAATGTAAACATTACAATATCTCTGAGCACAGCTAAACAGATAGGGAAACTGCACCCATACCACTTCAAGGAGATGAATTGGTCTGGGTGTCTATAGTGTCTATTTACCTAAAGTGTGAATTGTCAGGCATGTGAACCATCAAAATAGCCAAAATGAAAACATAATTAACTTGAAGCATGTTTTAAATCAGCAAATAATGACAGAATATATCACTATCACGGAAGATATATATATATATATCTTTGTATATATATATATATATATATATATATATATATATAAAATCCTGCATGCAACGTAATTTATTGATATAGTCTAGGATGTATATGCATCATTGGAAATATTACTCACAAGCATCTCTGGAACCAAAGTTAAAGGAACACTATAGGGATAGGAACCCTATAGTGTTAAAAACACCATCTAAACACCCTATCCCCCACTCCCATTCCCTTAAATATAGTAAAATCGTACCGTTATTCCAATCTGCTGCTGCTGGCTCTGCCTCTGATCTGCCTGATTGACATCATCAGAACTGTTGATCAAAGCCAATCACAATGCTTTCCCATAAGAAAACATTGGATTGGCTGAGCTTGTTAAGGAGGCAGATCAAGGGCAAAGCCAGCACAAGCCAAACACAGCCCTTGGCCAATCAGCATCTCTTCATAGAGGTGCATTGGATCAATGCACCTCTATGAAAAAAAAGTTCAGTGTCTCTCCAGGGAGCACCTCTAGTAGCCATTTGAGGAGTGGCCAGTGGAGGTATCCCTATGATGTATTGTAAACACGGAATTATCTCTGAAAAGACAGTGTTTACTGCAAAAAGCCTGATTATACAATAAGCTGTAGTTTGTCTGGTGACTATAGTGTCTCTCTTACTCACCATGGTACAGACTTACACAGCTCATACTATTCCACTAACACTAATATAGAGTATTACATAAGAAAAACAGTGATGAAAAGGCAAGGTTCAGTCAAATGTTGACCTTTTCACATAGTATCTCTCATGCATACTCATGTGAAATTCAGATGAACAGTCAATTTGCCTGTGGCTATCTACAGAAAGTAAAGATGTCTTTGTGCTACATGGTATATGTCAAAAAGAAACATCAATGAATATATTTATACAGTAAAACGTCATAGTTTGAAAGACAAGCAGATAGAAGCAACAATTACAGATTTAGTATAAACAAAAAATGAAAGTCAGAAGCCTTCCAACTTTCATTGATTCATACTTTCTATAGGTAGCAACCAAAAATATGCAAAAATAATTTCAGTCGAGGTATTGTGGCAGGTATACCAATCAAAAAGCGTTGGGATTAAGAAACATGCCAACACTACACATGGATCTGCATTCACAGTATACAAGGTCTGTTTGGAAAAGTCCAGCCATTGTTAATGTAACAAGAACGATTTGCGTGACATCAATGTGGCCTGGCAGCCAAGGAGAGTGGACTGGAATGCGCATGCATGAACAATGATGACTTCACTAGTCAGTGGGAGCGCTAGACGCCGTTGAGAAGGCATGTGTACTAGGTGGCCGTCACAGTCAAAATGACTGAGCAAGAAGAGCAACTGATCTGCATCAACTTTTGTATTGAGCTTGAATATCCCTCTGCAGAAACTATGGGGATAATTGGGGACAATGCAATGAGTGCAGTGCAGATAAAAGTGTGTCAGAAATGCTTCAAATATGGTCGAGAATCTGAAAGATTTGGCACCCTGAGACCTCTGACTTTTCCCAAAACTAAAATCACCTTTGAAAGGGAAGAGATTTCAGACCACTGATGAGATTCAGGTAAATGCAGCTGATGGCTATTACAACAAAGAATTTTGCAGTGTTTTGAACAGTGGAAGAGACACTTGGAGAAGTGTGTGAGGTCCCAAGGTGCCTATTTTGAAGGGGATTGAGGCGTCATTGTCCTATGTACATTCATGTTCCTTTTATCTTCTTCAATTAATGTCGCTATTTTTCATATTACGTGGCTGGATACTTTCCGGACAGACCTTGTATGTCAGTGTAATGTATCCTGCTTCATTTTCAGCCACATAATCAAATATTCTTCAAACTCCAGATCAACAGACAAGTCTGCTAGCCTCAGTGTGCACAGTTGAATATATAAACCAAATTGCTCTTCACTCTGTCAAATTGGCCCAAGGATTACAGCTTTAATTAAAGTCTATCTTCATTGATATCTGGTACAATATGGAATTTCTGTAACATGTCTGCTTTTGTCATGTCATTGGACATAAGCATCATAATCATAATACATCCTATCTACGTAAAATAAATTATCATTCTTTAGGTTCTACAGAGAGAAAAAGAGAATGTTCACATCAACTGCCTACCCCTGATGCAATGTCCTTAACCCCTTAAGGACACATGACATGTGTGACATGTCATGATTCCCTTTTATTCCAGAAGTTTGGTCCTTAAGGGGTTAAAGGGACACTGTAGTCACAACTTCATCTCTTTCAAACAGTTATAGTACCTGGATTCCCCGGGCAAAGCCCCTCCATTTACTGTTAAAACATTTCGAGCAGTTAAACACAAAATAAGGATTTATGGCCATCTACAGTCATACTGGAGGTGTGGCAAAGGCAGAGATTACACACTTCATTGTACCCATTCATACCATCAAGGGAAACTCTGATTGGCTAAAAGCAGTCAGCTGACACTCTCACTTAATCACAACTGTCCTTTGCTGCTAAGGCAATACATCCTCATTAGCCAAAACAGCATAGAGAGAATATGATGCTGGGTATCCTTGTTTAGCATTAAAACATATTTTATTTTTTTAAATGTTTAACCCTGAATGACTCCAGACACTATAACCAGATGAATTAAATCAAGTAGATACCGGGCTGTGGCAGACATACCTCTGCCACGTGTTTTTGGAGGGGCCTGCTTGCCAGCCTCCTGCCAAAAGACTATGGGTCATTTAAAAACTATGTGAACATACTTGGTTCATGGGATTTTATATTTGGTTTGGGAACCAAACAGGAGCACAAACCAGAGACCACCTGGGAGTTGTTATGCCGAATTGACAGTTTGTAACACTTTCTACCGCAGTGTACTAAGTGTCGTCTGGGTGGCTGCTGTTCGCATGATAGACCACAAGGTGGCGGCAATCTTGGTCGTCGAGTTCATGGAACTGTTTTCGGACACTGAAACTCCTGAACACCGCTCGACTTCCAGGATCGCCTGCGTTCGGTTCTACACAGCTTAGAAGGGCACTGTTCAGTGGAAACGTTCCCACAAACAAGGTGAACAATCTCCAGGGTAAGAACATTGACTATGTTCGCTAGTTTGTTCGGGTTTTAAACTACCAAACTAGACCAACCGCAAGCCCTGATTCTCTGGAACTGTTTTAGACATGGGACCATGCATGCGGTCCATCAAATTATGACTTCCAGGAAATTCCTGAACCGATTTGGGTGATTTTTGGATATGTTGGTCACCCAGATCAGGGCTATCAGGGGATGTAACTGTGGGGGGTTGTGTGTTTAAAGGTATTTTGAGGGTTTTGTAAAACATTGTGTTTTCTATGCCTGGAGATAACTGAGTTTTATACAGTACCTGACTCAATTATATCCCAGGCATAGAGGAGGGATTATCTTGTTTTATGTGGGAGTGTCCTTGACCTGAGAGCCAATGTAATTGTGTATATGTTTTTACTGTAGTCTACTCTCAGGTCCAGGGGGGGGACCTTGCATGAGGACCTGCATATAAGCCCAGTTGTGGCTACCATTAAACATGTTCCTGCTTACCCTTAACAACAGAGTCTCATCTCATGTGTGGGGGAAACGGCTGTATCTACTCTGGGGATTGCTATATCACTATACTCCCCTGGGATTATAATCACTTGCTCTTTTAAAAGAATATTGATACACTCTCTTGGAGGAGAGGTCTACCCACTGGAAGCTGGATCCTGGTCTTGGGTCCAGGGTGGGTGGAGGACAGTGAGATCCCAACCAAGCTGTAACGCTGGAAGTGGGGACTACAGTGCTGATGATGTCTGGTGCGGTGCTTGTGGTACTCGGTAAGCACTAGGAAGCAGCAATTGGCAGAGGCAACCAGTGCCTATAGTGTCCCTTTAATTTACATTACTATTTGCTGATGTACAAATGTCTAGCACTGGTTTGGCCCTGCCAACATGGACTGTCATTCATGCTTACAATGATACAAATGGGTATCTAAAGATATAATTTCTTCCCATTAGTTGGAAGGATTGCTTATGTAATGACTGATAGCATGTAGAAGTTACATCTGTCCAGAAAAACTGCTCAACCAATATTTCAGTAGACTGTCCATGTGATATTTAGCTAGGCATTTATATGGAAAAAGCACCACAATCATTGTAATCATGTTGGTTTGATATCATGTTGCACAGGAAATTAACAAATATCAATGTTATCAAATTAATGCCATTCAAGGATAGTGTCAGCTATTTGGTTAACTTGTTTGATTTTGTGTCAGTGTGTGTCTATGTGTGCATGCTAGTGCATGAGTATTTGTGTGTTCATGTATGAATATCAGTGTATATCTATGTATGCAAGATATGTATCTATATATGCATGTTCGTGTTTGTCTGTGTGTGCATGTTAGTGGATATCTGTGTGACTGCTGTATCAGTGTTTGTCTCTGTATGCATGTCAGTGTGTGTCTAGTTTTGCAAGCTTGTGCGTTTATGTGTGAATGTGTGAGAGCATGTTGTTATGTATGCGTGTCAGTGGCTAGTTATATATTTTTGGATGTGTTTGCATGACTAATTACATATATGAATTGACAAACTTGTCTAATTGAATGTTTAGACTAGTTCTGTAAGTTTGGCTTATTATGTATGTGTTTGTATGAATGAAGGTGCGGATCAGCAAAAGAAATGCACTGTGGAGCATAATAAATTTGTAAATTTTTGGGCCTAACTTTCTTAATAGAAACTAAATGAATTTGCATATCTGGGAATTATATCTGACATACTACATTTTAGGATAGTCTCAAATTTTTCCATTCAGGGCACATTTGAACTTTAGTGGATCAATATTGCCATCTTATATGATCAATATATTAAATGGTAGCACTGAAGCATTAATTAAGAGATGCAAGACGATGTTAGTATTGATTAATGTACCTTATTCCTGCTGATCTTCGAACCACCAGATAGGCATCAATGGCATAGCAAAACAACCACCAAAAACTAGCACTATAAAAAAGCTGTATCCACATCTACAAAGGAAGAATACAACCATACAAATAATCATAATACAGCAAGGAAATGACTTCATTTACAGTGTGAAATACCCACCAAAAACTATATTCTAGTACCTAAAGTAGGTCTACCCTTACTTCTTATCTCTTAAACTATCATAAGGGAATTGGGGGAATGTAGGAGATAAATACACCCTGCAAGAGAGATGAGATTGGCTAATGCTGGAGGTTGTCACAGCCAGGGCCGGCCTGAGGCCTTTAGGTGCCCTGTGAGAAAATCTTGACAGCCCTCCCCCTTCCCCATCCATGTATAGTGTTTCTGTGTGTGTAGAGGGGTTTAGTGTTTGTATAGGGGACAGTCATACATACAGCTAAACACACCTTTACAGTCACACAAACAGGCAGTCAGTCACACACACACACAGAAGTCAGTCACACACAAACACAGGGAGACAGTCATACAAAGTTACAGTCATATACAGTTACTACATACACACAGACAGTCACACACACGCACACAGGCAGTCACACACACACACACAGTTGCAGTCACACCCACATGCAGACAGTCACACACACACACACACACAGTAACACACACAGGCAGACAGTTACACACAGTTACAGTCACACACACAGTCACACACACACACAGGCACACAGTCACACACACAGGCAGACAGTCACACACAAAGAAGACAGTCACACAAATGGAAAGTTACCTTTCTCCATAATGAGCTGTAAGGAAGGAGAGGAGGCAGCTCCTGGAGTTGTTGAGGAAGCAGGGACTCCTTCCTGCTTCCCCCTTCCTGTGCAGCACTGGCTTCTGTGAGCACTTAGCTCCGCCCCTGCTGTTGTTTAGCCTCGCCCAACCACTCGGTAAGCCCCGCTCACATTTTTTCGGATAGTCCCGGATGGAGAAAAATTAAATCCTCCACCTGGGTAGCAGGTGCACACACTTTAAGGCCGGCCCTGGTCACAGCACAAGGGTGACATATCACGGTGCATCCTGCACCTGTGTGTCATTCTACAGAGCATCCTGAACCCATGAGTCATTTGACAGAACATCCCATGCTTTGTTTCTTTATGGTTATAATATGATGCCGGTCATGTAGACGAACGCCAACCAGGGGGAGCATTCGTACCCCGAAAGGAGATGCTTCCCTTGCAGATTTTTTTAGCACAGGAATCTCGCGAATGGAGATTGCTCGTAGAATGTGCCAGTGTGAGGGCGCCTGAGATTGGTGGGGACCCTTTTGAGGCACTGGTTGGTTTGGCAGGCTTTTCTGCACCTGGGAGACAGTCTCTTTTCCCGCACCTTGGCTCCCATGTGCATGGGATGAAGACCCCCCTGTTATCCTGGGCTGGAGACCTCTCACCGGAGTGGTGGGCTTTCCTTATTTGGGAGACAAAGGAACAGCAACCTCCCAAGCATAGAGGATCCTGGGATAACCCCTGTTTATGTGTGTGGAAGACCCCTTGCATGGGGCTATGCATAAAAGCCGTGTGTGGCAATAATACTGTGTTGTACCTTCAGAGATGTGTCTCGTCCAGTTACTGGGGGGGAAATGGGTCTCTGTATACTCTATAGTGGTTCCCAAGTTTGGGAAGGAAGGAATTAGTGGAGGTAACCGGTCAGGCTACCCAGTGTCCACTACAGTTACTTTGACACGTAACACCTACCTAGTGATTGTTGCAGACCAAATATACTCCTTCATGGCAGTAGAGTTCCCTGATGGCAGTAGCCTCTTTCAGCAGGATAATTCCCCTGCCACTCTGCAGAAACTGTTCAGGAATTGTTTGAGGAACATGACAAAGAGTTTAAGGTGCCTTGGCCTTGGCCTCCAAATTACCCCAGATATCAATCCGATTGAGCACCTGGGGGATGAGCTGGAACAATAAATCCAATCCATGGAGGCTCTACTTTGCAACTTGAAGAGCTTAAAGGATCTGCTGCTAATGTCTGCTACCACAGAGATACCACAGGAGACATTCATAGGTCTTGTGAAGTCCTTGCCTTGACGGATGAGAGCTGGTTTGGCAGCATGAGTTGGACATTCAGGATATTAGGCAGGTGGTATTACTGTTGTGGCAGAGAAAATAAACAAAATCTAGTGCAATATCGTAGAGCACAAAAGTGACTTTGAGTATAATTTGTGATTAGTACTCACAAACAGAGAGCCAAAGGTGACTGGCTCAATTCAGACGCCTGTGGGATAATTATGAGGGTTCCCACTCCCTTTCTGTGTAGCAGCTGTTTCTGTATTCCTTATGATAGTTAAGAAGAAGGGACCATACCCATTCAAATAGAATGAAACTCTTCTTTAATAAAAAAGGAAATACATAAAAATACAACTCCACTTAGGTAAAAGTAAAAAATTAAATATATTTAAAAAAATGTCTCTTAATATAAAATAGTCCACTATGGGACAAAAAGTCAATAGTCCACTCTGGAAGTCCATGTTTTAAAATGGAATGAGGCAAAAATGTGAATTTGCATATGCCCACCCAGAATTCCTTGCAGTGTAACATCACTGCAAATATGAGATTTCTGTAGCAAGTCTTATGGCTTGACTGGTGTGCAGTTCTGTGTTTAACAATGTATTGACTATCCACTGACTTCAGGTGGAAGGAATTTTTAATCACTTTTTTTTTTTTCGAGAGAGAAAGAGATGAATGCCTCTATACCTTACTATAGCTATCTAAGTCAGACATTTCTTCACTCGGATTGCCACAAGGGAAAACCATCAGAAGGTACCCTGTATGGAAAGAGTTTATATAGCCTTAGAGAGCCCATGGGATGTCATTCTTGCAATGCCAAATCTGCATGTGCAGTGTTGTACAAATGACACAGGCACATTTGCATAAATCATGATGCAAGGGTGTCCAGCTCCATAAAATGCAGTGGGCACGGGACACCAGAATGAAGTGAATCATGGGGATGCTCTGTAAAATGATACATGAGTTAGGATGCTCTGGAAAATTACGTACAGGTGTAGAGTACTCTGTAAAATGAAGGGCAAGTGCAGGATGCTCTTTTCCATAAAATAACGTACAGCGGCAGAATGCTCTGTAAAATGACGGACAGGTGCAGGATACTCCATAAAATAAAGCACAGTGGTATGTTTTACTGGTACCGTGACAGAGGACTGGAATAACTTTGGGTCAAGGGTCGGCTATATGGAAGAAGCTTCCCAACTGGCTTGCCTATTTTAATAAGTGTTCCTGTTTTGTCGTTCATTCCAAAGTAATCTCCTTGCCTGTGCTTTCTCTCCTTCTCTAAGGCAAGTAGCATTCAGCAAGAGCTCACCCACATTACACGTATTTATAATGAGAGGACTGGGGTGCTGGGGTATCAAAACACAGAATGAATAAAAGTGGGAAGACATGGGGAGGAGATAAAGGCAGGGACTGACAAATATGGGAGGGGGGAGATGTAGCAACAGACCAAAAAAGAGAAGAAGGTGAATGTAGCAGACACAAACTTGGGGAGGGCAGATAGGAGCAGATAGGGAAGAAGAGATCAGGTAGGCCTAACTGGAAGAGAGGAAGATGGGGACAGACACAGACTAGAGGAGGGAGATTGGGACAGACAAAAACTAGGTGTAGATGCGTTTCTCCTCAACACTGGCAATTCACACAAATGAATGCCTGCATTAACACATGCACTGGCATTGCACACAAATACAAAAATCTGTGTCACTTTAGATGCAATTTTGCATTTGATAAATGTAATATTTTCTATAATTGGAGTGTCATTTAAACATTTTCAGTTGTACTTTGTATTTTTGTATTATATTCACATTAATCCAACGTGAACATGGATATTCAAGACTATCCTCAAAATATGCATCTGCACTGTATTTAGTAATCATTAGAATTATAATGTAGGGTTAAATTTGGATTTCACTATAAATTTATGAAATTAGGTATATCCAGTTAGTAGTTTGGTAGATTAACCCACTGTAAATTTTAACATATTTATTACAGGAAAATCCAGTATTGTGAACATTGCAAAATAGCCACAAATCGATCATACATACCCCGCTTCCAACACAAAAGGCTGTAGGCCAGATATCTGTTGTATTCAATATAGACATATTCCCAATGAAAGCTGGAGACGAGATCCATACTATTGATCTCAATACAATCCCTACACAGTAAAGAGAAGACAAAATGATAAAGCAAACAACTGTATTTTATTAACAGTAGATCACAAATATTCCATAGTTGCCTACTGTCTAGAATTTACCGGGACATTCCCATGTTTTAAGCGCTTGACCCAGCAAGAAAAAAATAAAGAGCCCTGGGACATGTCCTGCATTCTAGCGGGGCAGAACTACTGGTGGTGCAGTCAAAGTGTCCACCACAGACCCCAAAGAAAGGTAGCTAGAAATAGGTGCTTTTTGTATTGATGTGTGTGACAGTTTGCGTTTGTGTCAGTTTATTAGTATGCGTATCTGTGAATGTGTCCCTATTGGGTTTTGTAGGGTTACAGTTTGCTAGAGTTAGGGCTAGCTAGGGTTTGGTGAAGTTAGGGTTATTAGGGGAGGTTAGGTAATTTAAGTGCTAGCTAAAGTAAGGGACAACTACAGTTTGGGTTAGCTAAGGTTAGGATTTTCCAAGCTTAGTGTAAACTAAAGTTATGCTTATCTAGGGTACTGATAAGGGCTAGATAGAGATAGAGTTAGGGTTAAAATTAGATTTACCTTGGATTATACATAGAATCTGTCAGGATCCAAAATCTAATTTCGGAACTGTATTAATTTCTTTCAATTTTGTACCTGCAGTAACTATGTTTTGCCACTAGTGGCCTCCCTAACCACTAGGTCAGAACATTCTTTCACGCATCCTTGCCTGCCTGGACTAATTAGTGATGCTACAAAAGGCTACACCCTGCTCAATACAGGGCCTTTACATTGAAGTTGATGGTCAACCTGAAAAGATTCTATTCCTGACTCCTATGAACTTACCTGCTTTATTATCTACACTACCAAGCTCCTTTTTTTTCAAGCTGATCTACACAACAACCTTCTGTGCTACCAAGCTTCGTTATATAAACTTGAACTACTCTACAAACCAACCTTTGTCACCAACCTGCATTATTACCAACCTGCTTCATATCAATCTGCTTTATAACACCAACCTGCTTTATTCTAACCTGAACGACGCAACCAACCTACAGTTTACCAACCTGAATTACGATACTAAGTCATATTGCAAAGAGTATTTTACCTGCTTTATCAGTGCTCCTTCCAACTGGGGGCTGATTCACTAATCTATTTTATTTGCAATTCTGATACCTTTCTGTTCTATATATCCTATACGAGGGGTAGGCAACCTTAGGCCCTCCAGATGTTGTGGACTACATTCCCCATAATGCTCTTACACCCATAATGCTGGTAAAGCATCATGGGAGGTGTAGTCCAAAACATCTGGATTGCCGAAGGTTGCCTATGCCTGTCCTATACTTTCAACCATAAGTATTTGCTATTCTCTAATTATATCTTGGTAACAACCTGTCCGGGACATATTGCCTAAACCTCTATTTCTATTTCACCTTCTTTCTACTTACCTATAATTCCACTAACAGGTTCTCCTTTAACCTTTTACTATAATTCCGCTTATAGGTTTTTCTTTCTACCAATTGCCTAACTCTCTCAACTATTATCACTTATAATTACCTCCCTCTTTGGCTTGCTGCGTATACTAATTATGTGTAGCTATGTGTAAAGTCACCAATAAACAACCAAACATTAACCTTGGCAATTGTCTCTTACCTGAGCTGCTCAAGATTATGACAGCTTCAAAGTTTAATGCTGGTCAATGTGGTAACAAAAATGTAAAGACTGAAATAGGCACACCTGTCACTTGATACTATAATATTTCCCTTTTCTGGCAAAGGTCTACATGGGTGGTGTTGCTGTGAATAGGCCTGTGAAACTCCCCACAATAATGAGAAATGTGTAAAAAAACTAAAAAAAAACTTAATGGTCCGTAATAAAGGGTTCAAAATAGTGTCAAAAAGCTCTTAGTTAAATACCAAATACTTACTTTTGGGTAGTGATTCATGCACACAGAATCACAGACACATTCTTCAGCACACACACACATAGACATTTTCATACACAAAGACATACACATTTTCATGAACACCTAAATATACATTTTCACACACATACACAACCACACACATTCTCATGCACACATACATACTTATTAATTCTCAAACACATACATGATTTTCTTTTCTTTAAATATATATATATAATTTATTGTTTGGTCCACCTAGCCTCTCAATTGTGTCAGCGAGAGTTGGAGTGTATACTGCCCCTAGTGGCCAGGGGGTGCTGCTGGGATCACTATGCTTTAGCTGTATAGTCAGGGCCGGTGCAAGGATTTCTGCCACCCTAGGCAAAGAACCATTTTGCCGCCCCCTCATGTCACTCACTCACTGACAGACAGACACACAATGGCAGACACACACATTCACTGACAGAAACACACTCAATGACAGACATACACTCACACTTACTGACAGACATACACTCACTCACTGACAGACACACACACACAGACACTTACTGAGAGATATACACTCACTCACTGACAAACAAACTCACTCACTGACACACTCAAACAGACACACACGACACTCATGGACATACACTCACTCACTGACAGACACACACACACTCACTGACAGACACACACACACAGACACTTACTGACAGACATACAATCACTCACTGACAGACTTACACTCATTCACTGACACACAAACACACACTCACTGACCGACATATACACACACACACAGGCACTCACTGACATACACTCACTCACTGACAGACACAGACAGACGTACACTCACTCACTGACAGACATACATACATACACTCACTCACTGACAGGCACACACACACAAACACACACGGACTCACTGACATACATACACTCACTCACTGACAGTCAGACACAAACACAGGCAGACACTCATTGACAGACATACACACACACTCACTGACATACATACACTCACTCACTAACAGACACACACACAGGCAGACACTCACTGACAGTCAAACACTCACCTCCCTGGGATCCAGTGTGGGGCAGCTCCTCACTTCTCCCACCCGCTGTTTAGTATACCGGGGCCGGAATGATGTCATATTCTGGCTCCCAGCATCACAGAGGGCGTGCGAGGGAGGACTGAGAGGCTGCAAGAACAGCCTCCCTCGCTGCCTGCTTTCTCCATGTCCCTCTCCTCAGGTAAACGGCATTTGTTGGCAATGCAGGCACCTGCCATCAAGGTAAGCAGGCGCCAGCTCTGCCTTACCGTAGCACAGCATCAGTGGCCCACCTGTGACAAGGCTGCTCCGGGCACCTAGAGGTTTTTCTGCTGCCTGGAGGTTCGGCCCAGCACTGGGGGGGGCGGCTAGTGAGTCGCTTTCCCAGCGCTGCGGCCCTAGACAGGGGGAGCCCACCAGGAAATATCCCGGTGGGCGCACCCAGCAGGCCGGCGCCCTATGCAAATGCCTAGTTTGCCTAACGGTAACACCGGTTCTGTGTATAGTTGGCATTCATATCTTGTAGTGATGCCAGGGCAGGGGGGGCGTCACATCCCAGCTCCTGGTCTCATTACATGGCACCCAAGGGAGTTGTGCAGGCAGAGGAAGTATTGATCACAGCTCACTCACCACTGCATCTCCCCAATCCTGTAACATTTGGGCAGAGTAGACAAGAAGGAGGTTGTGGCAGCTCGTTACTCATTATAGACGCTGGCCTATTTATTAAGGGGCATCACAACTCTAGCATTAGGAATACACTACACTGTTCCTTTAACACCTTGTCTTTTAGCAGTTTCCCCTACTTTTTGTGTATACTGCATTAAGCATAGTATAAAATATGCTTTCTTTAAATCTAGATGTCTAGTTAAATCTGCATCGCTTTTTGTTGTAATTTGCTTTCATTATATATGTTTCACCCTAAGAATAGCCTATAACCAGAGCAAGCACATGTGTAATCACTAATATTTATAGAAAGACACATTGGGGTTTATTAACTAAACAGTGAATTGTGGCGAATTGGAAAGTATACTGAAAAATGTAAGCCAAATGAGATGCTTTGTAAATATTAACACGGCTGTAATCACTCTGTGCCTTATTATAATATTTATAATTTTGAATTAATAAACAACTGAACTCAAAGAGTTATTCACTAAAGTGAGAATTTCAGGGAATTCAAAGTAAATGCAAAGTGATGTTTAAAAGTAATGCCAAAATAGCCAAATTAAACACAGAAATGATGTGGAGAATTTGACCGAATCTGCTAATTTGGTTGAAATTTTGAAATTCACATTGAATTAACTTTGAATTCCAAAAAGCTGATGTGGTTCCTATCTATTTGATTTCTTTTTTGCAGATAAAAAGTAGGTTATGTTACAGGTTTAAGTACTGAGGAAGAATAAAAATTAGAGCACAAAATATCAAAAATTTCACAACATTAAACTATTCTACTGTCTAAGACTTATAATTTACCTGCATATAAGTTGTATTTTTTCCATGACAGTGGTCCTTTACTGTCATTAGAGAGCAAAAACGTAATAATAATAAGCACACCATCATAAAATTGAACATAGTAGAATAGTAAAAGAACTATGAATTTAGCTTAACACATTTGAGATATCATTTCTATTCAGCAAATGAATGGGCAGTATCCAATTCATTCACGCATTAACTAGCCATTACATCTAATGACTTTACATTTGAAAACCGTCTCTGATGTTAATTCCAGTTTCCTGTCATATGTTTTAAACAGAGACATGCATTTCTTAAATTCAATAAAAAGCAATCTAAATGCATTAAAATATAATCCAAGGCTTCAGCTTTTGCAGAGATATTTAAAGTATTGAACAACAGAGAACATAAAACAATCATGAATATGAATGAAACCACGTTACCTAAACAGCCCAGCATGTCACAGATGACAATTAGAAGAAGAATTCTGGACGAGGATGGTTTGGGCAGAGTGAATCTTCCCAGTTTCCGGTAGCCTTGTTTGGTTTTTGGAAGAAGCTGTAGAATGGTCAAAAACATGCTAACTAACCCACTGCCAATGCACAAGGAACCAAATACTTGAGGCTGGTAGTCCAGGACTAACTCAGTGGCTAGGTCCCTATTGGGACAACAGAATGTCTCCAGTCTAGGAGAAGCCATGACAAGTCTGAGAAAGACGTCAAGTCCACACAAGTCAGGAATAGACAAGAGAGAGATGAAAAAATCCACAATTACTTTTATGCTTCATTCTGTGGCACTGCTGATCACGAGTTTACTCCGATCATGTGCTCCAAAATCCCTACAGCTATGTCTCTGCCCTGCTTGCAACCATGAAATTTCAGGAGGCTCCATTCGAATCAACTGCCTAGTAGTCACACCTTCTAACAGTAACACTTTCACTACCAAATAACTTTCTAATAAATTTTGATAGACTTAGCTCACAGAGCGCATAAAGAATTTTTTAAAGTAAAATTTCCCATTCATGAACTCATTATAAGGGAATTATTAGGGAAATATTTTTTTTTTCCATATCAAGACTGCACTGACAAGTCATCTGTCATTAATTCATTAAAGATAGGTTTTTGAATCCTTACAGGGATGCTGCAGGCACTATAATAATTTCTACTCATTGCGTAGTGATTTGAAAAGTGTGAGAGTCCCCGAGCAGTGGGTGTATGCACCATAAAGTTCAGTTTTACAAAACTAATCCCTCCATTGGCATTAAGGTGTGCTATACCATCCTACAAAATGAGCGCTTTAACGCTTTTAGGGCGTTTTCATTCTTGGGCTGCCATACGGTCTCAAAGACAACATAGACCCAGCAAATCAATCTGGCAAATTTCAATGTGTAAAAATTGAATGGGCAAGTTCTTTATTTGACCCTTTAACTTTCCAAAAAACCTGGACATTGGCGGCATCGCTGTACTTGTGGGACATTACAGCATTAGAGTAAAAGCTAACAGTAATATGACATTCACAGGTAAAATGCCATGCAGATCTTGGAAAATGACATTTCTCAATTTTTCACACTTTTTTTTTAATTCATATTAATGATGTTTCATAATTTAATGTGACATGAAATCCCTATTTCTCCTGAACAAAATTATACATAATAAATGTGGGTGCAATGTGTGGGAGCTAAATTATAGTTGAACAGACATATAGTTAAAATTCTAGGTTTTGTTTTGTTTCCGAACTTTGATAATTGCCTCCGTCCCATGTTAAACAAATGTTTTGTTTACAAGAGAGCACATTCACAAAAATTGTTAGCAACCTTACCCTAAGGTAAGTTTTACTGAGTATTGCCATTGACCCACAAGTCAGTGACAAGAGATTAAAACTGATGTAAACAATGTTCAGTAAAACAGGTTATTCTGAGGAATTATTCTCTAAGAAACAAATTGTTGGAGGATATCTCAATATCTGTTATATTGCCTATAAATATTGCAAACAAAAAATATAGAAAAAAAAAAAAAAAGAATAAATGTATGACAGTTGTATGACACCACCACCACACTCAACACCACAATTTGGTACAATTTTACACAAATACTAGAACCTTTTCACCAAACATGGCTCCTTTTGGAACGTTATTAAGGGCAAACACTTTTGCCATCTACACAGGGAAGTATAGCGTAGTTTCTTTAGTTGTGAATCTGTGACCTGATTTATGTAGGACAATCTATTCTATTCAAAAATAATAGAGCACATCTCTAAACATAAATCTGACATACTTAAATAAAAAAAACTGGAGAAACTATTATCTGCTCATTGCCTGCTCAAGTTAAAAGAACACTCCAAGCACCATGACCACTACATGTTGCTTTGAAGTCCTTTGTAGAAAGTGAAACAGTTTTTAATGGTTTGATTTCTTATCTGAGGCCCTGTGGATGCTGCTTCTTGTCTCCACTACCATTAATATTGTCCACTACCATCTTTGCCTCCACTAGCCTCAGAAATAACTTATATCAGCTATCAGCTAATATTTTTGGATAGGCTTTTCAAATGATTTCATATTTTTAGTTAAACTTTTAAAATCTTTTTTTTCAGAATTTTAAAGTATCAACATAGAAGTAATATGTAAAAAATATATCAGTATATAAATAAATATCAAAATATTTTGATTGAGGTCATGATCAGATTGTTAGGAACCCAGGGGGCCTTAATAGACATTACAGTCTGACACCATTCACAAAGAGAAAGCCAGGACAGTGTCCTTGTAACTTTGGCCGTATGGCGCTTTATAATTTTTATATTATGGTTGTAAATAATTATGTTTTCTTCTTTTCTCTTTGTTTGTAGAAATACAAATTTTGCATGTATCCGCAGTATGCTCTCTGTTTCCTGGGCTGAAGAACATTTGCTGAGCTGGCCTTCTTCCAAGTGTTTTCTTGATGTCTCAGAATTGTTTCTTTTCACAATTAAAAAAAAATATCTCTGCTAATTCAAGTCAGGAACAATAGCATATATCAAGATACATAAAATGTATATACAATATTGGACATTCGGCATGCATTCCAGAAATTATCACATTCTGCTTGTTTAAAAAGATAATAAAATAAGTCTTTTGTTTTCAGTCTTTTTTTTTTTTTTTAGCGCTTTATAAATAGGAATTAGAACCTGCAGGAGAATGGAGGTGGTGCTAGTGGTCCAGGAAGGTTGTAAAACCATTCTAAATTGGTTAAACAAATTATTTTGGGAGTGGGCCAGGGCAGTCATGGTACCATAACCACTACAGCAGGATGAGAGTTGTTATGGTACTTGGAATGTTCTTTAGTGGACAAAACTGTGGTTTGCCCTTAATTCCACAAAACCTGGGACCCAAGGATTGATTATTATCAAAATCATATCACCAACATGTGGAGGTCTTCATGTCTTAATGGTTTTATATATAAAATAGCACTTAATACGTGGTATCGTCAATATATTGATTTGATTTGATTGCTGTATTTCGGGTGCTTGTTTTGCTGTTCTGCTGTTTAAAACATATGAAAATGTAATTTTAGAATGTATCATCTTACTACCTTTACGTAATGAAGACATAATGTTTTTACATGAATGTGTATTGTTTCTTGGTCACCACATAAAACTGCTCATTGGGTTTGCAAAATACTTTTTATAAGGGATTGTTACTGGGACACATGTTGTGCAAGTTCTACATTGTATATATACAATGTTTGTCTAATATTTCTTCCTCTTAATTGATAGGAGCTATCAGAGAGTTGAAGGGACACTCTTAGCACCAAAACCGCATAACTTGAAGTGATTTTGGTGCATAAAACTGTCTCTTTTATATGTAAAACATTGCCACTTCAGCGAAATACTAATGTTTAAATTGGTCTTACCCCTCTAGTGGCTATCAGAGAGACTGCTAATAGAAACACTTATTTGTTAAAGATCTACAAGTTTTGAATGTCTTCATATTTGTCAATACTACATACAGCAAGATACTGTTGAAGCTGTGAATGCTTCTCACAGAGAAGCATTTTATTCTTTGCTTCTCTAAGAGATTCATCCGATTGGCAGACCACACTGATTTTCTATGCATGCAATAGGTCCAATTGATGATCCCAAAAGTATTTTGGATATCTCAGCTTGGTGAAGTGATTTAAGCACCTGGAGTCTGTCCTATTTATAAAATTGTTTTCACAGAAATCAGCACTTTCCTATAACTTTGCCGAAACACTTTCAAGGAGCTAAACTTGCCAAAACACATTCAATGAAGCTACCCAGAAGAAGCATTGCAGTGGGCTAGAGAGTGTCTGCCTTCATCTCAATGAGATGTACTACAGCTGATTGTGAAACATAGGAAAGCTGTGATTGTGTGCGCGCTAGTGGCTCTAGCACAGTATCTTGTCAATAAGAAGGCACTGACTGGTATATTCCCTGCCACACATTGAATGTCTGCACTTGTGAAAGAGGAGGGGTGTGGATGAGGGGGGCTTGCATAGGCTGCAGACAGCAGGTCTGCAGCTTTTGTAAACTGTATTTTCATATAACTTTCAAAAAAGTATGCAAGTTTTCCTTGGGGGTATATCTATTAAATCAGGGGTGGGCAATCTTCGGCCCTCCAGATGTTTTGGACTACATCTCCCATAATGCTAGCAAAGCATCAAGGAAGATGTAGTCCATAACATCTGGAGGGCCGAAGATTGCCCACCCTGTATTAAATAGTAAAAAAAAATAATTGGCTTGTCACCAAAGAAGAGGAAATTGCAATAAAGGTGTTTTTCTTTATCACCCCAGTTTCCTCGGTATATGAATTTGTGAGGCAAAACAAACTTAAAATATCACCTTATATTATATCATATCGAATGCTGTGTCACAGTTGATACTCATCAAACCTTTAACTGCATAATCAAATAATGGTATCTAGCATGAATTTTATGATACACCTTTCAATTCTACTCTCATATACTATTATCCAGTGTGAATTCTGTGAATTTCTTTTCAATTTTGCCTTTGGATATATTTATTCAGCACAGATTTCATGAAATTCCTTGCAATCCTGCTCATGTGTTTTAAAAATAACTGCAATAATGTTGGACAAATTCATTCTTAAAGGAACACTTGTTTTTTTTTAACGATTTGTAGATATACCTCTCATACCTTCTCATTCATAACATCTGTGCCGGAGCAACGACCGTGCTTATGCGCTCATCTACAGCTTTCCAGTGCTATTCAATGAGCTGTACTACAGAAGGAGGGAGGCTAAGCAGCGCGCCTGCCACTTCCGTTAGCTCTGTGAAACTAATGAAAGCAAAACAAAACTTTCTGTGTTCCCTTAAGGATGTTGCTTTCAGATACATTTTGGGTTACTTTTAGGAATAAAGATTAGGGTTATCAACAATACAGCTTTCAATTATTGTTGGCATTAGCTTTAGGATAAGAGATTATGATACATTATTTGTTTGAAGTAGAAGATTTAATTTATATACAGTAGATCACTATAGGATTTTTTGGTTTGGATTTAGGAATTAGGGGAAGGCTTAATGGTAAGCTCTAATAGCCAGCAACAATAAAGGTTTCTTACCGTGTTTTCCCGAAAATACACCCTACCCCGAAAATAAGCCCTAGCTGGATTATCGGGGTGGGCTGCAATATAAGCCCTACCCCGAAAATAAGACCTAGGCAGGGCCGGCAGCTGCAGGCCCTTTAAATGCCATAGCCGACTGAGCGCTCTATAGAGAGCGCTCAAACGGCTGCCGCACTGCCTCACCTCCCCTTCCCTGTAGCGTGGCCGAGCTCCTCTCCTGTCCGGGACCCGGCCGGACTGACAGGAAGTGCACTTCCTGTCAATCCGGCCGGGTCGCAGGCCGGAGAGGAGCTCGGCCACGCTACAGGGAAGAGCAGGTGAGGAGAAGATTGGAGGGGGGAAGGGGGAAGGGAGTATTACAGGGAGAGAGGGGGGGGAGAATATTACAGGGAGGGAGGGAGGAGAATATTACAGGGAGGGGGAAGAGTATTACAGGGAGGGAGGGGGGAGAATATAACAGGGAGGGAGGGGGGAGAATATTACAGGGAGGGAGGGGAGAGAATATTACAGGGAGGGGAGAGAGTATTACAGGGAGGGAG
>OW240912.1:87069918-87130936 GCA_933207985.1 Pelobates cultripes | reverse complement strand
TTTGGTTGTTGTTTTTTTCTATATATATATCCCCCTCCTACAGGTGATACTGTGTAAAAAAATAAAATAACTATATTCTGGTCTGTGGGTTACCAGTTGTTTATGAAATATGTATTTCAACAACAAGCAACAGTTGCACTCATTAGATCTGATGAATAGAACACTAGAATAAGTGGGTAGAAACTGCACCACTGGAGACAGAGATATTGGCAGTTTTTGTGAATGGGTCTGAGCACAACCAATCACCAACCATGCGGCTGTGTATTTACATATCAGGTCCTCTCAGAGGCAGACTGAGGAGGTAGGGATTCACACAACATGGTGCACTAATATTTGTACTTCAATCGCATTGATTAGTCCTGTTATGTCATAGGGAAAAGGCACCGGCTTATAGTTGCAGAAAATGTTACACTCCATCTTCATTATGACAGGGAACTTGTTGCAAATTATGGAAACACTCCGAGCACCATAACCACTACAGTAAATTGTAGTGATCATGCTGCTAGAAATTCACATTGCTTTATGTCTTTAATATATATAAATCAAGGCGGACACCAGTGGGAGTTGTCAAATCATACTAAAATGGTTTAAGTACTTACCTTGGAATGGCCTCAGGGCATTTCTGGCATCAATTGGCTGTATATTGTATGTGGATGTATATATCTTGTGGAAACCCCTTGTTTTTTGTTTTTCTATATGCTGGGCAATAATCATACATTCTCTGCACATAAAATAGGCAACTTTTCCATACAGGAACCCATACATTCTGGGGGGAGCCATGTGTACATAAGGGCGAGTGTCCACCATCTGATTTCTCAACTGTCATCCCTCCCAGCGCGTGCACAGTGACCTTTACCGACATGCACATTCGGGGCAGCTTTATAAAATCTAATAAATAGGTCCAGCACAGATATCTTATTGACACAGTGTTTCCCTATTGATCTATATACATATTGCATTAACCAAGCAAAAGCAGCCAAAAAAAACACTTCAGGAGCTCTGACATTTTATTTATTTATATATATATATATATATATATATATATATATATATAAATTTTTCTTTCAAACTGCTTTAGTACAAATTTAAAATATTGCTGCTAAATAATAAAGGGGGAAAAAAGCAGTACTCTGCAATACTCCTTATACACTTGTTATTTTTAAATGAAAAAAGTGTATATCTTGGTTTCAGATTGGAAACCTAGGTGGTGGCCATATCCCAATGGTAGCAGAAGTTATTGATAATAAGTGACATTATCTGTAGTAAGCATGTAACAAACCCATTTTTATGACACTTTCCCCATTAAAGTTTCCTTGTCTCTTCATTCTTATCTTATGTTTCTTATTTTTTTGCTTCCTTCAATTTAGTATCCTCTTCTATATGAGTTTCAGCATCCTCTTCTATATGAGTTTCTTACCTCCTCCATGTAATGCTCCCCTATCACAACGACCATCTGATGTAAATTCCACTCCCCCGCGTTTCATTCTAGTTGTCCTCGCTTTTCCCACCATTTCCATAATTTTCCCACTTTCACACCACATCACCCTTTATCTCCCATTTCTTTTCATCTTCCAGTTCCTACAAGTTGTCATGCCGCATTTACTATCAACCCCTTCCATATCCATGCACGTTCTGTTAGGAACTATGTTTCTTAATCCATATCCCTTCGGGCAGCTATCCTTGATCCTTGCCAAACACAATTCTGAGCGGCAGTAAATACCACAGGCTCAGAAGAGATGAAAAAGCAAACCCAACACAGAAAGCTGTAACCTGCTTGCACATAGCAATGACTGGTGACATCATTTCTCTGTGAATGTGCAGCAGCTGGACAGGACAGGAGAGAGAAAGGGGGGATTTTGAGTCGAATAACAGCTGATTCCAACTGAAGATTACACAAAATGGCCGCGCACGTAGGGGAAAAGGTGTTGGAAGAAGTGTGCACAAAAAAAAGCATAGTTTACACGATTTTAGAAATAAACAAAATAAAAGTGCTTCAAACTTTAAAAAAAAAAAAAATATAAACAAACAAAATGGCTGTTATCATTTCAGTGGTTTGGCACATGTTTATTTGGCCTTACAGTAATAATGGCCCCACTGCCGGGGACACTGAGTGCTACCTCCGTAGCATTTAAGTGCTTACACCGATGCCCTGGTTTTGCAATTACAGCTGTATTCCATAAACCATGCAGTTAGTTTTTTATGAGGAACAGTATAATGCAACTTTCACATGGAATAGCTACTGTGACTAGCATCCAATTAATTGAGGTTGGGGAATTGTCACGCAAGTAAACAGTAGTCATGTTTGCATTTAATTTATTGATGCATACTTTATTCAGTTTGTGGTATATGCACATGGCAAGTGCCGCATGTGCATTAGGCCTTGCACGTAGGATGACAGCATCCAGAGGCGGCAGTCTTAGCCCTAACATGGCATGGTTAAGGGACAGGGACACTGCACCCAGACCACTTCATTGAGATTACGTGGTCTGGGTGACTATAGTCTTCCTCTAATAAGCGAAATATTAGATTAAGCTATTTCTTAATTTTCCTATTATTACATTGTTATAAATTATATATAGTGTATGACTGTTGGTATTTAAATCTTTTTTTTTCCTCTCTGTTATTTTAGGTTCCCAGCATGTTTCAAATCGAATACTATTGTGACTTACAATGGGCATCAATACTTCTGAAGATGGGAATGGTTTGAGAACTGGCACTGCTGTTGAAAATGGAGCTACTATAGTAGCTGAGTCCATTGCTATAATTATTATTGATATTCTAATATGCTTGGGAAACCTTGTCATTGTGGTAACCCTGTACAAGAAATCCTACTTGCTCTCCCTCAGCAATAAGTTTGTCTTCAGTTTGACTCTTTCAAACCTGCTTATGTCTATGTTCGTTCTTCCCTTTGTTGTCGTCAGCTCAATACTTAGGGAATGGATCTTTGGAGTAGTTTGGTGCAATTTTTCTGCACTACTGTACATGCTGATCAGTTCTGCCAGTATGCTTACTCTAGGGATTATAGCAATTGATCGGTAAGTTATATTTTTGTTTACATGTTGTATGGAGAACCTTACATGTCCCCTTCCTACATTTTTCATTAGAGTCCTCTTTTTGTTTTGTTTCTTGGGTGAGGGGGATTGGGGTACGGCCATGTTTATGGAGACATACACTTGTATGATCACTAATTCTTCCTTAAAAGGCATTCCATGAGAAGTCTCAGCCAGTTCTTGGTTTCTCCAGATATCATTGATGGATAATATCTGGTAATAGAATATTCAGGGCTTAGATGTAGGTCTTGCTCTATTTGCATATTATTTAAATCCATAGATTGAGGGATAATATCCTCATGAAGTGATGCTCATAACCACAGGTAATTATTGAAAAATAATAGCTTTATCTTTCTTATTTCAGAAGATTACATTGTTCAGCATTGTGTGATAGTCAATATACCACATGCACTCAGTTCACATTTGCGCGTGTGTGTGTGTGTGTGTGTGTATGTGTACATCCATCTATATATTTATATAATATATGTTGCTCATATTACAGCCATGTTGCCTCTTTGAACACACATACACACACTGATACATGCACACTCAAACACTCAGATGCACAAAAACACACAATGATAAACAGACACACGTTGACAAATCTGACAAACAATCAGTGTCTTTCTAGCAGTGAGTATTGGTACATGTGTGTGCGTGTCTGGCATTGTGTGTCTATGTATATGCCTGAGATTGTGTGTGGTAGTAAATATCATTGTGCATATACGAGTGTATATGTGTGTGTATCCATGACTGTGCCTAGAAGGCATATCTCTGTGTCTGGGAGTGTGTGTGGAGCAGCTGCCGGCAGTGTGTAGTCTATATGGAGAGACTGCTTGGTGCATATGTGGGAGGGGGGCGCCTGTGTATGACTGAGTGTGATTCAATAAGTGTTTGTGGGGTGAGCTTCACAGAATGATGGGGTGTGTGACATGATGACTGTTGGGAGCCAATTGTGACAAGGTGATTGGGGGGTTACATGGTGACTGTCTGGGGGTTGCGTGTTGGCACAAGTGGGTATCCCTCTATGTGGTAAAACCAATTCGAAGGGATATTTTTCTTACAATACAGGACTGATACAAAGTTTCCCTTAGAGCCATAACGAAAACAAGGTCTTTCTGTACACAGTTCAAGATGTTCTATATTGGATAACAGGTCACAGAACTATCTTAGCAATAGCTTGTCAGGTTGCTTACTATAAAGTAAACTGATCAGAACTGGCTTCCCCTTACTGCAGCAGTGAACCCGTCACAGATGTGGGTCCCACTAATGGGCCGTTCAGCTAAATACTTGTCACAATGCGCAAGTCCAGGACATCACCAGTGATGTGAGATCATTTAATGTCTAATCTCTGTTGCACATGTGCAATGCAACATTCCATTATCCCTAAGGATAGGATACCGATTAGCTGGATAAGTTTCCTTCCCGAAGTGTGTCTTGAAAGTGCATGCAAAACAGGGGGTGAGAGATCTATATATTATATTTATTTATTTATATATATATTATTTTTTTTGCCTGCTTTTTACAAAATTTAAAACTAAAGCTATTGAATAAGATGATTGTCTAAACGTGATGCATGTCCCTTTCAGTGTTTTTTGGTATATAGATCTTGTCCCTGCAGTCGTAGTGCTCCATTATCTGACATTTAGGAGTTACATCATTATATATATTTTTTTATTATTCTATACTGTCAGCACCAGCCCTGGCTGAGACTCCTTACACACTTCCTTTCTTCAGAGTGTGTTTTAATTTAGAATTGTGTTTTCTCCTCTGTTAATAGCCGGCTAGAGTTTGCAACAGCCCTGTGTATGATTAAAGTTCAATTAGCCAGGGGAGGGATGGCTAGTGATGCGCAAACAAAAATAATTTAAAGTATCTCACAAACGTGAGTACACCCCTCATGTTTTTGTAAATATTTTATTATATCTTTTCATGTGACAACACTGAAGAAATGACACTCTGCTACAATATAAAGTAGTAAGTGTACAGCCTGTATAACAGTGTAAACCAGACCTAAACCCTATTGAGCATCTGTGGGGCATCCTCAAACAGAAGGTGGGGGAGCCCGCGGTCTCTAACATCCACCAGCAACGTGATGTCATCATGGGGGAGTGGAAGAGGACTCCAGTGGCAACCTGTGAAGCTCTGGTGAACTCCATGCCCATGAGGGTTAAGGCAGTGCTGGAAAATAATTGTGGCCACACAAAATATTGACACTTTGAGCCCAATTTGGACATTTCCACTTAGGGGTGTACTCATTTTTGTTGCCAAAGTTTAGACATTAATGGCTGTGTGTTGAGTTATTTTGAGGGTACAACAATTTTACACTGTTATACAGGCTGTACACTTACTACTTTACATTGTAGCAGAGTGTCATTTTTTCAGTGTTGTCACATTAAAAGATATAATAAAATATTTACAAAAATGTGAGGGGTGTTCTCACTTTTGTGAGATACTGTAACTCCTGAATGACAGAGAATTGACCTGTGAGTCTGCAGGTGTATGATCTATACACCAAAATTACTTCTGTATGGTAAAGTTGTCTTGTGGCTTAGAGTATCCATTTTAATATTGGTCTCTCTCATCATGAAATGTGTTCTAATTTTGATGTTCTACTATGCCTTTTGCATTTTTACATTTATTTAGATTTATTTATTCTATTCTAGGTATTATGCTGTTCTTTATCCTATGGTGTATCCTATGAAGATCACTGGGAACCGAGCTGTTCTGGCCATAGCATATGTTTGGCTGCACTCTCTCATCGGATGTATACCACCTCTCTTTGGATGGTCTTCTTTAGAGTTTGATCACTTCAAGTGGATGTGTGTAGCCGCCTGGCACAAAGAGGCAGGATATACTGCGTTTTGGCAAATATGGTGTGCCTTGCTGCCATTCTTGACAATGATGATTTGCTATGGCTTTATATTTCGAGTGGCTAGGATAAAAGCACGTAAAATTCATTGTGGAACTGTTATTATTGTCCAAGATGTTTCCCAAAAGAATGGAAGAAAAAATTCCAGTACTTCTACATCCTCTTCAGGAAGCAAGAGAAATGGCTTTTCCAGTATTGTTTATTCAGCCAACCAATGTAAAGCCTTCATCACTATACTTGTTGTTATTGGTACTTTTGTTCTTACTTGGGGACCATACATGATTGTCATAAGCACTGAGGCCTTATGGGGGAAAAACAGTGTTTCTCCAATGCTGGAGACATTAGCTACCTGGCTATCGTTTACTAGTGCAGTATGCCACCCGCTTATTTATGGACTTTGGAATAAAACGGTACGCAAAGAACTCCTAAGCATGTGCTTTGGAAACCGGTATCGAGATCCATTTCATCAGCCTAGAACATCGAGAATGTTTAGCATTTCCAACCGAATAACAGGTAATGTAATACATCTTTATTGGCAACCTGTAGATCAGTGTTTCGCGTTGATCAGTAGAAGCTTTAGCTATGTGATCCTGTAACCAAGTAGTAGCTGGGATCCTCAAACAATCTTTGGGAAAGTGAACTGAGCCCATCGCAGTGCTTTCCCATAGTATTGGCTGAGACTGTCAAGGAGGCAGATCAGAGGCAGAGCCAGCACAAGTCAAACACTGCCCTGGCTAATCAGCATTTCATAGAGATGCATTGAATCAATGCATCTCAATGAGGAATGTTCAATGTCTCCATGCAGAGGGTGGAGGCCCTGAATCCCATTGCTGCACACTGTGCAGCACTGCCCTAGGAAGCACCTCTAGCAGCCATCTGAGGAGTGGCCAGTGGAGGTATCCCTAGGCTGAAATGTAAACACTGCATTTTCTCTGAAAATACAGTGTTTACTGCAAAAAGCCTGAATGGAATGATTATACTCACCAGAGCAAATACAACAAGCTGTAGTTGTTCTGGTAACTATAGTGTCCTTTTAAATATAAGAAAGTGATATTCTTTTTCATATAGTGTCTAAATCCTTATCTAAATCCGTCTTAAATGAAGAATGAGCAACCTCAACATCCAGGCAAGTGTAACATATAGAGTAGCAACATCATAACATCTATATGTTTTGTGCGCAATACACCTTAGCAATATACTTGTAGTATGAATTGATGTAAATGTAGAGGTTATGTTGGTACTGCTGTAAATGCTACACTTTACTGCACATGGGATTGGTCACTTGATAAGGAGAGCCCCTAAGTGTGAAAAAGTAAGGGACCAGTTCTTAGCCTATTAGCAGCCTGCTGCTCGGAGGCTTCCTGATTGAAGCTTCGGACTTGGAGCGGGAGTACAGGGGCAGTGCAATCAGGCACATGTTTGAAGATTTTGGGGGTAAAACTGATAATGGTTTAACCTCTTCTAGTAAGATGATGCCCAAGACCACCTCACATCACAATAACGTCATTGTAATAAAGTCATTATGGTGCCCCTTTTTAATATTTGTTTCTGTTTTTATTTTTGGCGGTCCAACTTACATTGATATTGTACGTTTCTAGAGGAGGGACATTCCATTCCACATCAGTTCACATTAGTATTATTGCAAACATTATCTTTCCCTGCACAGCACTTCTAGCAATTTAAAGGGTGGAGGGGTTTCTTTTTGTTCTTTGATCACAACATATAACCAGAAAACAAAAATACATTTTTAAACACAAGCTATTTTTTTATTGTCCCAGATATTTGCCTCCTCTTGAAACTTCCAACAATATTTATATCTGTTATGGTGGTTATTTTCTACATTTGGTATCTTATCTTGTAGTCAGGGCATATATATATATATATATATATATATAATATTTTTTCATATTTATTCTCTTTGTGTTGTTTAGCTTGTAGAATTCTTTGAAACAGTCAGTTGGTTACTCCATGGTACACACAGAATTACTGAAGCAAAACATGAAGTTTGAGGTTATTGGAGATTCTCAAAAAACACCTGTAGGGGTAGATTTTTATTCTCCTGATATTGGAAAATATGTCAAAACTCTGGAGACAATTTAATTTTAGAACGTTAGAGAAGATGCTCATAAATTTACATGGTAATTGCCCCACTTTTTGGTACACTGATCCACGAAGGCATAACATTTTTATTTTACATAGTCTGTGCTAGAGATCAGAAATGTAAACTTCATACAGTTCTGCTTTCCTCAAGTTACCCAATTTTCAAATGTTTTTTCCACCCCGTTTGCCTTTATCATATTGCAAATCTATATAAACTAAGTATTGTTTGTATTGTTAATTATGGATTGAACTTCCCCCTTTCTCCCCCATTAGATCTCGGATTGCCTCCTCATCTCACTAGTCTTATGACAGTTGGAAAAGATTCTGACCACCAAAGTACTACAACAAACACAGCCTTCAGCTACTCAAACGATTCAGGTAATTTTCTTTGTTTGATAATGTTTAGTTCAGTTCTTGACACCCAATGATCTACGGCTGTTAAAATGTATGTAGAGAGACCACACAGGTATGAACACGCTATTTAAATTTCATGGGAAAATGACCAAACCATAAAATATCTTGTATCTCTAGTTACAGAAAATATAATAAAGGAACAGTTATCTCTAGTGGTTATGGTGTCAGACGTGCCCAGGCCTCCCCACACCTAGTGAAAGAAGTCAAGCTATATTTTTTTTGAACGGTTAGACGTCTTCTTACCTGGAATTTGCAGGTGTGCTCCCTTTCCCTATTACTAAGCACAAATGTCTGCACGCTACATTGAGTCCTGTCGTGTTGCACTCATTTGGCTGAAATCATCAGCACTATAAAAGCTCTTCAGCTTGATTAGGGGCAAAATACCTAATCTGATCCGGCACGGAGGGTGAGTATTTGTCCTGCAGCTAGACCCTAATGGCATAAGGCCCTCTTTTTGTAGGATGGCATGCCCTTACACTGGGAAAGGGTTACACATGCACCAGACATCCCTTGGACATTGACAAGTCTCTCTTTACAGGCATATAATTCCTAGCATAGTGTTTCCCTATAGAAAGGAATAGCATTTATCTTTCAAACTACCTCTCTAGACAAAGTAAATATAGAAATACATGGATCAATTCTGTTTAAATTCTGGGATTCTGACTATTTACATATTTTGATCTTTTGACAGGAGGCTGTGTTTGCCTCAAGCTCTCATCTGTCACTTTACCCTGACAATGTGTCTCTTTATTCTGCTAATGGAAGAAAAATGAAAAGCTTCAGAGATTATATACAATGGAAAAGTAAATAACATTTAATAAAAGTAAAGTAAAAGTGTTTTCCTTTTAACTAAAAACAAAAAAGGAAAATTTAAATGGAGCAAAAAAAAAAGTGCAGGGGATTTTCTTTGTGTGTCTAGAATGATATTCTGTCTGTCTAATGACAATTAAACTGTTGCACACTATGCAATTGTAGGTAACATTCTAAAACAAGCATTTACTGTTTTAGTAATCGTCGTGAGGAAGCTCAGTAGTGAATAGTTTGCGTAGCCTGAAACTAGATGGCTGGTGGGGACACCTATCACCTACCAGGGATCTGAAATTTCTAATGTCATTTATTTCTTTGTTTAGAATTCAGATTTTTAATTTCTTCAGATATTGCCTGTTATCTCCTAAAGTTATGATACAAAACAAAGAGGGTACTTTATTATTGAGTTCCCCCTTTATCATATTGTAAAGCATTGTGGGATATGTTGTCGCTATATAAATGCCAGTCATAATAGATCATAGAGTAATACAGTTTGGCATTAAAATGGGGACGCTGTATAATCTGCACCCACAGACTAAGGCATTCCGACTTGTCAGACTGTTTTGAAGTTCCATGCAAGCTTTCTGGATCTAACCAGATGGATTAAGAACATGGTGAAGTGGATATCAATTCAGTCAATTGATTATTTTGTGTATCTGCCCTCGGCCAAATTAAAGAAATAGTGCGTGCACACTCCTAAAGTAATTAACACCAGACACAGGTTTCAGGTTAATGAAAAACTTGAGGAATGTTTATTCAGGGACGACGACATGTCCCTTATAAAGCAAAATTACATCATAAGCATTGTCAGAGATAACATGGAATAATACATCAATAATTGGTTAGGTGTTAAGTGATTCATTTAGTGCTCTACCTACTGAGGGTGATGTCACTAGCATCGTGGAGGTCTCCCCCAGATTCCAGCGCCATCTTGTTAATGAGGGTGTTAGTCGAGGTTGGAGGGGAAACTCCCTAGCGGCCATTTTAGGTAAATCACATATAAAGCTGGATAATACTGATTGAAGTTATACTAAGTAAATAGACATTTTACTAACATAAATTAGATTAATATTTTATGTCCACAACACGTGGCATATTTTTTTTTTTTTTTACATTTAACTTTGTCAAATCTCCAATAACATAAGATTTTATAATTCGTTTGTGTTAACCATATTTTACCATACTATCCATATATTTTTATTGCTTATCCTTTTAAGTACCAGTGCGGGTCTGTCGTCAAAACAATCTGTTGTTTATAGATCATATCCAAAATGAACTAATCCACTTAGTTATTGAGTTAAAGAATTTGTAGAGCTATAGATGACTGTTGTTTTTTGTTTTGTTTGTTTGTTTTGTTTGTTTTCAAGCTGATTAAATATCTGTTTTTCTTTTTTTTTTTAGGTACAGATGTTATGTTGCTGGATGACTACAGCTCGGACAGTACCCAGCACACTAGATCTATTTACTCTAGAAGAAAAAGTTCTGTAACATTTGAAGATGAGGTGGAACAGAAATGTGGTAAGCAATTAAATGTTACAATTTTAGAGATCGGTGTGAACAAAAAAGGATACGACTGACTTTTTGTACCTTGAACTGGTAAAAGCATTAAATAAAATAGGAAAATTCTAGCTCAGTCACATGCAATTACTGGAGTTAGAAAAAAAAAAACACACTTAAAGGAACACTGCAGTGTCAGGAATACAAACTTGTATTCCTGACACTATAGTGTTAAAAACACATTTTAGTGGCTGGCCTCCCCTTGCCGCTTTAAAAAAAAAAAAAGTATAAAACTTGCATTTATTTCATTGCTATTCCGGTCTTGCTGTGGCTGGCTATCCCCCTACTCTGCCTCCATGGCTGAGATTACCAAAATTGCCAATCCCAGCCAATCAAATGCTTTTCCATAGGAAAGCTTTGGGAGGTTATTGCGTATCTGTGACAAAATTCTGCGCTGCACAAATCAACATCTCCTAATATTGATGCTTTGAATCAGTGCATGTCTATGGGGAGCATTCAGCGGCTCCATGCAGAGCGACGCTGAACGTCATGACACAGGAAGCACCTCTATGGTCGTCTGGCCGTGACTGCCACTAGAGGTGTTCCTAGACCAGCGGTTGGCAACCTTTTTTAGTGCTGTGCCTAAACAAGATCTTGAAGTCCCTTGGTGTGCCGATCCTATTTTTTAAAATTGAGGTGTGTATGTTGCCAAATTGTTTGTGTGTTAAATCGAAGTATGTATGTTGCTGTATTCCGCTTGTGTTATTGTATGTGGACTGTTACATTGTATATGTTCATGATTGGTTTGTGATATTGTGTATGATACCTATGAATGTGGATTTTGTATGGAGGCTGCTTGTGTGTCTGGATGATATGTCACATAGTGTGTTTGGTGGTGTGTGTATGTGTGGGACTGCTTGTGGTATTGCATGTGACAGGCTGCTTTTGGGTTGTGTGTGTGTGTGTGTGTGTATATGGATTGTTAGTGGTGTGTGTGTGTGTGTGTGGATTATTTGTATGAGTTGCAGGTTTCTTCTGAAGCTCTGTGTATATCTAGCAATGTGGTTGGCTTCCCCGGGATCCAGTCTGGACTGGGCTGGTCAGGTCAAGGGCAGGAGCTCAATATTTGCTGAGAGCTGCTCTTCTGCAGTGCAGATTCCTGTTAGCAAATGCTGGGAGAAAGTGATTTGAGATCACTTCCTATATGTGCTGCAATGTGTAAATTGAGGATTGTCTCTTACCACCTGGAATCACTGCTCAGTTTGAATTAGAAGATATCTGAAGTCCTACTGGGACTCCTGTTGGGCCAGAGCTTCACACATGACCCACGTACCATAGGTTGCTGACCCCTGTTCTAGGCAGTAATGTAAACACTGCATCTTCTCTGAAAAAGCAATGTTTACATTAAAAAGCCTGCAGGGACAGGCTATACACACCAGAACAATTACATTAAGCTGTAGTTGTTCTGGCGACTGTAGTGTCCCTTTAACACACTTCTACATTTCTTTAAATTATGATATGAAAATATTGCTTATTTATTACACGATTACATAGCAGTATGCTGCTCAGCTAGGTTTTATGAGTACATCACATGTCTATGGACCAAGGGAGTTTGTTAATCCCAGCCAGTGAAGTATCTATTGGCTATTAATAGAATTGATTAATATACTTCCTGTAGCCTTTAGCCACTCAATTATTTTTGAAGTTGTTACCTTTTGAAATAGTTAAGTATGTCAGTGTTTAAAAGAAGGCGGAAAAATATGTTGCAAATATATTTTGTACTTAATGGATATACTTTAAAAAAAATTGACATATGGCAAATTAAGTGCGGAAATCATGTAGTTCAGCTTCTATTTTAAGTAAATACTCCCTTCAATTTTTATTTTATCACTATTTAATACATACACCCCCTAAGAAAATGTGCATTTTATATATAAACAGCTTGCAAAAGCTGCACACCTGCTTTGTTTATCTTTTGCAAACTCTATCCTTTATCGCCATTGATCAATCAGAGGATTCTCATTAAGAATCCTTTGTACTGGAGCTGTGTGTACACACGTGATCACAGCTTTCTAAGACGTGAAGGCAGGCACACGTTAGCCCAGCTCACCTGCCACTTCCTTTAGCTCTGTGGAGCTAACGGAAAAGGGGGTGGGAGGGTGACTCTGGCTGTCTACTTTATAGTTGGAAAGGTGTTATGGTGCTGTTACAAAAGTTCTGATTTCAATTGAACAGATTTATAAAACAATTGTAATTTCTTTTGAAATTGACACTTCTATAAACTGTCAAAAAATGTCAGACATACTTAACTGCTTTATGTATTTGGAGCATTCTTTTAGCAAGCTTTTAAATCTCATGTACAGGTATATCTTGTTCTAGCCAGGTTGCAAGTTGATTTTAATTGTGATGTGAAAGATTTCATTGTTTTTACTTATTGATTTTTATTTTTCTCCTCCCCTACAGATGTTCACCCAGTGCCAGCTGAAATCGGGGCATGTGATACCTCTTTGGAATCCTTTGCATCTAGTTTAGCCAAAGCCATTGAAATGGATGCTAAAATAAGTTTGTTTGGGGAAGACGCAATGCAAGCTTCCTCTGTACTACGAAGTACACCAGGGAACAGCAATATAAACAAAGGCAGCCGAAATCATGTTATCCCAAAGCAGAGGCTCATACTGCAAAGTATTGATGAAGGAAATCTGTAAATAGCCTGATGTGTGCTGTGTTGTATACGACTGTGCTTCTCTTCCTGTGGTACATGTACCCAGGGGGTATGTCGAGAACGGTTTAATATTGCAAGTGTTAATATTAGGAGTCCTTGTTGACTTAAAAGTTTACAATAGGAATATTTGGCTAGAATGTGTTCTGAATGTTACACTGGTTTGTGGAGAAATTGTGTTCCATTCACCAAACCTAACTGCAATGCTAAATAGCCCTAAAGTATTGTCTTAGTATAAAGTATAACATATAAGACATGGTATTCTTAAATGGAAGTGTTTCTCTACTTACAGTAATAACCACTTATCAATATAGTCACTGGGACAAGTGGAGCAAATCACTGGGATCAATTACATTGGGATCAATTTATTGTGTGCCACGTAACATGCATTTCTCATAGTGTTTATTTATATATACTGTTGTAATCAAAATTATTCAATCGCCAGACTTTCAGCTGTTTGCAATGAACACATCAAACAAAAGCAATTAAAATAGCTCAACACAACCAATGATTCAAGTGGTTTCCGCAAATTCAACTGAAAATGCAACTTCATCAATCTCAAATTATTCAACCCCTTCATGGCAAGCATATTTTGTACCTAGTAGAGCAGCTTTTTGTTGTTATGACCTGCTGCAAACAAGATGCATAGCCAGAAACCAGCTTCTGGCAGCATTCTTGAGTAATCTTAGCCCATTGTTCATGAGCAATGGCCTCCAGTTTGATTATATTCTTGGGATTGCGTGCTGCATCTGCCGCCTTAATATCCCACCAGAAATTCGGTTTCAAGTCAGGTGACTTGGCCACTGTAGAATTTTCCAAGACTTTTTTTTGTTGGAAGGTCCAATGACGCTTATGTTTCAGCTTCCTCACTGATGGCATGACGTTTTCTCATAGGATTTCCTGATACTTCAATAAATCCATCTTGCCTTTTACACGCTGCAGGTTTCCAGTGCCAGAGGATGCAAAATTTATGCTTCATTCTTCTTCTTCCTGACATACCTCTGATCCATTGGGCTGAAAAGTTCGTTTTATTTTATCACTCCACAGAACAGAATCCTTAAAATTCTGTGGCTTCTTTATATGATTTTGAGCAAATTGGAGCTGACTTTTCCAGTGCTTTTGTTTAAATAGTGGTGTATGTCTTGGAGTTCTGACATGGAAAACCTTCTGCGTTTTAGTACGCACCGTACTGAGCTCACTGATATCTCAGTGGTTGTTGTCAGCAAGTCTTGCTGCAGGTCTTTTGCAGTCACTCACAGGTTTTTTACAACCTGCCCTCTGAGAAATCTGGTTACAGAGGAAGACATCAATGGCTGTATGCCCCATCTGGGTAGTGTAACCATTGTTTCTTCATCTTTGAACTTGCTAACTATGCTTCCAAAGATGTCTATCTTTTTGCATCCCGTTCCTTGTTTGTGAAGGGCGATGATCTCTTAATCTCTTCTCTTAACTTTGTGAACCATTATTTTAGTCATATTTCTAACATGCAGTTAAAGGTGACACTCAACAAACCCCTAGACAGTTCAGGTATCTCAAGTGTTCCTGCTCAAGCACACGTGGTGCAACTAATGAAGCCCTTCATGAGTTGTATCAGGTGTGCTTGAGATAACTGTTTTGCATATTTGTGCTGTTTTGAGGGATTCCATTCAGGGGGGTTGAATAATTTTAAGGCTGGAGAAGTCTTTGTAAGTTGCATTTTTAGTTGCATTTAGGGAATCCATTGAATCATTCATTGTGTTGAGCTATTTCTTTGCTTTTGTTTGATTTGTTCATTGCAAACCTGTAAATTCTGCAAATTTTGATGATAAACCTGGTTATCAATGAGGGTTGAATAACTTTGATTGCAACTGTATATCCTATATATCAGTCACTACAAATGCTATTGTTCAAATTGTTTTGAAAGTGTTACTTATCGTGTTTTGATTGACATAGGAAAGGTGTGATAATCCAGTACTGTGTACTGCAATCATTTATTGTATAAACTCACCGTGCACAATGCTAAAGTGGATTACAATTTAAAACATTGTACAATGCCTATAATGCAGACATATGTTTACTTATTTATTGTTCTACTTTTTTTTTATATATTTTTTTTTAATGGAAAAGACTGACTTGCCTTAATTTGTTTTCTTCTACCAAATGTGCTTTGGACCACATTTTCTAAATTTGATTTCTTTGTATGAATATATCTGTATTCAGCAAGTGGTACTGTACAACTGCAAATTCCTTTTTTTATGTTTTAGTTCTGCATGCATGTTTTTTTAAAATAGATTTGATTTTTTTATATTTTTTCTTATGCAATTTCTTTTTTTTTAAAAATTTTTGTACTATTTTTAGAATTTTGGCAGTAAAAAAAATCCAAGCTGTCTGGTGTGGTGTGTGTTTTTTTTTTTTTTTTTTTTTTTTTTTTTTTTTTTTTTTTTTTTTTTTTTTTTTTTTTTCTCTGTGAAATCAAGGTGTGCCATTTAATTGCTTACTTCTTTCTCTGGCTTTTACATTCACGTTACTAAATAGTTCACAAGAAACAACTGGTGTTTAGAGGAATATTACCAGTAAACAAAAAGTAGGTTGAGCACACAATTCTTCTCTATCGTCTGATGTTACGAAGGCTATAGGAAACAAAAAAAAACACGGAGAGAAAATAGTGCAGATGGTACAACTAGTTTTGAGATATACAGTATGTGTATTTATTACACTCACACAAGAAGAGCTAGTTTAGGCACTGGGCTCTAGTGTAGAAAGCAACAGGATAAGTAAGGGCAATCTATATCAGATTTAGATTCTACATAACGAGAAATGGCTACATAGTATAATGTATGTATATTTGTGTGTGTGTGTGTGTGTGTGTGTGTGTGTGTGTGTGTATGTATATATATAATATATATATATATATGTGTGTATATATATATATATATATATATGTGTGTGTGTATGTATAAAATTAAAATTGTGTGTGTGTGTGTGTGTGTATGTATGTGTGTGTGTGTGTATGTGTAATATATATATATATATATCTCTCATTTTAATTTTATACATATACATACACACATATATAATTTTAACCGGGCTGATCCTAGGATCACAGGCGTCTGGGTGCAGACATTTTTTGGGGGCCCCCAGGTGGGCGTTGTCATCTTTCTAACCCCTCCCCTTTGCAATGACTCAACCTCTCCATCTAGACTCACTCACTGACAGTCACACACTCTCACTGAGAGGCACACACACACTCAATGATGTGTCACACATTGTCAGAAAGATACTCAGACAGAAACATTGACACACACTCTCAATGACCGATACACAATCTCACCGATTTGAAATACTCACTGACAGATGCATAGTGGTACACAAAACAAGGAAGTCCAGCACTCAGCGTTTTAAATCACAACATACATAATCACACACACACACACTGCCTCATGCATACCTAGACAGTCACACACAATACAATACACCCACATTCACACTGTCATATCGACACTGTATCAGTCACATACACTCTACAGTGTCACATATACACAGTCCTTGCTGTCATGAACACTGCGAGGAGGAAAGGAGGCCAGGGTCCCCTGTGTCTAGTGGGAGGCAGGTATTCATTTCTGCTTTCCCTCTGCAGCAGCAGTTCTAGACTTGGTGACGCCCTGTTAAACATTTATCTCTATAAACTCATTTGTATAAATGACTTTTTCAATGCAAAGCTTCTATGTAAAATAGTTTTCTTTATTTCAGATGCTGTATATGTACAGTGATGTATGCACCCCATACACAAATTAACACATACATATAAATCCACAGATCATATATCCTACATACATAGACATGTGCACACTCACATATAGACACACACTGTCACATACAGAGGCACATACCAATATACACAGTCACATACATACATACATACATACATACCGGGTAATTCACAAAAATAAGAATTGTCAGGAATTCATAATGGATTTCAAAGTGGATGACAGAATAGTCAAACTGGAAGCATTGTATACCTGACAATTGTGTTAGTGAATAACCTTGTGAGACATGAATTATCACACACCATCACTATCATCACAGACACACCAAAACACAGTCACAGACATACACGCATTAACACAATTACGAACATTCATAAAAAACCAAACAAAACACAAAGGCACATAAAGACACAACACACTCAGTCACATAGACACAGGCTTATGTATAGCAGGTTGGTTGGTAGGTTAACTGAATTGGTGTTCACGTGGGTTGTGACGGTAGGTAGGTAGTTACTCAGCAGAGTATTGCTGGTGTAACACCACCTACACTTAGCAGCTCATTTGCCAGCTACAGACTGGGGGAGTTTCTAGGGCTGGGAGGTTTTCACGGCTGCATTCTAAAGCAGTCACTCACTCTCCTGAGCCCTACTATGTTCCAAGCTGTGACACTCTTCCCTGCAGCACCTCACTCATTCTAGTGCTTGGTCTCAAATGCCCCCTCAATTGACCTTGGTGGTCCAGTGGTATCCTATATCCGTTGGCTGGCAGTCTGGTGGTGAATAGCAGGAAGCGCACGTCATGTTGTTTCAGATCATAATACACACTCCTTCATGGCTCCGGCTTTCAATGTTGTCATAGCGTAGGCTGAGAATCTCTGAGACTGTTCTCTAACTAACTGAGCTCCGGAACCACGAAGGAGAGGATATAATCTGACTGCACCTATGCCTGGTGCACACCAATGGACTAGCAGGGAATCGTTTAAATTTAATATGCTGTTGTCTCCAACTTGCGAGCTGTGTTGGCCGCCGGGCTCCACTGTTGTCATGGCACCCTGCGTAACTGCACAGCTGGCCCACCCCAAAGACTGGTCCTACTGACAGACACACAAACCCTGACAGACACACAAACTCACTGACAGAAAACCACTTACTTGACAGACTTATTGACACACACACACACAAACACTGGCATACACTTACTGATGGGGACACACACACACAGGCAGATATGTTTACTGACAAACACACTCACTGACAGACATACACACTGTGAGGATATTTATGGGGATTAATTATTAATTTTCATTAATGAAAAATATTTTCATAAAAATTATCTTTATTAAAATATGAGGGGTTAATATTTTATTGGCGCTATTCTCATTTATTATTTAAACCGAAGAGTTACTCACTATTTTAACTCTTTAGATCTGGAGTACGTTGTTCAAATTTAATATTTCATAAATTAACATCACAACTTTTTATAAAAAGTATATATTTTTTTGTTAAGTGTAATTATACATTAAATTTGTCAACAGTTTTTCAATAATATTGAACAAGAAATGGCATAGTACAGTATCACAATCTCAGTAACAATTTCAAACTCTTTAGAGTGATAGGATTGTAAGGTTCATGATAAATTCAACCAACCGGGTTAGAATATGGAATATGTTCTTCGTACACTATTGATTGAGACAATCAGCAATTTGACTGTTACTATTTGTTAAATTATAAGGAACCATATGAGTTTATTAGCATATGGATTATTATAATTTAAAGACAGAATTCTTCAGAATCTTAAAAAAAAAATCTTAGCTTTTTACTTCTTAGTACAATTTACAAACACATGCGGATTGTTTGCTTATTGTAAACACCATTCATTAGACTTAGCTGGACAGAGCTCGTTATTTACTAGGACAATGTTTTACAAGCTAGCACAGAATGTTAACCAGCTCAGTGCTGTTTCAGAGTAATTAATTATGATTAATTAATTAATCCAGTAACTAAATTCTTGCAGGTTTAGTTAAAACAGTTCTTATCTGATAAATATTTCCTGGGTTGTTATAGGATTAATATTTCTCTGGGTAACTGTTATGTTTTTTTTTTTTTTATGATTTTGATTAATATTCCAGTCTGCAGTTTGAGATATCGATTTTTATCATGAGCTATCTTGAAACCCAATCTGGCGGATTTCGTATCAGCTTTTACTCAGAAAATATTAGATTTTAATTATGTAATATTTTAATTAGTATAATTGGCTTATATTTACCAATAGATGTTCTGGGTTTTATTTTTAAGATTGTTTCAAGATGTCTTCTTGTCCATCTTTTGTCTTGTGTCCTATCTACTTTCTCCTTATGTGTGTCCCTCTTTTCTCCTTCTGTCTATCTCTTCTGTGTGTCTATCATGAGGTTATATGTCATTCCTTATCTGTTAACCTTCTGACCTGGTCCAATGAAATTTTGGGGCAAGTCATTATGTTAATGGATGTTTATGTCATTTTGATATATATTTCTATATGTCTTAAACAGCAGGTGGAGCTGTTGTCTACATCAGGAATGTTACCAGCTATTATCATATAGGGTTGATTCTTGTTCAGGACAATTTAGGAATGTTTAAGTACAAGATGCTTTGGTCACCAATAAGCCAATGTGCCCTTGCTAAACCCAAGCATTATGGCAATTTCAGGATATTTAAGCTGTCTAACTTAATCTATCTCTATTGATTACATCCTTATATGTATATGGTTTCTATATGTAAATTGCTAACAGGTTAGATCACACTATATTTATATATTTATATATAATAAACTTAATTTATATAGCTTATTGCGATATATGTGTGTTTGCTGAAAACGTACTTTTAATTAACACGTACTTGTCTTATCTGTGTTCTTATCTTTTATTGAAACAGATGTATTTACTCACTGTCTGGCACTTTTATCTGACAGGGTCATACTTTGAGAAAAAACATCTTGTTTCTTCATTTTAGCACCTCATGACATACTAGCTAAATTGCGTTTTTGCTATTATGCATGTATTTTTTATCACACGATATATATGTATTTTCTTCCTACACAATATCTCTGACAACACACACACACTTACAGAAACATACTTAATGATAGACACATACACACTTACACAATCTTGCACACACACTCACAAATTCATTGTATTGTTTGATGCTCCTACCTTTAGGAGTCTTCAGGGTCCTCTCCCTGGGGCCAGTGACTTTCATGATCTTCCTGCTCCCTCGCACTGTTTAGTGATGCAGGGCCGGAATTACCACAGAGGGCGCGCGAGGAAGCAGGAAGATCATCAGCACAGGCAGTGCTCCTTGGCCGGTGCCTGACTCCTTCCTCACCCAGCTGGTATATTGCTGCACAGTAGGCACCTGCCATCAGGGCCGGCCTTAGGCCATTAGGAGTCCTGTGCGAAAAGTCTTCATGGCGCCCCCCCTCCCCACCTAGTTGCCTGTATACAGTCACAGGCACAGGCAGACAGTCACACACACACGCGGTTACAGGCAGACAGTCACACATGCTCAGTTACAGCCAGACAGTCACAGAGCCAAACACACAGTTAAAGGCAGACAGTCACACACAGTTACAGGCAGACATTCACACATACTCAATTACAAGCAGACAGTCATACACACTCTGCTACAGGCATGCAGACACTCACGTACGCTGATAGGCACACACACTCAGTTAAAGGCAGATAGTCACACATACAGGCACAGGCACACAACGGCACAGCTACAGCGACACACGCAATTGGAGTCACACACAGTCAGACAGTCACACACACACACAGGCAGACTGTCACACACACAGACAGAGTGTCACACACACACACATACACACAGAGGAAGGCAGTCACACAGACAGTCACATACAGGCCGGCAGACAGTCTCTCACACACACACACACAGAGGCAGGCAGTTACACACACCCAGGCAAACAGTCACACACAGGCAGTCAGAGAGTCACAGACAGACAGTCACACACAGGCAAACAGTCACACACAGGAGAAGTCACAGTCACACACACAGACTTACCTCTTTCCATTATGGCTGGAAGGTGGAATGGATGCAGTTGGTTGTTGGGGAAGCAGGGACTCCTTCCTTCTTCCTGTGCAGCAGTTACCAGGGGCTTCGGGTAGATATTAGCCCCGCCTCTGCATAACGCTAAGCACTGCCCTGCCACTCGTTAAGCCCCGCTCATCTGAACATGCATAAATAGGGTGTTGCTGGGGCCAATAAAATTGAATAAAATCTGTGAGCTTTGAAGTTGCTTTTTAGTGGATGAGTGAGTGCGCTGGATCTTGTGTAATATGTATATATGTATCAAGGAACGTGCACTCACAGGACTTTGTAAATAAATCTTAAAGTTTTATTGTGCAATTATACACCAGAATATGTGTTGACCTTGCAGTCCTCTATGGGACTTTTCTCAAGACCTTTCTTGATACTTAATACTAATTTTGGCATAAGTGATTTGCACCCAGGCAAGGATAAGACCGGGAGAGTGAGTGCTGGATCCATGTGCATTTATATATATATATATATATATATATATATATATTGTGATAAAGTGAAGGCAGATAGGCCTTTTAACCCCAGGGGGAGTATGTGTAGGATGTGTTGTAGGCAACACAAAACACTGTTTAGTTATGGGCCCCTGGGGTGGAGCATTTGGAGAGAAGGGTGGGCCAATGCTCCACTCCACAGTTTAGTGGTTTTCTGGGGAGACATAGATCCAGGCCAGGGTTTTTTGGACCGTCTCCAACCCACTGCTCAGCTGCAGTTAATGAGCTATTGCAGTGGGAATAAACCCCTCCCGGCTAGGCAGGGGATCCAGCACTCACTCCTCCCAGGAAGCAGGTAGGAGAGAGGCTGTTCTCTCCATATAGAGAGTCAAGGAGACTAGGCACTGGGAGTGCAGAAAGGAAGCAGTCAAGGCTGGCTTGGAGCACTGGGAGTGCAGAAAGGAAAGCAGTCAGGGCAAGGCTGGCTTGGAGCACTGGGAGTTCAGAAAGGAAAGCAGTCAGGGCAAGGATGGCTTGGAGCACTGGGAGTGCAGAAAGGAAAGCAACAGGCTTGCTAGCAGAGTGTTGCTATCTAATAAGGTTGGTGCAATATTGTTTTGTTTAGTTTAACCCTGAGAGATAGGGAACCTAATGTCAGTTAGTGCTCAGACGAGCTAGGTTTTTGTTTATAGGGTTTTCTGTTACATTTATGTTTTCATTTACTGCTGTATCCTGTGTGGATTTTCAAATAAAGTGCCTGGAGTATATGCAATTACAAGGACTGTGCATGTTTTTGCCCTAGAGGACCGTGCTACCTGCTGACAAGGATCACAATATGGTGGAGAATGCGGGCACAGTAGCACAGTGCGGGTCTGTGGGTGTGCCAGTCATTCGGTAGTCTGCTTGAGGACTTTTTATTTTTGCAGACCTGTTTAAAAAATAGGCAGCACTGTACCTTTAAGACTGTTACCTGCTTGGTGCTATAATGGAGGACCTGCTGAAGGTTGTGGTACAGACAATCACTAAACAACAAGACACAAACCGTTTATTGGCTGTGCAGGTTGAGAAGCTAAGGGACGCTCAGCAGGAGAATAGAGCTGCCCTTACTAAGGTTTTGCAGATTGCCCCCTGCAGGGAGCATGGGGACAAGGGACCTAGTAACCAAGCTACTGACATCCTGCATAAGGTGACAGAGGCAGTAGAGGAAGTCTTTAGCAAGCTGAAAAGCATGGAGGCAGCAAAGCGTGATGTTGAGAAACACGCAGAAGAGAGAGAACAGGAATTAGAAGGCAAGAAGGATGAAATTGAGCCTAAAAGTAGTGATAAAGAGGTCTTTGAAAAAGAGTTGGTGGTAAGCAAAAACCACGCAGAAGGTGTAAGTAAAGCTAGTGGATACAGCCAGGGAAAGAAAAATGAAGCAGAAGCCCCTGATGTACATCCAAGTGAACAAGTCAAAGGCATGAAAAGCAGACTGACTTGGGGAGTCAGAGAAGACAACAGTAAAGGAGCTGAGCAAAATGAAGAGAAGCAAAGCACTCCAGTTGAGTATAACAATGTGGTGCGCTGTTTAGTAGCAGAGGCTACCCAAAAATGACAACCAGCTGTTGGACAGTTTGGCAGAGAAGTAGTGGCAAAACAAAGTCAAAATAAGAAAGGCAAAGTAGCCGCTTCTGATCTAAGCCAAGAGAGAGCGACAGTTACAGAACCAAGCTGTGATGATAAGATGGGCACGTCCGCAGCTAAGCCAGACCAAGGCGAACGTCACAAAGTAGGTGACATTGGCATAGCAGAATTAAATATTTCAGACACACCTGGTATAGCTACAAAGACTTTGAATGATTGTTCGGGAGCCGTAGAACTGGAACTGCTGGCAAAAACTACTCCTACACGGCCTGGGCGCACTGACTACCTGGAACAGCTGCCAGACCCTGGGAGCACAATCATGGAATTAAAGGTGGAACTCGGAATGCCTGACCGGCTGTTTGATACCAGGGCTGTCATGACCCAGCCAGAGGCCATGACTGCGTCTCTGGACAACCCCGAGGGAGCAGGGAGACTGCCAGACGGCCCAGAGGAAAGCATTTCTGACAGTGAGAGGTGGCCACTCAAGGCAGAGCATTCGGAGGATACCCCTGGGGAGGAAGCCAGGCAAAGGAGAGATGGGCTAAGCCGGGAGTCTGGGCCTCCGGCAGAAGAACAGCACTACATACCAGGCCAGGCTGAGCATGATGGGATGGAGCTGGGATCAAAGACTGCATTCATGCAGGAGGAAGTTGCTCTAAACAGCCTCCCTGGCCAACCCCCTGAGGATATAGAGATGAGACCTGTCGCATTAACCGTAGAAAGCAAGGAAGGTTCCCAGGGATTCACAGAACAGATGGAGGATGTTGTGGAGCCCTTCATGGAGGGACCTGTTCCAGTGGAGGATGAGCTGGTGACAGAACCAGGTCTTGAAGAGGTTGAGCACCCAGACAATTCAGCTCATGAAGGAATCATAAGTGATATACGTATAAATGATATAGAAAAGTTAGTTACACGCAAAGCCTTTGTTAAGTTTGCATTGGGAAGTAACTTGGATATTGAAAGATTATCAAACCAGAAGTTGCTGTGGATGTGGAAGCGGATGATGATTGAGAGGAACTTGGCTGCTAAGGAGCCACACAGTATTGAGCCTCAGCCTAGATCTGCTAGCAACCAAATAAGCGGGGAAACTGGAAAGAAAGGACAAAACCTGATACTGAGTCTGGGACAATATAACTATGATGGTAGAACGTACCCAAAAGTCCCATTACAGCTACGAGACCAGACTGAGAAACTCAGATGCTTCAACTGCCACATGCAAGGACATATTGCATATAACTGTCCTGAGAGTGAAGAGCCAGTACAATGTGACATAGGAATAAGGGCTCTGCATAGGATAGTATTGACTTGCTTAAAGATGTGTATGGTGACTGGTGGTGGTGTTACAGCACAGCTAAAAGTGGTGATGGTGGTAGGGAAGAGTGCACAAGCACTGATAGATTCAGGGAGTGAGGTTACTTTGATGAAAAGTGTTCTGTTCCTGCCAGAGTATGCAGCTGCCTACCTTGATGTGGTGTTTCACAAGGTTGACTGCGTAGCACACCTGATGAAGGTCCGGTTAGTTGTGAATAATGTAAAGGCTGCCGGTTTGACCGCTAACACTAACTATTTGGGTTATCCTATTGGGTGGGGGCTCCTTAAACTGCAAGGTAGCCGCTATCTACAATAGGCCACTTCCTGTAACTGAGAAGCTAGTCAGGGCTGGTAGAGCCCTAGGTGTTATGAATGTTCACGGTTTGTGTTCTAAGGCCGCTCGACCCGATGGGTCTGAGCTGGGGAGGAGGATATGTGATAAAGTGAAGGCAGATAGGCCTTTTAACCCCAGGGGGAGTATGTGTAGGATGTGTTGTAGGCAACACAAAACACTGTTTAGTTATGGGCCCCTGGGGTGGAGCATTTGGAGAGAAGGGTGGGCCAATGCTCCACTCCACAGTTTAGTGGTTTTCTGGGGAGACATAGATCCAGGCCAGGGTTTTTTGGACCGTCTCCAACCCACTGCTCAGCTGCAGTTAATGAGCTGTTGCAGTGGGAATAAACCCCTCCCTGCTAGGCAGGTAAAGGAGAGGGATTGCTGGCTTCCTCCCAGGAAGCAGGTAGGAGAGAGGCTGTTCTCTCCATATAGAGAGTCAAGGAGACTAGGCACTGGGAGTGCAGAAAGGAAGCAGTCAAGGCTGGCTTGGAGCACTGGGAGTGCAGAAAGGAAAGCAGTCAGGGCAAGGCTGGCTTGGAGCACTGGGAGTGCAGAAAGGAAAGCAGTCAGGGCAAGGCTGGCTTGGAGCACTGGGAGTGCAGAAAGGAAAGCAACAGGCTTGCTAGCAGAGTGTTGCTATCTAATAAGGTTGGTGCAATATTGTTTTGTTTAGTTTAACCCTGAGAGATAGGGAACCTAATGTCAGTTAGTGCTCAGACGAGCTAGGTTTTTGTTTATAGGGTTTTCTGTTACATTTATGTTTTCATTTACTGCTGTATCCTGTGTGGATTTTCAAATAAAGTGCCTGGAGTATATGCAATTACAAGGACTGTGCATGTTTTTGCCCTAGAGGACCGTGCTACCTGCTGACAAGGATCACAATATAAATATATATATTATACACAAACCCGATACTCACATTGTTATTAGTCTGGTGAAGCTGGCTTAACCCTGTAAGGGCTGATGTAGTTAAAGGAGTAAAATATACTCCAAAGAACATGATGTCCACAGGTTAAAAGAAAAAGGTAAAAATGTATTGAAAAGTAAATTAAAAAATGGTCATGAATAAATAAAATAATTAAAGTGTCCAAAACTCATTTTGCAATTATGGCTTCCTCCGTTGGAATGGTTATGGATATTATCCTTCCTCTTTTTTGAACAATGTGGCTCAACTGTTTTTAATTCCGGTCCGCCTAATTAATGCATATTGCTTTCCACAGATCTTGCATAAGTGTGATTTCTATCCATATCTTTTCCTCAGATGCTTCTACTTCCAGATTTGAAATAGTTTTCTTGTGTGTGGACATCACTGGAATGCAGCCAGCGTTCCATGGATACTTAATTTCCAATTTGTTATTCTACCTATGGGTATTTATGGGCTGCATCTTACACGGCTTCTACATTCCCACTGCATTTCATATGTGTCTGGGATTAGTTTTGTAGGTACAGAGTCCACAAATTATTAAATTAGAAATACACCTTTCATAAATTTTAAATTATTTAAATACCTGTAATATTCTATACACTTGAATCACAGACTGTAATTCCACATCTTTGCTTAGAAAAATTTAAATAATATAAAGGGAGGTAAAAGGGGGGTAAACATTTATATCAAACATTTGTAGGTTATATTTCTGATCTTATTAAAAGTTAAATGTATGACACTGCAATCCAACATAGAAACATTGAATGTGACGACAGATAAGAACCATTTGGCCCATCTAATCTCCCCAATTTTCTTAATACGTTCATTAGACCTTGGCCTTATCTTATTGCTAGGATAGCCTTATGCCTATCCCACACAAAACTGAATAAATGTTCCTATCCTATTGAGTCCATGTGGAGTTAAATTATTAAAGTTAAAAATGAATTTAATCTCTTCCATTGTTATAATCACTGCCCCTCCAATTTCTTCTTACTGTTTTTTAAATATTTCTAAAATGTTCCAAAACTCTAATATGGAGGCATCTTATGTGACAAACTGCCATTTGCCACTGACTTTCTATGTGCCAAACTGCTCTACTCCCCTGGCTTATGGAGAAGCCTGCTTGCCAGCCTCTTGCCACATGACTATGGCCCTGGGGTTTATGGCCCTTTAAAACCATTACTTGGTCTTATACACTTTTATTTGGACTAGTGCTGGCCCTTTAAAAACAGTGTATGGACATATTGAAACTTTTGGGACACTTTTTCTGCCCCTTTGAATCCATGTGAAGGTGTGCCTCTTCCCCCTCCCCCTGTCCCATTGTTCTCCAGCAAGGCGTTGTCCCAGGGACACTGCCAGACCTGTTGGAACTGGCTGCTTTGTCCCTCCTCAGTCAAAATATGACTTCCACCTCTCTCCTGAACCACTTAACCGATTCAAGTGAATTTTGGATATGTTTGTCCCCAAATTATGCTGGTTATAAAAATATTTATTGATATTGTATGTAAACTCACAAAGTTACAAAAATGGCATAAAAGTAAGTTTTTTAGCTTGGAGATAATTGAGTTGATACAGTAATTATCTCCCAAGCAGAGGGGAGGATTCTCATTGTAAAAAGTGGGTGTGCTTATCCATGTGCCTTTATTTTATTGGTTGTTAAATTTACAGTTCCAGTGCCCCACAAGGTCCACGTGAGTGGTAACCTTGCTGGGAAAATTGTATATAAGCAGGAATAAACGCTCATTGGAATCAGTTCTACTTCACCCTCAATTTGGAGTCCTGTCTCTTATTGGGGAAATCTGCTACAAGGGATTGCCATGCTCTTCATATTCCCTTGCTATAATCATCACTAAGCTCTTATAAGAGCTTGTGCCTGGTTTGCTCTCTGAATGTGTCTACGGTGGTTATGGTGTCTGCTGGAGTGCTTAGAGCCCTCAGGAAGCACTAGGAGCATCCTTCAACGGAGGTACCCAGTCGGGGTGCCCGTTGATCTGCTACATAATGGTTTGTCCAATATGCAAAAGACCACATGGACATTTTAAAGCATAAATTACACCTTTAGAGAAACCTCAATTGATCTTTAATTCAAAATGTTTTGCTTATATGTTCTTCCATATTGGTTATATGTATTTTAAAGCGTGTGGTTTCTCTACATGCCAAACAAAGGCTACATCCCAAAAATCGTTTGCTTTGATTTAAATTAAAAAAAAAATTGCTTTTATCTTATTAATATTACTTTGTATTAAAACTTTTTTATACTTTTGGAACCTCTATAAACTATTTGTTTATTTTATTTGATATTTTTTGTTGAATAGCTCTCCACATTTTAATGTGATTTCCATGAAAATTACAAATTAACAAACTATCCTGTGTGTGTTTTGTGTCTATTTTCTCTTTCATGTAAAGGTCCTTTCATGGAATTTTTCTAAACTTTCCAACAGCTTATTTTTTTCTTTTTTTTTCATTCTTTGTTTTAGTAGTGCATAAGTAGACATACACGTTTACTTGGACATTTTGGCTAAAGCATAAATGGCAATAAGGTTACACATATAAGATGTCAAAAATGCTACACTTTGTTAAATAAAACGAAAACTAATAAAGCAAGTTAAACGAATGTGAGACAGTTCAGGAAGTCTTATGGATTGCAATAGAGGATATCTGACTACATGAGGGAGGGGTACGTATTACTAACTGGGCTCATAATGCAGAGAAACAGGTAAAATAAATGAGTGAGAGAGCACAGGAGAGAACAAAAGCAAAAAAGAACATTAAACATCTGCTGAATATTGGTATAAACATTAGCAAGGGGTGCTCTGCCCTAGCAAATGACTCCACATGAGCTGCCTACTCAGCCTATCCCCATTGCGACAATACAGAGTCCGGTGTAGGTGATAGGAGTCTCTGTCATGTTGTACTGCATCCCTCCAGCATCCTGGCAATAACAGGAAACTGCACCCATTTTCTACAGGCCTCTCTCCTCACATGATGACTTGGTAGCCCTAGTTGCATTGTACTTTTCTGGAGCGTGGTTTGCACACGGTTACAAGGATCGTCATGGGTTCCTTATCTGGGGTGGATTTTCCTTGCTGAAATTGTGCCCTAAAGCTCTGTCACTGAAGCAGGCAGTGTAGATTGCTTCTTCCTCTTTTCCCCAATTTCCCCCAGAATCGCTGGCATATGGCGTCAAATGCCCTCTGAATGGTTACTTCCCATGAGCTGGTTGTAGCTTGGGCCCCATGTGTTAGAGCTCTGTCACCGTCGGCTATATTGAGGGGATCGTGTGGGAGCCCAGAGCAGTACGGTGAGTAAATTCTTGCTTGGTGGGGACCGGAATAACCCGCACCGGCCCAGAGAAGGGGGAGTACGGGGCTACGCCGTGCAATTTCGGACAGAGAGCCCAACCGCTTCTCCTACTGTGGGGATGCACAAGGCCGAAACAACTCAGCAGGAGTAGTTGGCCCCAGATTAAGCTAGAACATTACCCACGAGGTGCCCAACTTGTGTGTCAATAGCAGAGAGACGAATAATAAGGTTATTATGTCCCCTAAAACTCTTTAAAATCAAAGTTTGTCAAGAGCTCGAGCCGGCTGTGTCCACTCATTATGGCGGTCAAGCCCTGTTCCCCCCCCTCCCCCTCACCCTTCGAAAGTTTTTTTTAGAGTATCTTTGCGATAGCCTTTTTCAATAAATTGATCTTTATTCCTATTGGCTTACTTATATATTCTGATGTTTCTGCGCAATTTCTTTAATCTTTTCTGATTTTAAGGAATTGACTCAGCTAACCAAGGTGTATGATGACACCTAGTACTTTTAAAATAACTGTTTGTTTCTATGGGTTTAAAATTTTCTTTTTTCTTTTTTTTTATGCTTCCATTTTGTATGTAAATATTTAAATCCAAAAAATTGATTACCATTGCCTTGCAGTAGATGTCGATATAATTCCCCAATTATTATCATTCAAATGCTGTAAGAAAGAGTTACGGTTGATTTCATTGTCCTTCCAGACTTCATGTCATCTATAAAGCGGCAGTAGGTTACCAAGTTAGCACACCAGATATGGCCCTGGAAGGCATATAATTCCGCCGAGTATGCCAGAAATAAATTAGCATAGTTAAAGGACCACTATAGGCACCTAGACCACTTCAGCTTGATGAAGTGATCTGGGTGCCAGGTCCACCTAGGATTAACCCTTTCTGCTGTAAACATAGCAGTTTCATAGAAACTGCTATGTTTACTTTAGGGTTAATCCAGTCTCTAACGGCTGTCTCATTGACAGCTGCTAAAGGCGCTTCCGCGCATGAAAATCCCAGTGAGAAGACGCCAGCGTCCATAGGAAAGCATTGAGAATGCTTTCCTATGAGACTGGCTGAATGGGCGCATGCGCATTCAGCCGATGACGGGGAAAGGAGGAGGAGAGTCTCCAGCGCCGGGCTCCCTCGGTGCTGGAGACTCAAAGGTAAGTGTTTAACCCCTTCCTCTCCATCAAGCCCGGCGGGAGTGGAACCCTGAGGGTGGGGGCACCCGCTGGGCACTATAGTGCCAGGAAAACGAGTATGGTTTCCTGGCACTATAGTGGTCCTTTAAGCAAGAACTTAGTACCCATCGGGGTTCCACATGTTTGGATGTAAAAGGAATCCTTAGAACAGAAATATTTGTTTGTGAGAATTAAAGCGATGCCCTACAAAATGAAATTCATTTGTTCTACTTTAAAATCGGATTTTTAAAAAAAAGTTTAGCTGCTTTAATACCAATGCCATAATACTATACAGGGAGCTGACGTCACACGTAACAACAAGGCAGTTTTTCCTTTCACTACTTGTAAAACGCAAATAGAGTCCCTTAAGTATGCTATTGATTGGAGTAATAAATCTATGTATTCCGAAAACTGTGCAGAGACACAATCTATATATGAAAAATATATATTGAAAATCCCATAGTACACAGAGACATAATCTATCCCAGATATAATGGATCTGCCTGGGATGGTTACTATCTTTATGGATCTTGGGCAGATAATAAAATACTCGGATCTTCCAATTGGAAACTGATAGATATTTGGCTTATTTTTCTTTTAAAACGCCTGTTTCTAGACCTTTACTTATATAATATTCATATTCTTTCATTATCTCTTCTTCAGGAAATTTCTGATATGTGGTGTTACCTGCAAGTAATCTTTCTGCTTCTTTTAGATATTTATCAGTTGATAAAACTACCATTTATTTGTCAGCAGGCTTTATTAACTCCTCTAACCATATTAGATTTATGGGGATAGAACATATCCCACAAACAAACTCCTCTAACCATATTAGATTTATGGGGATAGAAAATATCCCACAAACACAACGAAAAGGTGACTGGGATAGGAGATTGAAACAGCGTGAATCCTACTGGATTTACAAATTAAAAACTCTTTCTCCTCAGGGACTTAACGAGGGCTTCTCCTTCTCTGCCTTTCTATAATCTATACATAGCTCTCTTCTTTAGTTTATGGAAGGTATATTCCTACCCTCTTTTTTAGGAATTGTAAATAGATGAAAATATTTAATTTCAATTATTGGTGGCTAATATCTTCCCCTTTTTCTTTTGCAATTTCTTGAGTCTCATAAACCTTGATCAGAATACTGTCTCCAAAAAGGTGACACATGCTCACTCATTCTCATATTTTGGAGTATTGATTAATCCTTATTTATTAACCTCCTCTTGAATATTGGGTTTCTTAATGAGTTCCCAATTGAGGACATTATTACATTACCTGATATTGACTTGATAGTAACTGTATATACTTAATACCATCCAGTTTATTTAATTTCTTTTTGACTGTTTATTGGATCAACAGTTACATGGACATACCAAGGAATAAAACTATGTTTATCTATTGCTATCACTTAATTGTACAGCCTATGAACATTTTATTTGTTGTATCTTGCTTTACATTTATAATTATTGGGTATTCTAATATTATGATTGGTAGGTGGTTTCCTTTATTAATGCAGTACTCCAGCCTTGGAACTATAGCTGGAGATCGATCGATCGGGCGATCCCACGTGGACTCCAAAATGTAAATAAACCGCCCAGTATCGTTATAGGGAGGGTGCCTATTCCACATGTGTTTGTAGGGCCCCCTCCCCGACAACATTATGAACGGGCTGGCGTTACTATTGGCTGATGCGCAATAGACTCACAAGAGTCCCCCGCCCCCTGTCCACGCCTGGAAGTCCCGCCCCTGATGGAGTCACGAGCGGGTTCTTTGGTGGAGATCGATAACAGACTCGTATAAGTATAATCACCTTACCTAGAGGACATATGAATACTTTTGAATATAAGGGATGCATCCCTATTGCTCCAAAGAAACTGATCTACCTAGAATGAAGGGGCTCTCGCCGATTGGCTGTATGAGAGGTTGGTATTTAGTTACCACCCTTCACTCCATTCATTAGTATGAGCAGTTTCACACCCCAAAAGGGAGGGAGCACTGGTAAGTGTTTAATGGAACTGATCATTTGGTACACCCACTACACAAAGCAGTGGATTCTTAATTGTAATCAAGGGCATATATATTTCACTGCTCCTGACGACGGCGTGTTGATACGCTGAAACACACGTCAAGCTATTTGTTTATTTAATTATTTTTTCACCTTTATTGGTAGCACTATGCACTAGTTTTAGTTAATTTAAGTGTGTTTTGTTTATTCTAGTTGAGGAAGGGACAGAGGTTCAGGTAGGCATTAGTGGTTTATCCACGGTGCCGGGGTATAATAGGGACAACCTTGCTTTATTTTAGCATTGGGCTTTGGGGGATTTCAAGAGGGGTTCTCCTTCTAAATAATTTAATTAACTTCTCCCTCCTCCCCTCCTGTTACCTCTGTATATTCCTGCTCCTCTGTACAGGCAGTTTGGCATTCTTTCAGCTTTTTAGCTGATTTTATATACAACTTTTTCTGTGCCTATATGCCTTCTACTATATGTCTCTAATATAGACATTTAGATTGTCCTCTAGCCTTTACCTTCCTCCTATTGGTTTATTCCATATAGTATTTCCTTTAGGTTTATTAAAGGTAGGGCTTACTTTTTTTAACATGTTATTCTCTGATTGGACTTTTTGTCCGCTTTCTCTCAATTTGTTTATCGCCTAACTAGTAGGTTACTCCCACACAGAGAATAACAAGTGGGTTTTTCTTTGGAGCTATCCATCTGGTCCCTTTATTTATAGGGTTCCTTTTGGACCTGCTCCTTTATTATCTTTATTTCCTTATTTCTGTATTAATTTTAATATCCGTATTATCCTTTAAAGCTCATACAGCCTTTCTTTCATTGTGGATAGGTATTGATATTGAAATATAAGTTGCATTTTCAGTCGAATTTGTTGAAACCACTTGAAGCATCGGTTGTGGTGAGCTATTTTGACAATAAACTCGATTTTAAATGGGGGTTGAATAATTTTGATTAGAACTGTATATAGATAAACTATGGAGCCGTATCTATTTCTGCAGAATTTACACCTGTGATATACATTTGAAGAAGGCTCCGGATTGCACTTTCTAATTCTGCTGCTTTCCCTACTAGAACCCAGTGCCTAATCCGTCTGTGCTTTTGTGAGTGTTATAAATACACATAATGTATATCTCAAAACGAGTTGTGCAATCTGCTTTATTGTCTCTCTGTGTTTTGTTTCTTGTAGACTTTGTAACATCAAACCTAAGAGAAGAATTGTGTGCTCCACCTATTGTTCGTTTACTGATAGTATTGTTAAGGTGTGGGAGAAATGGATCTCACACAGGTGTGTTTGAGCATTTTGGGGTAGTGTATTACAATACTATAAGGTGTGCATTGTATTTTGTATTTAGGGAAAATCTTTAGGAAAAGTCTATAGGATTTGTATCTCCTTTACAAGTTACCAAGAGCTGTGTGTTTCTAATATGAATTCTTTCCATATCTGGTGTGCCAGGGTGAGTCAATAGTCAATGCACAAACATCATGCATAATTAGCAAGTACATCTATTCCATTCCTTTGTATCTACTAACATCTATTTATTAACCTCTGTTTGCAATTCATACAGCTTGCGCTCACCCAGTCAACTTGAAGAACTGGACTGTTCTTATGAACACCCTTTACTTTAGTTTTAAGTACTTCAGGAAATAAATCAATAAAATAAAAAAACAACATACCCTACATGCTATCCTATATTTTAAAGGGACACTATTGGTATTAAAACAACTTTAGCTTAATGAAGCAGTTTTGGTGTATAGATAATGCCCCTGCAGTTTCACTGCTCAATTCTCTGCCGTTTATGAGTTAAATCACTTTTAGTTTTGTACACGCAGCCCTAGCCACACTTCTCCTGACACACAAAGTGTGTATTTTATTTTAAATCATATGTTAACTTAGAAGTTTGTATCTTCTGATCTGTAAATTGAGCTTAAATCACACACATGGTCTAGGATGTCTAACAGGGCAGGACATAAGAAATTATGCCTGTGCGATAAAGGTACCTAGACAGGGCCGGACTGGGGATACAAAGCAGCCCTGGAAAAAAAATTTGTGCCAGCCCCATAAGTCACTGCGCCAGGCCCGGACTGGCCATCGGGCATACCGGGCAAATGCCTGGTGGGGCCAAGGCCGGCAGGGGATCAAAGATCTCCCTCACCAGCCCAGAGGCATGGAGATGTGGCTGCAGGCTGGGGAGGGAGGGAGGCAGGAGAGAGGACAGGCGGAGATCTAAACAGCAGCTCCGCCGGGTCCTCTCGCGGGATTCTGAGCGTTGCCGTGGTTACCGCGGCAACGCTCAGATCTCACAAGAGTGAACTCTAACCCGCAGGTTAGAGTTCACTCTCACCACTGGACCACCAGGGAAGGCAGCATGGCACCCCACCCCCCAGGCAGAACAGATCTCCACCCCCCCTCCAGGATAAAGGTAAGGAGGGATATAATTTTATTAATAAAAATATATACCAATTTAAATAAAAAATACATTTACTCACACACACAGCACAGACAGACACACACAGCACCAGACACAGCACCCCCAGACACGCACATGGCACCCCAGACGCACACGGCACCCACCCAGACAAACACAGCACGCAGACACAGCTTCACCAGACACACAGCACCCCAGACACACAGCACCCAGACACACACAGCACCCCAGTACACACGGCACCCAGACACACACAGCACCCGGCACACACAGCACTCCCAGACACACACGCAGCACTCCTAGACACACAGCACCCAGACACACACAAGCGCGCAGACACACACACAGCACCCCAGACACACACAGCACCCCCAGACACACACAGCACCCCAGACACAGCACCCAAACTTTCGCTGCCCCCCAGACACACACAGCACCCCAGACACACACAGCACCCCCAGACAGACACAGCACCCCAGACACACACAGCACCCCCCAGACAGACACAGCACCCCAAACACACACAGCACCCCAGACCCACACAGCACCCCCAGACCGACACAGCACCCCTAGACCCACACAGCACCCCCAAACACACACAGCACCCCCAGACCCACACAGCACCCCCAGACCGACACAGCACCCCTAGACCCACACAGCACCCCCAAACACACACAGCACCCAAACACACACAGCACCAAGACACACACAGCACCCTCACTCACACACACAGCACACTCCCACACATATACAGCACATACATATATGTGTATATATATATATATATATATATATATATAAAATAACCCTCAGTGAGTTACTGACAAAGAAAATTAGAAACCTAGAATGTGACAGCAGATAAAAACACCCTCACACACAGCACCCCTCTTACATACACACACTGCACCCCTCACACATACAATAAGTCCAAAAAAAAATATATATATATATACACACACACACACACACACACACACACACACACACACTACAGCACCACTACACACATTACGCTCCAGATACACACTAGATCCACTTACCCTATATACACTCTTAATCCTCTACACACACACACACACACACACACACACACACACACACTGGGTCCTTTACACAGTAGATCTCCTACACACACACACACACACTACATTCCTTGTCCAGCAAACACACTACTGCCCGTATGCACACACTCGCTGCATCCCCTATAAAACTATGCCCCCTATACACACACTCTCTACAGCCCCTAGCCACACATATTACACCACAGACACAAATGAAATTGACCTATTTACACTCTACACACACGCAATCCCACAAGCAGGCTCCAAACATATGCACCATGCACTTTCCTGGCCCTTTTGTCCTCTGGTATCCCACTTGTGAAGACACCAGAGACAATTTAAAAGCAAACACAGCGCAAGCATGTTATTACATTTGCTTGCGCTGCGCAGAACAAATTCAGGGCCTTTTTCTAATGCCAGAGCTCTTCAGCAGGGCTCTGGGCATTGAACCATAGTTACATAGCTGAAAAGAGACTTGCGTCCATCAAGTTCAGCCTACCTCAAATTAGTTTTTGCTCTTGATCCAAAAGAAAAAAAACCCAGTTTGAAGCACAATTTTGCAACAAGCTAGGAAAAAAATTCCTTCTTGACCCCAGAATGGCAGTCAGATTTATCCTTGGATCAAGCAGTTATTACCCTACATTGAAAGATTATATCCTTGAATATTCTGTTCTTGCAAGTATGCATCTAGTAGCTGTTTGAACATCTGTATGGACTCTGATAAAACCACTTCTTAAGGCAGAGACCAACATGCTCACTTTGAGAGGGGGCGTGTTTGTCATTAGTGATGACAAAACACACACTCTCTGGCCCCGCCCCCTTCTTAGGGGGCCGCTCTGATTGAAAAATGCCCAGGCCTAATTTTTTTCCCAGTCCGGCCCTGCACTGCGCCATATATTGTCGCGTGTAATATGTAAGGCTATGTCTTGCCAGGACAGATGATTGAGTAATATATTTATTGTTATTAAATAATATCGAGTTTTTTTCTACAAAGACCTGAGAGTGCATCTCTTTCCTTTTTGCTTTACATATCCAGCGTGGGATTGCACCAAGGCAGTCTTTTACTGATTCATTGAAAGGGTGAGTGCCACTATACTTGTGTGTGTGTGTGTATATATATATATATATATATATATATATATATATTGCTTTTTCTAATATAAAATATTGGTCCTTTCAGGGTAAAATGTTTAATTATACAGTAAGCATACTCACATGCAGACACAGGCAATTTCACTGACACACACAAGCTCATTGATACACAGCCTCATAGACAAACAATCTTACTGAAATACATCAGCTCATTGACATAAAAACACAAGCTCACTCACTAGCAAGCACACGCATGCAAGCAAGCTCACTCACTAGCAGACGCACACATACAGCTTAATGTGGTGGTACTGGTGTCTATAGCATGTCCCTACAGGCTTTTCAACATAAACACTGACTTTTCGGAGAAAAGGCAGTGTTTACATTGCTTCAAAGTGACACTGCTAGTGACAGTCACTCAGACGGCCACTAGAGGTGCTTCCTGTGTTAGTGCACCTACATTCAGGGCCTCCACACTCTGTAGGTGCTGAACGTTCCCCATAGAGATACATTAATTCAATGCATCTCTATAAGGAGATGCTGATTGGAGTGGCGTTTTGCAGCCAATCCTATGGCAAAGCATTGGATTGGCTGAGATCATCAAGCTTGATGGTCTCAGCTATAGAGGCAGGGCCAGTCGAGGGGAGACCAGCACGCTGTGTGGGGAAAAAAAAAGGTGAGCAAAAACACTATTTTTAAACACACATTTACACCATGACAGACACAGAAACACACATATACCATGACAGATACACACCCCATGACAGACACACACACACCATGACAGACCATGACACAGACAGACACACACCATGACACAGACACACACACCATGACACAGACACACACCCCATGACGGACAGACACACACACACACCCCATGATGGACAGACAGACACACACACACCCCATGACGGACAAAGACACACACACACCCCATGACGAGCAGACACACACACCCCATGACGGACAGATAGACATACACACACCCCATGACGGACAGATAGACACACACACACACACCCCATGACGGGCAGACAGATAGACATACACACACCCCATGACGGACAGATAGACACACACACACCCCATGATGGACAGACAGACACATACACACCCCATGACGGACAGAAACACACAAACACACCCCATGATGGACAGACAGACACACACACACACCATGATGGACAGACAGACAGACACACACCATACAGACAGACACCATGACACAGACAGACACACACACACCATACATACAGACAGACACCATGACACAGACAGACAGACACACCATACATACAGACAGACAGACAGACACCATGACACAGACAGACAGACACACACACACACCGTACAGATAGACAGACACCATGACACAGACAGACAGACACCATGACACAGACAGACAGACAGACACACACACACACCATACAGACAGACACCATGACACAGACAGACAGACACACACACACCATACAGACATACAGCATGACACAGACACACACACACCATACAGGCAGACACCATGACACAGACAGACAGACACACACACCATACAGACAGACACCATGACACAGACAGACAGACACACACACCATACAGACAGACACACACACACCATACAGACAGACACCATAACACAGACACACACACACACCATACAGACAGACACCATAACACAGACAGACACATCACTAATACCTGCCAGGGGGAGGTCTGCTGGCGGCCGCTGGGGAGGTCTTCTGGGGGCTTCTGGCGGCCGCTGGGGGACTTGTCCTCTGCTCTCCCACCCTCGCGCGCTGCTGAATGAGACCGGTGGCGAATATGACGTCATATGACGGTCTCATTCAGCTGCGCGCTGGGGAGCAGAGCCAGCGCAGCTCCCCCAGCGGCCGCCAGAAGCCCCCAGAAGACCTCCTCAGCGGCCGCCAGCAGACCCAGGTGTCTGCCCGGCCCCCGGTGCCGACGGCCCACCGGGAAATTTCAGTCCAGCCCTGTACCTAGAGTATTCAGGTTAATTTTCAGGAAGTGTTTAGGAAAGATGTAAGTCACCTGCAAGGAGGTGTGACTAGAGATGTATAAACAAAGTGATTTAAACTCCTAAATGGCAGATAATTGATTAGGGAAACTGCACTATATATGTTTTCTCTTTATACTTTTCTTATCTTTATGTAATCTGATGTATAACCCTATTTATCTCAAGTATTAAAGGGTAAACAACTTTGGTTATTTTCCATTCAGTGCTATACTCTTGGTCAGGGCCGCCATCAGGGGGTGACAACCATAACCCATAACCCATCGGGTGGCCCACACACTTAGGCCCTATATCTTCAGGGGCCTGGTGAGCGCTGTGGCCATGGTATAGCACGATCGGGCCCCTTTTTTCTAAAAATCCCCAGTCCGCGCCGACTCCCATCATCCCCAGCCACCCTCCTGCAAAAAAAAAAGGTAAGAGACAGGAGGGTGGCTGGAAAATGAGCTGTGTGTGTGTGTCTGAATGCATGTATGTCTATGTATGTCTATGTATGTCTGTCTGTATGTATGTCTGTGTATGTATGTCTGTGTATGTATGTCTGTATGTGTATGTATGTCTGTGTATGTATGTCTGTATGTGTATGTATGTCTGTATGTATGTATGTCTGTATATGTATGTCTGTATGTATGTATGTGTATGTATGTATGTGTCTGTATGCATGTCCGTATGTCTATGTATGCATGCATGTCTGTGTGTATGCATGTCTGTGTGTGTATGTCTGTGTGTATGTCTGTCTGTCTGTCTGACTGTATGCATGCATGTATGTCTATGTATCTATGTCTGTCTGTATGTATGTATGTATGTATGTATGTGTATGTCTGTATTTATGTATGTATGTATGTCTGTATGCATGCATGTATGTCTATGTATGTCTGTATGTATGTATGTCTGTATGTATGTCTATGTATGTATATATGTATTTCTGTATGTCATTATATATGTATATATGTATGTCTGTATGTCAGTATGAATGTATGTCTGCATACCTTTATGAATGTATTTCTGTGTGTATCGATGTCTGTATGCATGTATGTCTGTCAGTATGTCTGTATACGTGCATGTATGTCAGTCTGAATGTATGTATGGATGTATGTATGCCATTATGAATGTATGTCTGTATGCCACTATGAATGTATGTGTGTATGGATGTCAGTGTCTGTATGTCTGTCAGTATGTCTGTATGTATGAATGTGTGTGTGTATGTATGTATGTCGGTGTCTGTATGTATGTATGTGTCTTTATGTCCTCATGCATGTGTGTCTGTATGTATGTTAGTATGTGTCTGTCACTATGTATGCCTGTGTGTATGTCTCAGTATGTGTGTGTCAGTATGTATGCCTGTATGCGTGTATGTCTGTTTCAGTATGTGTGTCTGTTAGTATGTATCTGTGTCCTTTGTATCAGTGTGTGTGTTTGTGTCTGTGTGTATATTCCTGTGGGTGGTATTTGGAGGCGGACCCAGTGGGCGCTATTTGGAGGTGGGCCCCAGGGGGCCCAGACCCTGAGCTGAGTTAGGGGCCCCAAAATTTCTGGTGGCGGCCCTGCTCTTGGTATAGGTTTTATTACTTGTATCACTATTATTTATTGTTTTAGTGGATAGTAGCATGTTCCCACATGAGTGGAGGTTTATTTGTTCTAGACCTGTATTCCCCAACCCAGTCCTCATGGACCACCAACAGTCCAGGTTTGATAGTATCTCCACTGGAATAAAACAGGGAAATACATAAATCCTGGAATGTTGGTGGGCCATTAGGACTGGGTTGGGGAACACTGTTCTGGATTACACTTTTCAATTTTGCATCTTCCAAAATGGCTGAATCGTGAAATGGGGACAAGGGCACTTGTTTGCCAAAATGTACAGTTGCAAAGTATATTTTTGTATGTTTTTGCCAATAGTGTGAAACAAGCTATTAATCTCTTTCAACAATTTATTTTAAGTAATTTGATAGGAAGCAAATATTGCATTACTTATTTCATATACATTTCAATATAAGTATTAATATAACTATTCATAACAGTAATCTGCATCAATGCGCATTCTTATATTAGCATCCATAGTAATAATTTGTGTACAATTGTAAAACAATAAAACTTTTGCGATTCCTAACATTGTCTAGTAAACACTTGAATGTGACAGACTTTTTTTTTATTTTATTTTTTTACTGTAATTATCTGATGATAAACAGGTTACCAAGGGTTTTCAATACAGGTACTCCTCACTTACCAACCGGGTTCCGTTCCTACGACCCGGTTGTAGAACAAATTAAGAGGAGTTAAGGGATTCCCTGCTCTGGTGTACTTGTCTATGTTCGAGGAAATTTCCCCAAACACAGACGGACGCACCAGAGCAGGGAATCCATCTAATCTATGTTCGGGCAAATTTCCCTAAGCATAGATTAGAAGGATTCCCTTCTCTGGTGCACATGTTTGTGTTCAGGGACATTTTCCCGAACATAGACAAACGCACAAGAGCAGGGAATCCTTCTAATCTATGCTTAGGGAAATTTCCCCGAACATAGATTAGATGGATTCACTGCTCTGTTGTGTTCTAATGCAGCAGAGCAGTGATTCCCTCTAATTCTCACGATGGCTTACACTTACCACACCGCGAGAGAGCTGGTGGTAAGTGCGAGCTTTCGTAAAACAGGTAGGTCACAAAACAGGTACCACCTGTAATATGTGCTATAATAAAAATCTGAAAGATTAAAACATGCCAAGCATAATATAACACAATAAGTGTAAAAAATAAAATAAAAAAAGCTGTTTTGCATGAATTTCCAAAGCATTTTTTATGCAGGCGCGTTTTTAGAAATTTTCAAATTCACAGTTGAAATCTGTCATTCTGCATACTATATACTTCCATTGACGATCCCTATATAAAAAAAAGTAAAGAAAAACATGTTGAATAATTGTGAGGTGTATGCGTAAGAAAATCCATAAATAATATCCTAATATATTCTGTAAAGATGTCCAAAACAGAAGAGTTTCAATTAACAAGTTGGATGCTGCATGTTATTCTACAGTTAAAGGGACACTGTAGTCACCAAAACAACTTTAGCTTAATGAAGCAGTTTTGGTGTATAGATCATGCCTCTGCAGTCTTTCAATTCTCAAATATCTGCCATTTAGGTGTTAAATCACTTTGTTCATGCAGCCCTAGGCACACCTCCTTGCATATGACTTACACAGCCTTCCTAAACAATTCCTGTAAAGAATCATCTAATGTTACTTTATTGAAAATTATGTTTAGTTTAGAATTTCTTATCTCTTGCTCTGTTAATAGCTTGCTAGACCCTGCATGAGCCTCCTGTGTGTCGGATTAAAGTTCAATTTACAGAGTAGTAGTTAACAGGTTTTAAATTGTTACATCTGATTGATAATGAAACCATTTTCTTTCTTGCAGGCTGTGTCAGTCGCATCCAGAGATGGTGTGGCTAGGGCCGCATAACAGAAACAAAAGTGATTTAACTCCAATATGGCAGAGAATTGAGAAGTGAGACTTCAGAGGCATAATCTACCTTTTTCTATCCTAGGTTTTTCTTAACTAAGGTAAAAACTGCTTGTGTGTGTGTTTTCTACATACATATATCTATTAAGTGTGCTCTCACCTAAATTTTATTTTTGTTTTGTAACACAAGTAATATGGCTACATAGTTTTTCAAACAACAAACAATGACTGACAGCTCAAAATAATATTTACATGAAAAACAAACTGTAAAGCAGAGAGATATAGTCCACAGTGGGCATTTTCATATTTACAAAAGCCAAATTTGGTTGGTCGGACTGGATTTGCAGCAGCCACCCGGACTGCATCTGCTAACCAGCCATCTCACTGAAAGGTTAATTTAAAAAACCTATGGGGGTCAATGTAACCCCTTTATTATTATAATGAAGGTTTCTTAACCTCCCTTCAACCCTCACCCTATACCTTCTATTTTTTATGATCATTTTGGACAATAAAAGTATACCCTTTTTTAAAAACATGTCAAAACTGAAGTTATCTCTAATGGACTTACCGGTCAACGCCGGAGAATGTTGTAGTTGCTCCCCTGATATAATATCCGTAGGAGTACATAACCATGTCGACATCCTGTCCATAATGTGAAGGGTAGTCTTGTGTCAGCCTATAATTGAATTGAATAAGTCAGGTCTATAATTTCTACAATTTACAATCCTAATTCCCCAACTCTACAAAATAATCACATAAGAGTCATTTTATTATTTTGGCAGTCTTTTTTGAAGTATAAAATCGATGAAGGCTGTACATTTTTAATTCCCTACTTATTGAATTGTGACAAATTAAAAAACAAATGTCAAAATTGCAAATATAGCTAAGTATGTTTCCAGATTTTTTATTTTGGCTTAAATTAAAATGTCAAATGCAGTGCTGTACATCTTGTATGCATGTTACACCTTACGTGTGCAGAGTGTGCAGCAGTTATAAGTACTCCAGCCAGTTATATACAGAGCGCAAGAACTGATCTCTTTGTACAGCGCTGCGGAATCTGTTGGCGCTTTATACATAATAATAATACTATTAATGTTCAAACAATGGTCGTAGCTTTCCAGGGCACAATGCACACAAACATTTTCTCTTTTAATTCTCTTTTGTTTGTATTCATGTTGATGGCCCTGTCCTAGATGTGAGAATGTCCTTCTGTGCTTGAACCATTGACCTTGCTTATAGCAATAAAGAATGTCCTGAAATGTGTTCAGGGACATGTCCTGAAATGTGTACCTACCTTTATATAAACATAAAATTAAATTCTTCCCTGCAAAAATGTTGATGAATCCTCAAAATCGAGGAAGCAAAATGGTCTCAGTGTAACTGACCATCTTCCTTTTGCCACATTTATATTTTCTTGACTTACCAACAGCTATAGGAGCATCTTCGGCTGTAACGGCAACAGTAAAATTGCCATTCTCTGTCCAACACGGCATCAAAGTACTGGCTCTGAAAACCTGCTACAAGGCCATTGTTGGAACATGTCTGATACCTGCAATAGAAGATTGGATTATTGTAATAAAAACCGAAGCAACAATGGTGTTTCTAACATAGTTGTTTTCTGAATATTGTTTTTTATGAAACAATTTGATTGGTAATTTAAAATGAATACCATCTTCTTGGTGAAATCTATTTTTTAACTCCTTTAAAATATGTTTTATTTTTCTCATCTTTCCTTTACGGTAATATTAAAAAAAATAAAGATTATAAAAGATACAACATCACAACTGTGGAGGATTTTACTAGTCATTGCCACCACTAAACTATTTGGAGGGAATGTTTGCCTTCCCCCCCCTTATTTTCAATATCATCGTATTTTCGTATCCATATTAATTGCTTCAGTTGTTTTTCTTACTGTTAAAACAATTAAAGAGAACCTATAGTAACCAAAGTAATATTTGGTTTTTTTCCCCATCGCTATAAGTTCCTTGCTGCCCCCTTTGCCTCCTTCGTCAGCGTGAAACATTGGGGACGAGAAGCGCATGCATGGTGAGCACCACACTCCTCCAATTGAATGCCCTCTATAAGAAGCATCTGCTGAGATGACGTATGCTCAAGTGCCTCTAGTGGCTGTCAGGAAGACAGACGCTGGAGGTGTGTTTAGCCTGCAATGGAAACATTGACATAATTATTAAATACTCTGCACCCAGATCACTTTAATGAGATTAAGTGGTCTAGCAGCCTATAGTGAGTTTAATGAGAAACAACGTGAGACAATATTATTAGTTAGAATAATGAGAATTGTAATTAAAGTTTATGCCATGATTATTGAATTATCAGTCAACTTTTAGAGATGGGTTGTCTCTAATAGATATGGCATATTAATTACTTCTATCTAGCAACTGGAGTACAACGCAGGATAAATTATCATCTAATGTAATGTATTTATTGTGATGCCGCCTCAGCAGACAAGTAATCCACTAAGGTCACCAAGTAAAACGACAATACTACTTTGTTATATGTACTTTAATGCCATTTTTAACACAGAGCAGAGTGTGTCTCTGTATGTGTAGATGCACAGTAGGGCATCTGTGTACATGAATCTGAACAGTGTTTCTGTATGTTTGTGTACAAGCAGAGGTTTCTGTTTCGATGCAGAGCTACACAGAACATGTGAATAGCATGTGATGGCCCTGAGTCTTTTTTTCAACAATGGAATTATATTTACTATTTATATAACTATATCTTCAACTAGAATGCATATTATGTAACTAAAATGAATACTACACATTTTAATTAACTCAATAATTTCAAGAATATGGCATTTCAGGTCCAGCTTTTACAGTGGCAACAAGGTACCTGGAAAACTACAATTGATCTCTGGTGAAAATATGCTGCCTCACTGCCATTCTGTACAGCTTTAGACAAGATCACACTTGGTACATTCTCTTATTTCCACTAGGTGGTGCTAGCTGCCCAATGTTTAATATTTGCCAATCTTCTGGAAGAATCACAAGACACTTTTATTGATATGGTTAGGCAAAGATGGATGGATAGGAGCTATTTGTTGTATCTTTGGTTAGAGGATAAAACAGAAATTAATTAAAGGAGCACAAAAGTCACAGAGGCCACTTCATCTAAATGAAGTGGCCTGGCCGCAGTGTTCCTGACCCTATAGTGATCCTTTAAACTTTGATAATAGTGTACACATGGGTATAAATGTATTTATTCAGAGAATGCTCACGAGCAATCCCTCACTGTACTTTTTAGTTGTTAAAAGGGCTATGGTCTAATAACCCATATATCCTTTATTTTATACAGTGGTTTTTATTTCCTTAGCTAGTCCAATGAATAAAAGGTGGTAACCACTAGTCTACTCATCGTTTATAATGTTCTTGGAGACCATTATTCTTTTTTTTTTTTTTTTTTTAAACTTGCTACTCCATTTGACTGCTGAGAGGAGTAGAGACTAGAGAAATGTATGATTACTACATCTCATAAGACTTTAATCAACTATTTATTGATTTGTGTAGAATGCTCCCTGCGTTCGGTAGTCTGTAACTACCGAACACCATTCGTGTAGTCTGTAACTCCCGAACATGGTGACCGGTATTCACGTGAGTGCCTGGGCGAAATAAGCTCCAGGCACTCGACGACCAAGTCCCGCTGCTAGTGTTCGGGAGACAAAATGGCTGCCATCCATTGTCCCGACCACATGCGTTCGCATGCACGGAATGGCGGCCACCCAGTGGAACATTCTATTAATTAGTTTCTTTGCGGTTTTTGTACAAGATACTCAACGTTCCACATTCTAATGGGTCTTTGGGGTGGTCTTGGTTTGGGAACCAAACAAAATAAACGAAGCTAAATTAAATACGAATCCGTTATACAAAAGGAGCCAAAAGTGATGGGGTATTCCTTCACAGCATTATTATGACATAATCTTGCATTTAAAAACGATGATTGAATTACTTGGTAAATTAATTTACAATATATTTCTGTCAATTCCCAAGTTAAAGCAGAAAAACACAAAGTTTGAATGGATGAATGCAGTCCTTTCTAGTTATATACATTGCCAGACAAATGGAACTTATCTCGTTTAAAGGAAAGCGAATGCCTGTGCGGAATGATATCATTAAACACAACACATGGGAACATTTTCTATGAAATAATTAAAAATGTTTCAACATGTTTTAACACATTCTATGCCAGATTGTGCTGCTTAGCAGTTTATTTTTAATTTTTATTATTATTGCCATTTATATAGCGCCAACAGATTCCATTGCGCTTTACTATATTATGAGAGGGGATTTAACTATAAATAGGACAATTACAAATAAACTTACGGGAACAATAGGTTGAAGAGGAACCTGCTCAATCGAGCTTACATTCTATAGGAGGTGGGGTGTAAAACACATTAGGACAGGAATCTGCAGTCAAATAAGGTGGGCTGCCCTTTAGGAGAGAGCAAGAAACAGTTATCTGAGGTAGAGGTTAGTCTTGGAGGCCATAAACTTTCCTAAAGAGATGGGTTTTAAGGCACTTCTTAAAACATGCAAGACTAGGGGAGAGACTAATGTTCTTTAAAATGGGTGAAATTTATAGCTATTGTTTCCATTTAAATCTGTGTGTGGCAAGGATTATTTTACTCATGTGCTGTCCATTGCATGGACACTTAGAATATTTACTCATTAAAGGGACACTGTAGGCACTTTTCATTTTATTAAAGGGACACTGTGGGCCCAGACTCATTTTATTGATGTTGTTTTAGTACCTGAAGTTCACCCACCCACCCTCCTGTCCTGCCAAACCATTTAGTTAGCTGGGCAGGAATCTTACTAATATCATGACCTACTGTTACATCATGCTCGCAGTGCCATCATAGTTGGCCATAAAGATTCCTTGTTTTCAATAACTCTTTATGGCAGAATCTTAGGTAGATTGCCCATAAGGTCCTCACTGCTCCTCTATAAAGAGCATTGGATTGGCCCATCTCTAGGATAACGCAACCCGAGGAGCTGGAGAAAAAAAAAAAGTAATTTAAATTTTTAACATTAATTTCATTTTGTTTGTTTTTTACACAGGAGAGACTTAATTAGGGGCATCACTGCTGTAGTGTTAGGAATATAGATATGTATTCCTAACTCTATATAGTTCCTTTAATGATAAAATTATCATTACCTGTGCAGTATCCCAAATACCTCTGCATATTTAAATAATAGAGGGTTTTTTTTTTTTTTAGTATCACTGCAATGGCAATTAAAGAAACATTCCAAGCACCATAACTACTACAGAACTCTGCACTGCCGGACACTGGTCACCTCCACTATGGAATAGCTGAAGCTCCTGCATGGAGCTTCTATTAGCTCTCCTAAACTAAATCCTGCAATCCACGTTCAACTCATTGGCTGAGAGTAATAGCTGATCTTTGTCGGCCAATGAGCTCATCCCTGCACTGTTGGTCTTAACTTATGCACAGGACTAACGGTTTTCATAGAGCACTTGATCAACATCCAGACCAATGCAAGTTGTCTAATTGTTAACAAATGGTTGGATTAATTACATTAGGGGTGGGGGCACCAGTGCACTGTGAAAGGGGCAGGTATATCCATTTAAGGGGTGTATCCACCAATCAAAGTGGTAAGTATGCTCAGTAAAGAGATTGGGCCGCCCCTACAGAGGGTGTCCAGGCTGACTGACTGCCTGCACCTCAAGCACACCAAGCAGACCTAAAGCACTCTGTGCATGATCCTAGTGCCCAGTCCCCTCCTGCTTTTTGTTATCTGCAAATTCCTCGGGCCATATTTTAGCTGGGACAGTACCCATAAATGCAGGACTGTTCTGGCAAATGTAGGAGCTTTGGCACCTATGCCAGCCACATTAAAGCAAACCTGCTGGGTGGATCTTATTTTTTGCTTTGTTCTGTGAGTTTGGGTTGATCAATACTATAGCCACTGCTGCCACCCAGGAGTAGTTGGAGTTTGAGCGCAAAACTGATTTCTGTTTGCTTTAATTTAATAATCAATTTATTTGACAGTATTACTCCTGCTGAATTTATAAGTGCATAACTCACAACATAGATCGCTGAACTATAAAATAACCGAAGGAACAGTGAACCGTGATAAGAAATTAGAAATACATATATTATTGTATTCATTAGTATTGGATATAGACCACTACTTCTAAAAAAAAAAACATGCAGATTATGCTAGCAAATAAATCATTGCTCATTAAGTCTTCCCATAATGAAATGTCACACTCATTTGTTTTTCAGCATAGCAATGTTAACGTCAGGATTGTCAGTGTTACCGTTTTAATCATGGATTCATTACAAACTGTCATATTTCAGGGCTGCATTGTTTAAAACAAAGAATACAGATATCTTTCCTTAATATTCTAATTAAAACTCTGAAATTAGTGGAGCTCTGAACCGTTGTCTCATTAACCATTTCTCTTCCAAGAATATTTCTAGGTATTGTTGGTTTGCTGTTGCATTGTTTTGTAACGCATAGCTAGCACATGAGATATAAGAAAACAAGCTATTTTATATTTAGATTGCTGCTCAAGGGTATCTAATCAATTACAGTTTGTGAATGTAAAATTTTTACATTTGTAATCTAAATGTGTGGGGCAAATTTATTAGAAAGTGTATTTAAGTACAGTATTTTTTTTATCATATACAGTAGTGATGTCCTATGAAGGATAAATACACATTTTCTAAATACTTGGGCATTCATTTTCAGATGAAAATCGTCTCTTTCTTCCGGAATCCTAAAGGCAAATGAACCAATATAATTTAATAATTTTGATAAATTTTGAGGTTGATAATGAATCAGGCCATGAATCAAAGTGAAAAATAGTCTGTTTTAATTGAGGTCTGCACATTTTATTATAGCATTTGGTTAACCATTTTTTTCTACAATAATGTATGCATTTTCCATGATCTACCTGGTGGTTTATTCTGAGATCCTTATGAGTGTGGGCTGTTTGGTTGGTTTTGGTGATTTCTTGAATAACTTTGATACTGGAGAAGTCATTGTAAGTTGCATTGTCAGTTGAGTTTGGGGAAACCACTTGGAGCATTCATTGTTTTGAGCTATTTCAATTGCTTTTGTTTGATTTGCTCATTGCAAACAACTGAAATTCTTTACATTTTGACAATAAACTTGATTTCCAATGGGGGTTGAATAATTTTGATTCCAACTGTAAAAATGTTTCCAGCCCTAATACTGCTGCAAGAAAGTCAGAGCTCCACCAGTAGATCATCTGCCATAAGCAAAGCCTGATATAAATTAAATTATATTGTGTATGTCAAACAGAGACTGTCACTGTCTCCGCCTGACTGACTGGCTCTTCTGCTTGTGAACTCTTTGTTCAGAGCAATTCCATTTGGTCCGAATGGAATTTTTGAAACAAAAATAATTTAGTCCAAAAACAAATGCATCAATGGAAGTGAATACAGATGGCCGTTTAAAACCAGTCATCTATATTATTTAGGACAGCGTTTCCCAAACCAGTCCTCAAGACCCACCAACAGTCCAGGTTTTGTTAGTATCTCCATTGGAATAAAACAGGGAAATACATAAATCCTGGACTGTTGGTGGGCCATGAGGACTGGTTTGGGAACCACTGATTTAGGACATAGCATATCGCTTACCTGTGCATCCTTAATAACACAGCAGATCCTGTACTTGAGGCAGTTTTCCTTACTGACATGACAATTATGTCATAAAGTCACTATAAATTTTTAGGGATTCCCCTAGAGAAGCTGTTATTGCAGTCATGTTGCTGCCATGTAATTTGTCCATGGTTGTAAGGGTTAATTCAGTTGCCAAGTTGAGATGGCTCTGTCCATCTCAAGTATATTTTAACTTTAGGTGATCATTTATTTTTTCAAGAAATCTATTAATTCCATCTCCAAGTGAACCTCTGACTAAACAGACCTCATCATCTCATCAATATCAACATGAACTATTTTAGTTCAGTTTACTTTTCACATGCTGAATGACCAATCGTTAACCATTAATATTGATCTATAATCTTTAGTTTAAAGGGACATGCATCACTTTGAGACAATTGTATAGATCAAAAGCTTTGAATGAGAAAATTACCTCAGTATGATTTTTTTTTTATGCTTACTTGCTTCATCTTACTTATACTTTCCACACCCTCTCCAGAGCAGACACTGATCTAACCAATCGGTGTTTTATCCCTAGGAATGCTGGAAAAGTGCATTGGGCATGTCTGGCAGATTTACACATGTGCAGTTGGAAGATCTCTTCAACTTGCAACATCCTGGTGGTGGGGAGAAGAGATGGAGTCTGATCAGTGTGATTTATACAGAGCAGGCTCGTGTGTCAGGTTTTTCTCTCCCTACTGTGTTAGTCAGTGCAGGTAGAATGAGAAGCTTGCAGTAACTATACATTTACTGTTTCTTTCAGTAATAGTCTGATCTGAAACTGAGTAAGGTAGGTAAGAGGAAGGGGATGAGGATGAAGAAACTCCCCAAGCTGAGAGGTGTGTCCAACAGTGCAATCTGATCAAGTTTATAGTAAGTTTCTAAGCATTTATTACATATGTTTCAAAGTTTTTCTTGTTTATTTTTTTTTTAATTCAATGTTTTTATTGTAGTATTTTGAAAAGGGATGGGAGAGGGTACAGAAAGAAGAGGGTGTTAGGGTAGGGTTTCAGGATTAACAGTGATACATCTTGATTCATGGTACAACTTGGTATCAAACATATAATATATAATATTTGATATGCATTGCAGACTGTACAGCACTCAATATTTAATACTTGGTACAGACTGTAAGCTCATTTGAGCAGGGTCCTCTTCAACCTATCGTTCCTGTAAGTTTTCTTGTAATTGTCCTATTTATAGTTAAATCCCCCCCTCATAATATTGTAAAGCGCTACGGAATCTGTTGGCGCTATATAAATGGCAATAATAATAATACTGCATAATATATCCTACATCTCGATACAATATATTGTTATGTATTACGCTGTTGGTTGTGGCGTGTGGATGTGGCTGTGGTCAGGTTGTGGCGTCTCAGATGCATGTCACGTGCTTAATTGCCCGTTGGGCTGTGGGTTTCCTTAAAGGCAAAGACAAAGATGAGGGCCTGGGTATGGCACTATGTGAAATATTTGTCACACCTTATGTAATGTATGAAAGACAATATGCGGTGGTTTGCGTAGAAACTTACTGCTATGTTACATTTGCTGTTGAGTTGTGGAACCTTATACATTAGCTTCTACCGACTACCCCCTTACCAGATCTCCATGTTGTTTGAGGGTTCTTAAGAGCCTGGGGGGTAGTGGGGTCGGAGTTCTCGTTTTCGAGTCCAGGGCTCGTTAGTAGGGTACAGTTTTAGAAATCTTATTTGGTTTCAGTGGCCAAGGTTTCGCAGGTCAATTGGGGGGGGAGAGGGTGTTCTTTCTACCATAGTTCAGATAACTGGCTCATAGATTGTAAGACACGGAGATGGGTTTACAATCAGTGGGTGGTAGTGTTTAGTGTGATCCCAGATTGTTCATGTACTGTTCCAGGTTCTCATTTTATTTCAGGTTCGGAATTGGAATTTGAAGGTATTGAACCATCAGGTTAGGTGGGGGGAGTGGGGTTTGGAGCGCTGTCCGTCCCAGTACTTTACCCATGGTGCCCATCTTGTTTAATTTTTGTTTGTATACTTGTTTAAAAGTCTTTGCTTGCAGGTTTAGAAAAATAATTGTAAAGTAATGCATGTTCCTTTAAACAATACAAACAAGAAGCTTCCTTCATTGTTATTAACGTGCCAGTATGATCACTGGATTATTTTAACTTCTCTTGGGTTCCATTAAAATGTTTTTACTCTCACAATACAAGCTGTTGTAAAACTAGAGAATTAAGGGATATTCTCAGAAAAAGAAATTGTTTGCGTCTGACATACTTAATGTGTGGAAGAGACTAATTCCTCATACTCATTTACTGTACCCACACATATTATATACCGTTTTTCTCGCCATTAAATTGTCTTTATAAAGATACCATTATTTTCTTTATATCATATAATTTACTTAAACAAAATGATAAAATATGATGAAAAAATGTAAAAAAAAATCTGTTACACATCTACAACGGCCAAAAAACACCCATGCTAAATAGTTTAGAAATTTTGTCCTGAGTTTAGAAATACCCAATGTTAACATGTTCTTAGCTTTTTTTGAAAGTTATAGGGCAATAAGTACAAGTAGCACTTTGCTATTTCCAAACCATTTTTTTTTTCAAAATTAACGCAAATTGCATTGTAACACTGATATCTGTCCGGAATCCCTGAATAACCCTTCACATGTATATATTTTTTAAAAGACGACGACCTAAGGTATTAAACCTGGGGTATTTTGACTCTTTTCATGTAGCCATTTTATCACAAATCTATGCCAAACTTAAAAATAAATAAAATAATTGGTGATTTTTTGACACACATAGCAATTCAAGAATACATGTACTGAGAATGTTAAGGGTTACTGCCAAAGAACACACCAATATGTGTTCAGCAACATCTCCTGAGTACAGTGATACCACCCATGTATAGGTGTGTCAGTATCTCTGGGGGCTAAAAGACCTTATCTGGAGGCTGCGCATTCCAGTTTTCCAACTTGGAATTTTCACAGCTGGTCATCATGCACCCATGTCCTATTTGGGACATTTTTTAAACTGGCCAATGTAATTTACCACCATCAAACCATATATTTTCTTAAAGTAGACAACCCACGGTATTCAAAAAGTGGTATGTCCACTCTTTTTTAGTAGCCACTTAGTCACAAACCCTGGCCAAAATTAGTGTTTATATTTTTGTTTTTTTTGCATTTTTTACACATAAACTGCCATTTCACAGATGACATTTTCAGTATAATAAAACACTCATATTTGTGTAGAGTAATTTCTCATGAGTACAACAGTACCCCTCAAGGACATGGTTCTATGGTGATTTGGAAAGTTACAGGGTCAAATATGAGATTTGACAATTTCTGTTTTTATAAATTGCTATTTGCCAGATTGTTGCCTTTTAGACGGTATGGCAGCCCAGAAATGAAAATAAACCTCACCATGACATACCATTTGAAAAAGTAGACAGCTCAGGATATTCAAAATGGGGTATGTCCAGTCTTTTGTAGCAGCCACTTAGTCACAAACACCAGCCAAAGTTAGCATTTATATTTGTTTGTGTGTGAAAAATGCAAAAAATTAATATGAATGCTAACTGTGGCCAGTTTTTGTGGCTACTAGAAAAAACTGGACATACCCTATTTGCAATACCTTGGGTTGTTACTTTTGCAAATGGTATGCTATCATGGAGGTAATTCTTATTCCTTATTCTATACGGTCTCAAAGTCAACATAACCAAATTGGCAAATTTTTTAGAAAAAATAAAATGGGCAAGCCTTATATTTGACCATATAACTTTCAAAAACACTATAAAACCAGTACATGGGGGAAACTGTTATACTCGGGAGACTTCGCTGTACACAAATAGGAGTGTTTCAAAACAGTTAAATGTATCACAACAATGATATCATCAGTGAAAATGCAGTTTTTGTTTAAAAAAAATGCAAAAAACAAAAAAAATGCTAACGTTCACCAGCATTCGTCACTAAGTGGCTACTACAAAAGACTGGACATACCCCATTTTGAATACACTGTGTTGTCTACATTTGCAAATGGTATGCCATGATGGGGTTAATTCACATTCCTGAGCTACCATATGGTCTCAAAGGGCAGCTTAAGCCCAGCAAACAAATCTAGTAAACTGAAATAGGCAAGCCCTATATTGACCCTGTAACTTTCCAAAACACCATAAAACCTGCACATGGGGGGTATTGTTATACTCGGGAGACTTCGCTGAACACAAATATGAGGTTTTCAAAACAATAAAACTTATCACGATGATGATATCACCAGTGAAAATGCAGTTTTTGTTTAAAAAATGCAAAAAACAAATGAAAACGCCAACTTTGGCCAGCGTTCACGACTAAGTGGCTACTATAAAAGACTGGACATATTGCATTTTGCAATACCCTGGGTTGTCTACATTTGCAAATGGTATGCCATGATGGGGTTAATTCACATTCCTGGGCTACCATATGGTCTCAAAAGGCAACATAGACCCAGCGAATCAATCTGACAAACTGAAATGGGCAAGCCCTATGTTGACCCTGTCTCTTTCCAAAGCACCCTAAAAGAGGGTGGGAGAGTGTTCCTATAGTTTTAGGAATACATCTTTGTATTCCTAAAACTATAGCGACCTTTAAGTTTGGCCTGTAAATTAGCTATTAAGAGCAATAAGGCTTTGAATTCACATGTGGATATTTTATATACTTGAGCTTCCATGAAGTACATTTGCCATGTTCTCTAATTTAGGCAGGGGCAAAGAAGAAATTAATATGAGTATTATAGGGAACAGAATTACATTGTGGAAAAGTGGAACAAAATAAAAAAAATACAATATCTAAAATAAAAATGTAAGTATTATACGAAAACGCCACGAACATACTATTTAACAAAGTATGTGAAGACAAGCCACGATATTGAAATATTGTTTTGCATTTCTATTACCAAAAAATAAATGTGATCCACAACGACAAATGAAAAATACAGTAAAAAAAACAAAAAAAAAAACAGAAAATTATACTTATATTTGGCAAAGGCATCCACTAACTCCCTAAAGATAATAAAGGTCAGGTTAAAATGAAGGCTGACAGTAAAAAGTAAATAACTTTCCAGATTACTCATCAACAGAAGGGAAATAAAATGTGAGTCTCAAATCAGTACTCACTCAGCTTTAAAAACTGTAGATGTGTTAAACTGTTCTCAGTCCAGAGGTATTTTATGATTCCGCTAATTTCTTCAACTGAAGATCTTTCTCAATCTTTTCATAGTCAAAGTACATAGATTGTGTTTCATCTCAATGTTTACGTAGAGTAAAATAAAACTAGAAAAGCTACAATTTCTGGGGAAATTGTGTGAAGTGTTCTTGCCTCCACCAGTAGTCTACAACTGGAGTGGGCGGAGTAACTGTTATTATTTATTTATATAGCACATTTAATTGCAACGTTGTTGCCCAAAGGGCTTCACAGTTACATTAAAACATACATTAATAAAAACATTATCAGGTGTACAAAAGGCCCTGTCTATGACATCACTTGCTGCTCCAGCCTGGCACAGGTCAGAGTATTTTGGCGGTTGCCATCTTCAAACGGTCGTATTTTAAAAACTATCCTACAGCAAAGAGCTTTATATTGTGAGAATCAGCCCAGACCTACATTTTGATGCATAGTATGTATCTGAAGTATTAACAATGAAGGCACAGTCGCAGTTTAGAAATTGCCCTTCAAATTTAAGCTGGCTGGAGTGGAGTTTCAATGAATGTCAATGGACGGCGTGTGTTGCAAACAAATGTTCATATTGTGAAAACTATCAGGACTATGGCTTAGCAGGGATAGCTGAACGTTTTGATACAAGATTTGTGTAGGTGGGCTTGAAAATGAGGGAGTGATTGCAGTTTAGAAATCATGTCCTGATTTTTCAGCTTTTGCCAGCTCCCACTCTAGTTTTGAACATTTTGCCATTCATTCCCATGGGACCAATTTCGCCACAAGAATGACGATATTCCGTGAACCATTCGGCGAAATGTTCCACAAAGTAATAGCAATCCGATCGGGAACAATACGCACGTTTCGGTATATTACTGTCTATGTAGTGTAAAAACTTTGGGAGGAGTTAGGGTGGTAAATTTGGCTATAATAAGAATAAGAATAATATATATGTGAGATAACATTAAGTGGTCTTGCTATGCAAGAACACTTAATAAAAACAGGCAATACTAATTCAATTATATAACAATGTTTTATTATGCCTCTTGGATATATACTGCAAAGAAGGGGGGCATCATAATCATCAAAATATTAATGCAAATACTAAGCCACCTGTTTACCTGCCAGATGAATTGCTAAACTTAAGGTAAAATGATTCACAAGAGATTCGAATGAAAGCTTCATAAGAAGTGAGTAAAATAATCCAGGCAGATTTACTGAAACGTAAAGATAATGAGAAACACCACACAAGCATACAATAAGTAATTTATTATCTATTGTCATTGACTGCACAAATCATAAGGTAAAAAGGAAATGTACTTAATCACACTTAATTACTTCACTTTTAAATAAGGATCTAGACAAAATCACTATTGTTTTTAGCAAAGTTTACTAGTTGAAATACATATACAATATGTAATTCAAAGAATGGAATGATATCTTAGTAGGTCCCTCGTGTTTTTTAGCCAGCTCATCATTTTCTCCAAGTTGCTTTTGACTGTCCACGATACATTTCTGCTATGCCACTGCCTTACCATTGAAGGGATGTCCCTTTGATACTAGGGATATTCTAATTGAGGCATTTTGCCAAATTTAATTTAATGCCGATCAAATTACACTTGAAGAATAGGCGACTCTTCACATTTTCAACCAATGAAAAGATCACCAGGCTTATACCATGAAATGATTAAACTCTTAAAAAAATTCTTACATGCCTCAATAAACCCAAGACAATTATACCATGCAATCACTCTTTAAAAATGCAATTGAATACTCTAATATTATTGGTTTTGTTTTCGTTTTATTTTACTCTTACGGAATTTATGGTGACGTTTGTTTTTCTCTGCTACTAATATTACTTGATTAAAAATAAAAAAATAAACATATCCGGCAAAAAAAAACCAATTGAATTCAACAAAAGATAGAAAATCTATTTGAACTAAGACAAAGTATTTAAAACCAACGTGTAAAAATGTAGTAAAAAAGCATTAATTGTTTTCAAAATTCTACACCAGTACCGGAGTTGCTTTAAAAATGTTCAATTCAGTACAAATCAGTGTCATGGAGCTCCTGTACACCAACTGAGTACCTCTACCAGGTAGACAGGCTTCTTCTTAATCTATGCTTGATTATTTCTAAATTTGAAGGAACCTAGTACCTTATGAGATACAGTGGGACCTCGGTTTACAAATTTTAATGCGTTCTCCGGGACGTTTCTTATTACGAAAAATTTGTAAACCGAAAGGCAGTTTCCCATAGGAATGCATTGAAAATGCATTCAGTCCTGGAGGTCAGAAAAAAAGTCAAAATGAGCTGGCATGGAAACCAACCCACAATGCAGAACACACAATAAAAGGCATGCAAACGACGAAGCTCAGCTCCCTACCTTTCCACAGCTTGAGAAATGCACCAAAAAGTCCCAAAACAACTGCAAACAATTTCCAGAATGGCTCCAAAACTCGTTGCAAAAGCTGCTCCAACACCTCCACACTCGACGCCACGTGCTACCCACAGGCTCCAGCATGCAGGGGGAGTTGCTAAAAGCCTCCGAGGTGCAATGCATTCTGGGGAAACTCTCTTTGTATTGCGAAAAAAAATTGTAAACCGAGGCATTATTTTCAATGGATTTTCATTTGTAAACTGAAAATTATGTTAACCGAGGAGTTTGTAAACCGAGGTCCCACTGTATTACTATTCGTACCTAGACATTAATAGCAATTATGTCAATTCATGTAAAACGTTTATATTAACATTTTAAGGCTTGTATCAATTAGTCTCAAAATAATGCTTCACGAACTCCACCATTAATAACGTCAAGCAGAATTGCATTCTGGATTACTAACTATCAATAGACTCGTTTGAGGATCACCTCTACTTTTGGCCATTATGAATAAAGCCTGTAAATGAGAGGAAATCCTTGAGTCCAAACTCCTAGTCAGAGAACAGCTGTACTAATTACTATTTAGATATCTTTATTTTGGACAGTGCATATTTACATAGTGTTTTATATATATCCAGTGTATATCAACAGTCAAAATCATTCTTCTTTTGATTGTGGATATGATGTTTCTTTCTTTTACCTCTTCCAGGTCAGCTTCCTCTCTGCTACCAGGGACTCTGGAGTGCTTCAGACCCAGTTGCTGGAGTAGCTCTGGAGGCCTTCTCTCCTGTAAAGCAGTAATACTAGCTTTTCCCCCACACATTAGTCAAAACTAAATGTATTAGGTAGAATAATCTATATTGCACAGGACACAGCTATTTATACACAGCAATGTTGACTGTCCCTTCAGGGGGGATTCTCCATACAATGCAATGTACAGTACAGTACAATTGTCCCTCCTCTGAATCAATGTGTCTCAGGACTTAATTACATTATCCCAATTAACACAATTGGCTCCCTGCTGTGCCCACACAGTCCTAGAGGCATGGCACACAAAATTTTCATCAGACCCAACTTTCCCTGGTCCGTACCCCTGTACAATATATATCCCTGGAAAACTCGTCATCGAGCGCCCTTACTGTAGAAATAGTGCCCTGAGACGACACTTCGTGCCACAGTTACAGTGTATTCAAATTTTACTGGCTCACGGCTATACTACAATCCAGCTAGGAGTTCCGGGCATGCAGCAGCTTATTCTCGGTCTCACAAAAGTGGTTTCTAGACCTCTGGGAAGGGAGCACTCTCAAGCCACAGGTATCCTCCAATACCTCGTTACCTCCTTGGATGGATGCAAACTGCCCAGGTGCTCTGTAAATAGGTGGGGTGTGCAATACTAGGCTCCAGTCCTTCTTGTTAGGCTTCCTCCCATTCATCATCAGCATTGGGGGCAGAGCTGGAAGGCAAAAGTTACAAGCTGACAAGCTGACTTGGCATGTTGTCCTCAAATAGAATGTCAGCTTGTAGCTTTTGCCTTCCAGCTTTGCAGTCCAGTGCCAATTGTGAATGGGTGGAGTCTAATAAGAGGGCTGATACCTAGCACAAGGAGATGGAGCCTAGCACTATACACCCCGACCTCCCCTCCAAATAGAGCTTTATTTAGAGTGCTGGGGACCAAGCGATTTCCGCTTAAGGCTTTACCAGACCTTTGTGCAGTCCTGATTCAAGGAACAGTTCCAGAGTGTTTCAGGGTAACTTCAACTACAGCACTCAATGTGTAAAATGAGTCTAGGCAATCCCCAGAGATCCTCAAGTCTGGCTAAGAAGCACAGTAAGCGTCCCAAAGCCCCCCTACTCCTCCCCACAGTTACAATAGTTCGTTTTAGGGGCTCTTGGGATCAGGTCCATAGTATGTGGGCAGGAGCAGGGGCGTACCTAGAGCATTTGGCACCCGGGCTGATCCTGTGGGCACCCCCCCACCCCCCTCCCCCAAAAAAACCTGTAAAAAATGTTAAAGGTTTTATTTCTTTTTTTTTACAATTTGTAAACTTTGCAAAACCGCTGTCAGCCCCTCCTACAAAACCCTTGTCCTGCCCTGCCCCTCCTACAAAACCTCTGTCCTGCCCTTCTACAAATCCTGTACTGCCCCATCTACAAAACCCCCGCAACCCCCTTCCACAAATCCCCTGCTTATCCCCCTTATAAAGACTCCTGTCCCAATACAAAACCCCCGCCCCCTTCTACAAAATCCCTGCAGCCCCACACACACATTTACAGGCAGACAGTCACACACTCAGTTACAGACAGTCACACACTGTTACAGGCAGACAGTCACATACAGTCACAGGCAGACAGTCACACATACACATTTCCTCCGTGCGGCCAGTTTATCAGCTGTTTGCTTGTGTGAGCTGTACTGGCCGCACGGCACCCTAACTACCATGGGACACTGTGCGGCTACAGCTCACACAGCCCCCTCCAGCCAGGGCCGGTGCAAGGATTTTTGCCCAAGGCAAAAGTAAAGTTTGCCGCCCCATGTGACATCACAAATGCCCCAGCTATATGATTTGCTATGTTAATCTAACGCTTGTGCTGCAGTGTCAGCCAGGTTTACATTAAAAGGCCTGTAGGGACAGTGGTTAGATAATTCAGGAACCACTACATTAAGCTGCAGTGGTTCTGTGGACTATAGTGTTTCTTTAATGTGAGGTAAATTAGAGATTAGTGCCACGAATAATATACTAGATTGCCTACTTACAACCAGATGAAGATGATGATGGGCTCTAGCTGCAGTCTGGCTCCACTGGTCTGGTATATAACAGGATCTCTGGAGGCTGTTTGTAACTGTGGTCACACAAATCAATGTTCTGGGAGAACGAGAAGCAGCTCCATTTTTAGGGGGCCCTTTACACAGCTCAAGGTCTGGGTCCCAGGGTCCACCTTCATGTTCCACCAATGAGTTTGTTCACAGGGGGTGGAGTGTGTAGGGGATGTTCTGATATGTGTGTAAGGAATGCATTGTGTGAAATTGTGTTTGTATGTGTAAGGGCTGCAAGGTGTGTTTCTGTGTATGTATGGGATGCATTGAATGTGTGTAAGGGGTGCATTGAGTGTGTGTAATGAATGTATTGTGTGTTTCTGTGTGTGTAAGGGATGCATTGTGTGTAACGGTTGCATTGCTTGTGTATGTGTGTCTGTGTGTGTAATGCATTGTGTGTTTTTCTGTGTGCAAGGGGTGCATTGTGTGTATGTGATGAATGTCAATTTCTCCTCCCGCTCCAATTTCCTTCTCCTCCTCCCAATTTCTCT
>OW240912.1:87024675-87069818 GCA_933207985.1 Pelobates cultripes | reverse complement strand
TTTATTGATATGGTTAGGCAAAGATGGATGGATAGGAGCTATTTGTTGTATCTTTGGTTAGAGGATAAAACAGAAATTAATTAAAGGAGCACAAAAGTCACCCAGGTCACTTCATCTAAATGAAGTGGCCTGGCCGCAGTATTCCTGACCCTATAGTGATCCTTTAAACTTTGATAACAGTGTACACATGGGTATAAATGTATTTATTCAGTGAATGCTCACGAGCAATCACTGTACTATTTAGTTGTTAAAAGGGCTATGGTCTTATAACCCATATATCCATTATTTTATACAGTTGTTTTTATTTCCTTAGCTAGTCCAATGAATAAAAGGTGGTAACCACTAGTCTACTCATCGTTTATAATGTTCTTGGAGACCATTATTCTTTTTTTTTGCTACTCCATTTGACTGCTGAGAGGAGTAGAGACTAGAGAAATGTATGATTACTACATCTCATAAGACTTTAATCAACTATTTATTGATTTGTGTAGAATGCTCCCTGCGTTCAGTAGTCTGTAACTACCAAACACCATTCGTGTAGTCTCTAACTCCCGAACATGGTGACCGGTGTTCGCATGAGTGCCTGGCCGAAATAAGCACCAGGCACTCAACGACCAAGTCCCGCTGCCAGTGTTCGGGAGACAAAATGGGTGCCATCCATTGTCCCGACCACGTGCGTTCGCATGCACGGAATGGCGGCCACCCAGTGGAGCATTCTATTAATTAGTTTCTTTGCAGTTTTTGTACAAGATACTCAACGTTCCACATTCTAATGGGTCTTTGGGGTGGTCTTGGTTTGGGAACCAAACAAAATAAACAAAGCAATTAAATACGAATCCGTTATACGAAAGGAGCCGAAAGTGATGGGGTATTCCTTCACAGCATTATTATGACATAATCTTGCATTTAAAAACGATGATTGAATTACTTGGTAAATTAATTTACAATATATTTCTGTCAATTCCCAAGTTAAAGCAGAAAAACACAAAGTTTGAATGCATGAATGCAGTCCTTTCTAGTTATATACTTTGCCAGACAAATGGAACTTATCTCGTTTAAAGGAAAGCGAATGCCTGTGCGGAATGATATGATTATTTTTATTATTATTGCCATTTATATAGCGCCAACAGATTCCATTGCGCTTTACTATATTATGAGAGGGGATTTAACTATAAATAGGACAATTACAAATAAACTTACGGGAACAATAGGTTGAAGAGGAACCTGCTCAATCGAGCTTACATTCTATAGGAGGTGGGGTGTAAAACACATTAGGACAGGAATCTGCAGTCAAATAAGGTGGGCTGCCCTTTAGGAGAGAGCAAGAAACAGTTATCTGAGGTAGAGGTTAGTCTTGGAGGCCATAAACTTTCCTAAAGAGATGGGTTTTAAGGCACTTCTTAAAACATGCAAGACTAGGGGAGAGACTAATGTTCTTTAAAATGGGTGAAATTTATAGCTATTGTTTCCATTTAAATCTGTGTGTGGCAAGGATTATTTTACTCATGTGCTGTCCATTGCATGGACACTTAGAATATTTACTCATTAAAGGGACACTGTAGGCACTTTTCATTTTATTAAAAGGACACTGTAGGCCCAGACTCATTTTATTGATGTTGTTTTAGTACCTGAAGTTCACCCACCCACCCTCCTGTCCTGCCAAACCATTTAGTTAGCTGGGCAGGAATCTTACTAATATCATGACCTACTGTTACATCATGCTCGCAGTGCCATCATAGTTGGCCATAAAGATTCCTTGTTTTCAATAACTCTTTATGGCAGAATCTTAGGTAGATTGCCCCTAAGGTCCTCACTGCTCCTCTATAAAGAGCATTGGATTGGCCCATCTTTAGGATAACGCAACCCGAGGAGCTGGAGAAAAAAATAAGTAATTTAAATTTTTACATTAATTTAGTTTTTTTGTTTTTTTTACACAGGAGAGACTTAATTAATTAGGGGCATCACTGCTGTAGTGTTAGGAATATAGATATGTATTCCTAACTCTATATTGTTCCTTTAATGATAAAATTATCATTACCTGTGCAGTATCCCAAATACCTCTGCATATTTAAATAATAGAGGGGTTTTTTTTAGTATCACTGCAATGGCAATTAAAGAAACATTCCAAGCACCATAACTACTACAGCACTCTGTACTGCCAGACACTGGTCACCTCCACTATGGAATAGCTGAAGTTCCTGCATGGAGCTTCTATTAGCTCGCCTAAACTAAACCCTGCAATCCACGTCCAACTCATTGGCTGAGAGTAATAGCTGATCTCTGTCGGCCAATGATCTCATCCCTGCACTGTTGGTCTTAACTTATGCACAGGACTAACGGTTTTCATAGAGCACTTGATCAACATCCAGACCAATGCAAGTTGTCTAATTGTTAACAAATGGTTGGATTAATTACATTATGGGTGGGGGCACCAGTGCACTGTGAAAGGGGCATGTATATCCATCTAAGGGGTGTATCCACCAATCAAAGGGGTAACTATGCTCAGTAAAGAGATTGGGCCGCCCCTACAGAGGGTGTCCAGGCTGACTGACTGCCTGCACCTCAAGCACACCAAGCAGACCTAAAGCACTCTGTGCATGATCCTAGTGCCCAGTCCCCTCCTGCATTTTGTTATCTGCAAATTCCTCAGGCCATATTTTAGCTGGGACAGTACCCATAAATGCAGGACTGTTCTGGCAAATGTAGGAGCTTTGGCACCTATGCCAGCCACATTAAAGCAAACCTGCTGGGTGGATCTTATTTTTTGCTTTGTTCTGTGAGTTTGGTTAGATCAATACTATAGCCACTGCTGCCACTGAGGAGTAGTTGGAGTTTGAGCGCAAAACTGATTTCTGTTTGCTTTAATTTAATAATCAATTTAGTTGACAGTATTACTCCTGCTGAATTTATAAGTGCATAACTCACAACATATATCGCTGAACTATAAAATAACCGAAGGAACAGTGAACCGTGATAAGAAATTAGAAATACATATATTATTGTATTCATTAGTATTGGATATAGACCACTACTTCTAAAAAACAAACAAACATGCTTGCAAATAAATCATCGCTCATTAATAGTGATGTCCCGAACGGTTCGCCAAACGGTTCGCCACGGATGGCGAACATATGACCCTGTACCTCACAGTCAGCAGACACATTCCAGCCAATCAGCAGCAGACCCTCCCTCCCAGACCCTCCCACCTCCTGGACAGCTCACTAAGAATGCAGCTTCAAAATGGATGCTGTCCAGGAGGTGGGAGACGAACCGTTCGGGACATCACTACTCATTAAGTCTTCCCATAATGAAATGTCACACTCATTTGTTTTTCAGCATAGCAATATTAACGTCAGGATTGTCAGTGTTACCGTTTTAATCATGGATTCATTACAAACTGTCATATTTCAGGGCTGCATTGTTTAAAACAAAGAATACAGATATCTTTCCTTAATATTCTAATTAAAACTCTGAAATTAGTGGAGCTCTGAATTGTTGTCTCATTAACCATTTCTCTTCCAAGAATATTTCTAGGTATTGTTGGTTTGCTGTTGCATTGTTTTGTAACGCATAGCTAGCACATGAACATAAGAAAACAAGCTATTTTATATTTAGATTGCTGCTCAAGGGTATCTAATCAACTACAGTTTGTGAATGTAAAATTTTTAAATTTGTAATCTAAATGTGTGGGGCAAATTTATTAGAAAGTGTATTTAAGTACAGTATTTTTTTATCATATACAGTAGTGATGTCCTATGAAGGATAAATACACATTTTCTAAATACTTGGGCATTCATTTTCAGATGAAAATCGTCTCTTTCTTCTGGAATTCTAATGGGAAATGAACCAATATAATTTAATAATTTTGATAAATTTTTAGGTTGATAATGAATCAGGCAATGAATCAAAGGGAAAAATAGTCTGTTTTAATTGAGGTCTGCACATTTTATTATAGCATTTTGTTAACCATTTTTTCTATAATAATGTATGCATTTTCCATGATCTACCTGGTGGTTTATTCTGAGATCCTTATGAGTGTGGGCTGTTTGGTTGGTTTTGGTGATTTCTTGAATAACTTTGATACTGGAGAAGTCATTGTAAGTTGCATTGTCAGTTGAGTTTAGGGAAACCAATTGGAGCATTCATTGTTTTGAGCTATTTCAATTGCTTTTGTTTGATTTGCTCATTGCAAGCAACTGAAATTCTTTACATTTTGACAAAAAACTTGATTTCCAATGGGGGTTGAATAATTTTGATTCCAACTGTAAAAAAGTTTCCAGCCCTAATACTGCTGCAAGAAAGTCAGAGCTCCACCAGTAGATCATCTGCCATAAGCAAAGCCTGATATAAATTAAATTATATTGTGTATGTCAAACAGAGACTGTCACTGTCTCCGCCTGACTGACTGGCTCTTCTGCTTGTGAACTCTTTGTTCAGAGCAATTCCATTTGGTCCGAATGGAATTTTTGAAACAAAAATAATTTAGTCCAAAAACAAATGCATCAATGGAAGTGAATACAGATGGCCGTTTAAAACCAGTCATCTATATTATTTAGGACAGCGTTTCCCAAACCAGTCCTCAAGACCCACCAACAGTCCAGGTTTTGTTAGTATCTCCATTGGAATAAAACAGGGAAATACATAAATCCTGGACTGTTGGTGGGCCATGAGGACTGGTTTGGGAACCACTGATTTAGGACATAGCATATCGCTTACCTGTGCATCCTTAATAACACAGCAGATCCTGTACTTGAGGCAGTTTTCCTTACTGACATGACAATTATGTCATAAAGTCACTATAAATTTTTAGGGATTCCCCTAGAGAAGCTGTTATTGCAGTCATGTTGCTGCCATGTAATTTGTCCATGGTTGTAAGGGTTAATTCAGTTGCCAAGTTGAGATGGCTCTGTCCATCTCAAGTATATTTTAACTTTAGGTGATCATTTATTTTTTCAAGAAATCTATTAATTCCATCTCCAAGTGAACCTCTGACTAAACAGACCTCATCATCTCATCAATATCAACATGAACTATTTTAGTTCAGTTTACTTTTCACATGCTGAATGACCAATCGTTAACCATTAATATTGATCTATAATCTTTAGTTTAAAGGGACATGCATCACTTTGAGACAATTGTATAGATCAAAAGCTTTGAATGAGAAAATTACCTCAGTATGATTTTTTTTTTATGCTTACTTGCTTCATCTTACTTATACTTTCCACACCCTCTCCAGAGCAGACACTGATCTAACCAATCGGTGTTTTATCCCTAGGAATGCTGGAAAAGTGCATTGGGCATGTCTGGCAGATTTACACATGTGCAGTTGGAAGATCTCTTCAACTTGCAACATCCTGGTGGTGGGGAGAAGAGATGGAGTCTGATCAGTGTGATTTATACAGAGCAGGCTCGTGTGTCAGGTTTTTCTCTCCCTGCTGTGTTAGTCAGTGCAGGTAGAATGAGAAGCTTGCAGTAACTATACATTTAAGCCCTGTTTCTTTCAGTAATAGTCTGATCTGAAACTGAGTAAGGTAGGTAAGAGGAAGGGGATGAGGCTGAAGAAACTCCCCAAGCTGAAAGGTGTGTCCAACAGTGCAATCTGATCAAGTTTATAGTAAGTTTATAAGCATTTATTACATATGTTTCAAAGTTTTTCTTGTTTATTTTTTTTTTAATTCAATGTTTTTATTGTAGTATTTTGAAAAGGGATGGGAGAGGGTACAGAAAGAAGAGGGTGTTAGGGTAGGGTTTCAGGATTAACAGTGATACATCTTGATTCATGGTACAACTTGGTATCAAACATATAATATATAATATTTGATATGCATTGCAGACTGTACAGCACTCAATATTTAATACTTGGTACAGACTGTAAGCTCATTTGAGCAGGGTCCTCTTCAACCTATTGTTCCTGTAAGTTTTTTTGTAATTGTCCTATTTATAGTTAAATCCCCCCCTCATAATATTGTAAAGCGCTACGGAATCTGTTGGCGCTATATAAATGGCAATAATAATAATACTGCATAATATATCCTACATCTCGATACAATATATTGTTATGTATTACGCTGTTGGTTGTGGCGTGTGGATGTGGCTGTGGTCAGGTTGTGGCGTCTCAGATGCATGTCACGTGCTTAATTGCCCGTTGGGCTGTGGGTTTCCTTAAAGGCAAAGACAAAGATGAGGGCCTGGGTATGGCACTATGTGAAATATTTGTCACACCTTATGTAATGTATGAAAGACAATATGCGGTGGTTTGCGTAGAAACTTACTGCTATGTTACATTTGCTGTTGAGTTGTGGAACCTTATACATTAGCTTCTACCGACTACCCCCTTACCAGATCTCCATGTCGTTTGAGGGTTCTTAAGAGCCTGGGGGGTAGTGGGGTCGGAGTTCTCGTTTTCGAGTCCAGGGCTCGTTAGTAGGGTACAGTTTTAGAAATCTTATTTGGTTTCAGTGGCCAAGGTTTCGCAGGTCAATTGAGGGGGGAGAGGGTGTTCTTTCTACCATAGTTCAGATAACTGGCTCATAGATTGTAAGACACGGAGATGGGTTTACAATCAGTGGGTGGTAGTGTTTAGTGTGATCCCAGATTGTTCATGTACTGTTCCAGGTTCTCATTTTATTTCAGGTTCGGAATTGGAATTTGAAGGTATTGAACCGTCAGGTTAGGTGGGGGGAGTGGGGTTTGGAGCGCTGTCCGTCCCAGTACTTTACCCATGGTGCCCATCTTGTTTAATTTTTGTTTGTATACTTGTTTAAAAGTCTTTGCTTGCAGGTTTAGAAAAATAATTGTAAAGTAATGCATGTTCCTTTAAACAATACAAACAAGAAGCTTCCTTCATTGTTATTGACAACGTGCCAGTATGATCACTGGATTATTTTAACTTCTCTTGGGTTCCATTAAAATGTTTTTACTCTCACAATACAAGCTGTTGTAAAACTAGAGAATTAAGGGATATTCTCAGAAAAAGAAATTGTTTGCTTCTGACATATTTAATGTGTGGAAGAGACTAATTCCTCATACTCATTTACTGTACCCACACATATTATATACCGTTTTTCTCGCCATTAAATTGTCTTTATAAAGATACCCTTATTTTCTTTATATCATATAATTTACTTAAACAAAATGATAAAATTTGATGAAAAAATGTAAAAAAAAATCTGTTACACATCTACAACGGCCAAAAAACACCCATGCTAAATAGTTTAGAAATTTTGTCCTGAGTTTAGAAATACCCAATGTTAACATGTTCTTAGCTTTTTTTGAAAGTTATAGGGCAATAAGTACAAGTAGCACTTTGCTATTTCCAAACCATTTTTTTTTTCAAAATTAACGCAAATTGCATTGTAACACTGATATCTGTCCGGAATCCCTGAATAACCCTTCACATGTATATATTTTTTTAAAAGACGACGACCTAAGGTATTAAACCTGAGGTATTTTGACTCTTTTCATGTAGCCATTTTACCACAAATCTATGCCAAACTTAAAAATAAATAAAATAATTGGTGATTTTTTTGACACACATAGCAATTCAAGAATACATGTACTGAGAATGTTAAGGGTTACTGCCAAAGAACACACCAATATGTGTTCAGCAACATCTCCTGAGTACAGTGATACCACCCATGTATAGGTGTGTCAGTATCTCTGGGGGCTAAAAGACCTTATCTGGAGGCTGCGCATTCCAGTTTTCCAACTTGGAATTTTCACAGCTGGTCATCATGCACCCATGTCCTATTTGGGACATTTTTTAAACTGGCCAATGTAATTTACCACCATCAAACCATATATTTTCTTAAAGTAGACAACCCACGGTATTCAAAAAGTGGTATGTCCACTCTTTTTTAGTAGCCACTTAGTCACAAACCCTGGCCAAAATTAGTGTTTATATTTTTGTTTTTTTTGCATTTTTTACACATAAACTGCCATTTCACAGATGACATTTTCAGTATAATAAAACACTCTAAAACACTCATATTTGTGTAGAGTAATTTCTCACGAGTACAACAGTACCCCTCAAGGACATGGTTCTATGGTGATTTGGAAAGTTACAGGGTCAAATATGAGATTTGACAATTTCTGTTTTTATAAATTGCTATTTGCCAGATTGTTGCCTTTTAGACGGTATGGCAGCCCAGAAATGAAAATAAACCTCACCATGACATACCATTTGAAAAAGTAGACAGCTCAGGATATTCAAAATGGGGTATGTCCAGTCTTTTGTAGCAGCCACTTAGTCACAAACACCAGCCAAAGTTAGCATTTATATTTGTTTGTGTGTGAAAAATGCAAAAAAATAATATGAATGCTAACTGTGGCCAGTTTTTGTGGCTACTAGAAAAAACTGGACATACCCTATTTGCAATACCTTGGGTTGTTACTTTTGCAAGTGGTATGCCATCATGGAGGTAATTCTTATTCCTTATTCTATACGGTCTCAAAGTCAACATAACCAAATTGGCAAATTTTTTAGAAAAAATAAAATGGGCAAGCCTTATATTTGACCATATAACTTTCAAAAACACTATAAAACCAGTACATGGGGGAAACTGTTATACTCGGGAGACTTCGCTGTACACAAATAGGAGTGTTTCAAAACAGTTAAATGTATCACAACAATGATATCATCAGTGAAAATGCAGTTTTTGTTTAAAAAAAATGCAAAAATCAAAAAAAATGCTAACGTTCACCAGCATTCGTCACTAAGTGGCTACTACAAAAGACTGGACATACCCCATTTTGAATACACTGTGTTGTCTACATTTGCAAATGGTATGCCATGATGGGGTTAATTCACATTCCTGAGCTACCATATGGTCTCAAAGGGCAGCTTAAGCCCAGCAAACAAATCTAGTAAACTGAAATAGGCAAGCCCTATATTGACCCTGTAACTTTCCAAAACACCATAAAACCTGCACATGGGGGGTATTGTTATACTCGGGAGACTTCGCTGAACACAAATATGAGGTTTTCAAAACAATAAAACTTATCACGATGATGATATCACCAGTGAAAATGCAGTTTTTGTTTAAAAAATGCAAAAAACAAATGAAAACGCCAACTTTGGCCAGCGTTCACGACTAAGTGGCTACTATAAAAGACTGGACATAGTGCATTTTGCAATACCCTGGGTTGTCTACATTTGCAAATGGTATGCCATGATGGGGTTAATTCACATTCCTGGGCTACCAAATGGTCTCAAAAGGCAACATAGACCCAGCGAATCAATCTGACAAACTGAAATGGGCAAGCCCTATATTGACCCTGTCTCTTTCCAAAGCACCCTAAAAGAGGGTGGGAGAGTGTTCCTATAGTTTTAGGAATACATCTTTGTATTCCTAAAACTATAGCGACCTTTAAGTTTGGCCTGTAAATTAGCTATTAAGAGCAATAAGGCTTTGAATTCACATGTGGATATTTTATATACTTGAGCTTCCATGAAGTACATTTGCCATGTTCTCTAATTTAGGCAGGGGCAAAGAAGAAATTAATATGAGTATTATAGGGAACAGAATTAAATTGTGGAAAAGTGGAACAAAATAAAAAAATACAATATCTAAAATAAAAATGAAGTATTATACGAAAACGCCACGAACATACTATTTAACAAAGTATGTGAAGACAAGCCACGATATTGAAATATTGTTTTGCATTTCTATTACCAAAAAATAAATGTGATCCACAAAGACAAATGAAAAATACAGTAAAAAAAAAAAAACAAACAGAAAATTATACTTATATTTGGCAAAGGCATCCACTAACTCCCTAAAGATAATAAAGGTCAGGTTAAAATGAAGGCTGACAGTAAAAAGTAAATAACTTTCCAGATTACTCATCAACAGAAGGGAAATAAAATGTGAGTCTCAAATCAGTACTCACTCAGCTTTAAAAACTGTAGATGTGTTAAACTGTTCTCAGTCCAGAGGTATTTTATGATTCCGCTAATTTCTTCAACTGAAGATCTTTCTCAATCTTTTCATAGTCAAAGTACATAGATTGTGTTTCATCTCAATGTTTACGAAGAGTAAAATAAAACTAGAAAAGCTACAATTTCTGGGGAAATTGTGTGAAGTGTTCTTGCCTCCACCAGTAGTCTACAATATAGCACATTTAATTGCAATGTTGTTGCCCAAAGTGCTTCACAGTTACATTAAAACATACATTTATAAAAACATTAGCAGGTGTACAATATAAAGCTCTTCGCTGTAGGATATATAGTTTTTAAAATATGACCGTTTGAAGATGGCAACCGCCAAAATACTCTGACCTGTGTCAGGCTGGAGCAGCAAGTGATGTCATAGACAGGGCGTCTATGACATCACTTGCTGCTCCAGCCTGGCACAGGTCAGAGTATTTTGGCGGTTGCCATCTTCAAACGGTCATATTTTAAAAACTATAAATCCTACAGCGAAGAGCTTTATATTGTGAGAATCACAAGACCCAGACCTACATCTTGATGCATAAAATGAAGGCACAGTCGCAGTTTAGAAATTTTCCTTCAGGTTTGAGCTGGCTAGAGTGGAGTTTCAATGAATGCCAATGGACCGCGTGTGTTGCAAACAAATGGTCATATTGTGAAAACTATCAGGACTATGTCTTAGCCGTGGACATGTTTAGTGGCAGCAGGGATAGCTGAACGTTTTGATATAAGATTTGTGTAGGTGGGCTTGAAAATGAGGGAGTGATGGCAGTTTAGAAATCATGTCCTGATTTTTCAGCTTTTGCCAGCTCCCATTCTAGTTTGGAACATTTTGCCATTCATTCCCATGGGACCAATTTCACCACAAGAATGACGATATTCCGTGAACCATTCGGCGAAACGTTCCACAAAGTAATAGCAATCCGATCGGGAACAATCCGCACGTTTCGGTATATTACGGTCTATGTAGTGTAAAAACTGTGGGAGAAGTTAGGGTGGTAAATTTGGCTATAATAAGAATAAGAATAATATATATGTGAGATAACATTAAGTGGTCTTGCTATGCAAGGACACTTAATAAAAACAGGCAATACCAATTCAATTATATAACAATGTTTTATTATACCTCTTGGATATATACTGCAAAGAAGGGGGGCATCATAATCATCAAAATATTAATGCAAATACTAAGCCACCTGTTTACCTGCCAGGTGAATTGCTAAACTTAAGGTAAAATGATTCACAAGAGATTCGAATGAAAGCTTCATAAGTAGTGAGTAAAATAATCCAGGCAGATTTACTGAAATGTAAAGATAATGAGAAACACCACACAAGCATACAATAAGTAATCTATTATCTATTGTCATTGACTGCACAAATCATAAGGTAAAAAGGAAATGTACTTAATCACACTTAATTACTTCACTTTTAGATAAGGATCTAGACAAAATCACTATTGTTTTTAGCAAACTTTACTAGGTGAAATACATATACAATATGTAATTCAAAGAATGGAATGATATCTTAGTAGGTCCCTCGTGTTTTTTAGCCAGCTCATCATTTTCTCCAAGTTGCTTTTGACTGTCCACGATACATTTCTGCTATGCCACTGCCTTACCATTGAAGGGATGTCCCTTTGATACTTGGGATATTCTAATTGAGGCATTTTGCCAAATTTAATTTAACGCCAATCAAATTACACTTGAAGAATAGGCGACTTTTCACATTTTCAACCAATGAAAAGATCACCAGGCTTATACCATGAAATGATTAAAAATTCTTACATGCCTCAATAAACCCAAGACAATTATACCATGCAATCACTCTTTAAAAATGCAATTGAATACTCTAGTATTATTGGTTTTGTTTTCGTTTTATTTTACTCTTACAAAATTTATGGTGACGTTGTTTGTTTTTCTCTGCTGCTAATATTACTTGATTAAAAATAAAAAAATAAACATATCCGGCAAAAAAAACCCAAACACAAAGTATTTAAAACCAACATGTAAAAATGTAGTAAAAAAGCATTAATTGTTTTCAAAATTCTACACCAGTACCGGAGTTGCTTTAAAAATTTTCAATTCAGTACAAATCAGTGTCATGGAGCTCCTGTACTCCAACTGAGTACCTCTACCAGGGAGACAGGCTTCTTCTTAATCTATGCTTGATTATTTATAAATTTGAAGGAACCTAGTACCTTATGAGATACAGTGGGACCTCGGTTTACAAATTTTAATGCGTTCTCCAGGACGTTTCTTATTACGAAAAATTTGTAAACCGAAAGGCAGTTTCCCATAGGAATGCATTGAAAATGCATTCCGTCCTGGAGGTCAGAAAAAAAGTCAAAATGAGCTGGCATGGAAACCAACTCACAATGCAGAGCACACAATAAAAGGCATGCAAACAACAAAGCTCAGCTCCCTACCTTTCCACAGCTTGAGAAATGCACCAAAAAGTCCCAAAACAACTGCAAACAATTTCCAGAATTGCTCCAAAACTCGTTGCAAAAGCTGCTCCAACACCTCCACACTCGACGCCACGTGCTACCCACAGGCTCCAGCATGCAGGGGGCGGTGATATAAACCTCCCAGGTGCAATGCATCCTGGGGAAACTCTCTTTGTATTGCGAAAAAAATTTGCAAACCGAGGCATTATTTTCAATGGATTTTCCTTTGTAAACTGAAAATTATGTTAACCGAGGCGTTTGTAAACCGAGATCCCACTGTATTACTATTCGTACCTAGACATTAATAGCAATTATGTCAATTCATGTAAAACGTTTATATTTACATTTTAAGGCTTGTATCAATTAGTCTCAAAATAATGCTTCACGAACTCCACCATTAATAACGTCAAGCAGAATTGCATTCTGGATTACTAACTATCAATCGACTCGTTTGAGGATCACCTCTACTTTTGGCCATTATGAATAAAGCCTGTAAATGAGATGAAATCCTTGAGTCCAAACTCCTAGTCAGAGAACAGCTGTACTAATTACTATTTAGATATCTTCGTTTTGGACAGTGCATATTTACATAGTGTTTCATATATATCCAGTGTATATCAACAGTCAAAATCATTCTTCTTTTGATTGTGGATATTATGTTTCTTTCTTTTACCTCTGCCAGGTCAGCTTCCTCTCTGCTACCAGGGACTCTGGAGTGCTTCAGACCCAGCTGCCGAAGCTTCTTCCACCAGACCAGGCTGGAGCAGGTATAGCTCTGGAGGCCTTCTCTCCTGTAAAGCAGTGATACTAGCTTTTCCCCCACACATTAGTCAAAACTAAATGTATTAGGTAGAATGTTCTATATTGCACAGGACACAGCTATTTATACACAGCAATGTTGACTGTCCCTTCAGGGGGGATCCTCCATACAATGCAATGTACAGTACAGTACAATTGTCCCTCCCCTGCATCAATGTGTCTCAGGACTTAATTACATTATCCCAATTAAAACAATTGGCTCCCTGCTGTGCCCACACAGTCCTAGAGGCATGGCACCCAAAATTTTCATCAGACCCAACTTTCCCTGGTCCATACCCCCGCACAATATATATCCCTGGAAAACTCGTCATCGAGCGCCCTTACTGTAGAAATAGTGCCCTGAGACGACACTTCGTGCCACAGGTACAGTGTATTCAAATTTTACTGGCTCACGGCTATACTACAATCCAGCTAGGAGTTCCGGGCATGCAGCAGCTTATTCTCGGTCTCACAAAAGTGGTTTCTAGACCTCTGGGAAGGGAGCACTCTCAAGCCACAGGTATCCTCCATTACCTCCTTACCTCCTTAGATGGATGCAAACTGCCCAGGTGCTCTGTAAATAGGTGGGGTGTGCAATGCTAGGCTCCAGTCCTTCTTGTTAGGCTTCCTCCCATTCATCATCAGCATTGGGGGCAGAGCTGGAAGGCAAAAGTTACAAGCTGACAAGCTGACTTGGCATGTTGTCCTCAAATAGAATGTCAGCTTGTAACTTTTGCCTTCCAGCTTTGCAGTCCAGTGCCAATTGTGAATGGGTGGAGTCTAATAAGAGGGCTGATACCTAGTGTCATGCCAAAAGCATGAGTTGGTGTTTGATGTGGGTTTATATATGTTAAGAGTTGTTTTTTTGTAAACCTTGGGATGACATTTATTGTGGTCTTTGATCTTGCACCAGGCCTAGACCATAAAACATCTAGATAGCCATCACCAGAGCTGGACACAAGGAATCTCATAGAGTGGGCAATAGACTGCCAGACCAGCCCCCTCTGATCCCCCCCAGGGGTCTGCCCACTGAGAAACAGCTAGTTTAGATATATGAGGGTGTTGGACTATCCAGGGAGGTCAGTTATTCATTTTTCTTTTGTCAGTAACTTCTAGGAGACCTATACCATCTAAGACTCCCACAATAATTCTATATGGGGTAAATATATGTAAGGAATTTCTTGTGTTTTCTCCTATTTTATTTTATGTACTGTTTTGCAATTTGTTATCTGTATGTCATTTATTTCTGTATTTTGTACTCAGCACTGTGAATCCTTTTTGTCAGATTAAATGTTTACTTAATCAGCTTGTGTCTCTGTTCTCTATGAGCTTCACTCTCCAGAGGAAAGCTCAGGTAAACACGTTACCAAAAAGGGTTAACTATATATGTTTTATCAGTAAAAGTAGAACTGTGATACTATAATTCTCCTGTGTGTGGGGTAACCTAAGACGCCCGGGTTTAAAAGTCTTGGTGGTGGCAGTAGAGTATGTACTAAGGGTGTTAGTGTAGAAGGGATTGCAGGGGTTAATTGAGTGGTTGCTGGGACTAGCAACAGGTAACCAGGGGTCTGGTGTCATTAACCCTGTCACTTCCACACTCCCCCCACTGTCTCGGCTGGGCCTATAGCCCACGCACGTGACACCTAGCATAAGGAGATGGAGCCTAACACTATACACCCCGACCTTCCCTCCACATAGTGCTTTACTTAGAGTGCTGGGGACCAAGTGATTTCCGCTTAAGGCTTTACCAGACCTTGGCGCAGTCCTGATTCAAGGAACAGTTCCGGAGTGTTTCAGGGTAACTTCAACTACAGCACTCAATGTGTAAAACGAGTCTAGGCAATCCCCAGAGATCCTCAAGTCTGGCTAAGAAGCACAGTAAGCGTCCCAAAGCCCCCCTACTCCTCCCCATAGTTACAATAGCTCGTTTTAGGGGCTCTTGGGATCAGGTCCATAGTATGTGGGCAGGAGGCTGGTCTTTAAGCCTCTCCAAAAGTCTGTGGCACAGGAGCTTCCATCACAATAAGTATTTAGTGAATAAACTCAATTTTCTCAAATTCAAGAACAGTCTGTTTCAAAATAAAAGGACCGTGAACTACCCAAATCACTGACATAGGGAGAACCTGAACACTTACTGGGCAAACAATTCTGGGGTTAGGATCAAGTAGCCTGTCCTTCCTTCCTTATATTCTCAAAATAAATGCAGACACATGTTATTCAGCTGTGCATTGTATAGAGTATTGCGCTGTATAATAGATCACAGATTTCAAAATGTTTTGCTGATTTGTAATACAAGAAATCCCTAAATATATTTTATGAAAGCACACTTGAAATAGACTTTATGCTATTTCGTTTGATATTATTTAAGGCAATTTTTAATCATTTCCAAATTTCATGGAAAAGGAAAACAATGGTTTTATATTTTTATTTTATATTAAACAAATCTTGAATATGTGTAATTGTCTGCTTAATCCTGGAGCCAGTTTGTATAAACACACGACTGTGGTATGGTGGTGACTACTGTATGTAAAAAGCGCTGACTTACTTACTTAATCTGCAAGATCATTTATATTTATCATATCCATTCTTAAAATCCTTTCAGTCTAATTTAGGCATAGCACAAACGAATGTTGTATATACATCTAGAGGGCATGGGAGGTAATAGTATATATAATGATCTACAAACTTACTGTAATTAGAAAAATGGTCACAACAGAATAGCACATAATTTAGCTATCTCAAATTGTGTTTATATTTCATTGTCATTAAGTCTTAAACCTTTTAATACCTTACTGTAAGAACAAGGGTGGACATTATGTTCTGTGAAATGGTAGTCATTATAGGGATGAATATCAAAATGTTTGAAAAGTGTTGCAATTACTTGGGAATTCCATGGAATCAGCAGGCACATTTTATTGGTGACTACTACTCCTTTACATCTTTAACCCACCTTAAAAATGAACACTCCACACACCTAAGGGGCTTAAACATACTAAAGTACTCTGCCTGAAGAGTGTGTCCTTTTTTCATTTTAGAAAAAGTCTAGATTTCAAAAGAAAGTGTCACTTTTATAAATTAATCTTGTCACACCCCCATGGTTGTCAATCAGACAGTCGGTCTTTTTAATTCCTGGTTTGTTTAGCTTTGGAGCTAAACTCAAGAGGCGGCAATTGCCCAGAGCAAAGGCTTCTCAATGAGCTGCATTTGGAAGTCTGTGATTGGACAGCCACAGAAATCCTGGGTGGGTATAGAAGGGGAGGGCTTGCAAAGGCAGCAGACAAGAGATCTGCAGGAAGGAGAATCACTACAGAGTCATGATATGCTCTTCATATTTTTTTACAGGAACTGTGCCAAAACTTGATCAAATAAAATTATTTATGAAGAGCACAGTTGAAGAAATGTTTAACCTGTCATAATCATTTTATTTATTTTAATAATTATTGCTCCACTTTTAGTGGCCTACACTCTCTTTGTGAATACTTCATACTTCTATTCTTTTATCCCAAGGTGTTCCTTAGTTTAGTCTTGTTTGTAGCATCCCAGTAGCTAGATAGTACAGTGGATATGTCCACTAAGTAACTGTCCTGCGTGTGTACTTCATCTTTAGTGAGAAATGTTTTCGAGTGAGATTTATTTTCCATTTGCTTTTTGCTATTGGGAAAAGTCTCTGACAGCTTCAAATTGGTTGCTGATTAGTATTGTGTTTTTTTACCCTTTTTGTGTGGCAGTTTTTTCACCTTCATTCTCTCTTTACTCAGTGCTATGAATTTTGGATATATTTGCTAACACACCCCTAAGGGTACCACCTTTAGCCACTTATTGTATCACATAAAACATTACTCATCTATTAAAAGTTATATTAACGAGGGCGGAGCCAGCAGCCATACTGGCAAGTCGCACATCACTCCAGCTCCGAGCACACTTGCACCAAACGGGTCTAAACATCAAAAAAAGAAAAAAATCGAAAAATCACTGGCAATAACTGCACATGATACTCACCAACAGTCATTGGGCGCTGGAGCAAGAAGAGCAAGCCTGATCGACCCCCAGCCGATAACGCCGATTTACTCTGTAGGCCGCCCTCCTCACAGAGGCCTGTCATCCATCCCGCACTACCAGCGAGGAATCCTTGTATGATGAGTTGCCCTTCACTCTCCACAGAAACAAAACTAAATTGGTTCTCGGCCTGCCTTGACAACTCGGAGCTCAACACAGCAGTGCATGAGACCCGCATTTCTACCTTGGAGCAGTCCCTAGCCAAACTCCAACACTCACAAGTGCAAACCGATGAACGCATGGCGGCACTGTAAGACAAGCGGAGATGGAAGGGCATCAAAGTTCACGGCATCCTGATACTGTGGAGGTGGCCGAATTCCCGCACTTCATCTGCAATCTGCTCTCTATGCTCTTCTCTGCCAAGCAGGCAAAGGCTATGACCCTGGATGGATGATACCGCATACCCGGTCCCGCTACAGGTACACAGAAGCCCGGCAGAGACATAATCCACCGCTTCCAACAGGGATAAAACCTCACAGCCTTCATGGTGGCAGTCCACCACAAGACACTCTGGTTTGAGGAGCATAACCTCACCTTTTACGTGGACTTATCCAAGGCCACCATGGACTGGTGTAGATCTCTGCGACTGCTCACACAGGCACTAGCCACAAACAAAGTGCCATACAAATGGGGTACGCCTCGCTGCCTACTAATCACCTGGGACACGGGTACACTGAAAGTCCTGGAGGCTACTGAGATGCCTGGGATCCTTTTTCCATCTGGGACTATCCACAAATGCCTCTGAGACCGCACCCCAGCCAACATCGGCAAACTGGGACCCAGAGAGGATCATACCGTTTATACCAGCAGCCCTTCAACAGTTACTGTGCGCTGATTGCGCCGAAGACCTTACTATTGTGCCCAAAACGCACACTCCTGCATGCCTCACTGTTATCATACCTTAAATTTATTTTGTTTATTACTGTTATAGTTTTGGTTATAAGCGAGGATATGGCTCTGGTTTACACTCCAAAGTGCCTTGACACCGCCTCTCAGGCACCACTAACGGTCATAAGGACCCTAAGAATTCTCAGCTATGTACTGCTACATATATCATCACTTCTTAAGGGGGTCTCTAGCCCCCTCGAACAACCTAGAGGTACAACTCCTCTTGGTCAGAATATACTACACTGGTGGCACACGCTACACCATATCCTTAAGTACCCCCTTCACTGCTTAATATTTTTTCTTAGCCTACGGTGGGTATTGGATGCAGTATACTACTTTCTGTTACGTACTACATATATTAAAAAAATATAAAATCTCACGGCCTAGAATGATTCACAATTATCCATGTTACATGCAGTTTTTCAAGTTTATATTATGTATTTCTTACCATTTAACTGCTCTACTGTATTGTATGATGATTTTTATCTGACCGTGAATAAACAAAGGCTGACAAAAAAAAAAGTTGTATTATCATTAAAGGCCAAACTGTGCAACAAATGCACACAGAAGCCCTGAGTTAAAATGTAACTTTTTACTAAAATGTGTAAGATTGAATGTCCCCCTCCCCCCCACACAATATCATTATGGTTCGCTGGCTCACTGTTGGGGCACAGGGAATGGACAGTGATATGTCCACCACCATTTTTTAAATTGAAGGCCCCGCCCAATGCCTACGGCTGATCTCATTGGTAGGGGGGCCTGTATCAGGTCCCTTCTACATGTTACTAGCAACTGGGCAGCAATAGCTGTCATGCTGCTGGTCTTTTATTATCGGAAGCAGCCACTGGCATGGTGAGTAGAGGCATGGGGGAGGTTTTAAACCTCCAATGTACTACTTTGGGGGTTATATTGACCCCCAGGAGTTTTTATGTATTTATTTTAGAATGACTAATGGTTAGTTTTTAAAAATGTCTGCTAAATGTGTTTACAAAGCACATTTATCTGAGGATTTTTCTCAAGCATATGACTCTTGTAGCCGGCATTTAGTCCAGCCAAAATTTGATAAAAAATATTGACCTAGTCCAGTTGATAATTCTCAACTGTGTTTTGCTGATAGTATTGAATTGAGGTCATAGTATGCAGCTCAAACAGAAATTGTCGTTCAAGTGTTCTACATAAAATATCTAGCTGTTTCTGCGTTGGAGGAGTGCCATATACAATACTTTCTGAAAGAGTAAAAGTATTACCAGATACTTCATGGACTATGCTTTGATTTGTATATTGCTTTAAGGAAGTCTGTTTATTGCAAAAATGGTTGCAATAATAACTCTATTTAGTTCTAGCTCGCACACAAAGGAGACTGTAAATACGTATAAGGAAAATGTAAAATAATTTGATGCATGTGGAATATCTATAAATATATATTATTTATTATAATTACAACACTATACTGAACCATAAATGACTTGTATAGCTATAAGTACCTCATAACTCTAAATAGTGGCACAATATACTTATGGGATCTTTATAGTAGTGGCACACACTTGGACTGTGCAAGTATCCATGAAAATAATAAATAATAATAATAAATCTGTTTTCATAAGTAAATCCTTGAGATTTTTATTTCTTTTATAGGCTATTCTGAGTGGTACTTTGAATATAGTACTCAGTGACTGGTCAGTAGATGATATATCCCAGTCATTTAGCTTAAAAGTTTTTTATCTGCGCGCTAGTAGTTTCTATTTAATTGGTAGCACATATTGCCACATATATATATAGTGGTTTCTGCAGTAATATATTCTAGCTTGGTGGCAATAGTTGCCAGATTTGATTTGTGTTTTTTATATCTTGATCCATAAGAAGGATTTTTTTTACTCAGTAGTTATGGTCCCCTATCTTTTTTGTTCATTGTTTTTTATTTAGCAAGTATGTATGTTATCATTGCTATTTATGCACAGCAGTTGTGGTATTTGTACCCATATTTGTACTTGTCTCTCACTGGTGCACACTCATTCACACTCAGGACACTCTTACCATACATTTATATTCTATACACACCTCTTCTTTATTAGCTGTCACCTTTTGTACACTTTACACAATTTTTTCCCTCACCCTTATGTTGTTCACTGCTTTGTAGTACTTTTTTCCACATTTTATCACTTTTATTTCTCTTTCATCACACTCTTTCTGTGCCACATATTTTATTTTATTGCTCTGACATATTTTTACTGTATAGCTGTCTCTTTGTGGATCTTTAGATACTATTTTGGATACATTTGGTACAGTATCTTACACTCTGCGCTGTGTGTCTCTCCATTATACTTGTTTTAAGTCTCACGTTAGGTGGAGGATTTGGTTTCCATGGGGATCATGTACACTAGCCGTCAGGACATCCACTTATGCACGTTAGTATTATGCTTGACGTAATTACGCGGTATCATGTTGATGCGTGTCCGCGCATGCGCACATTATTGGATCACTTCCGGGTTCAGGAACACGGACGGGTACTAACACACACCTTTGGTAAGTCACTTATTTATTATTCTGTGTATATTATTATTATTATTATCACCATTTATATAGCGCCAACAGATTCCGTAGCGCTTTACAATATTATGAGAGGGGGGATTTAACTATAAATAGGACAATTACAAGAAAACTTACAGGAACGATAGGTTGAAGAGGACCCTGCACCAACAAGCTTACAGTCTATAGGAGGTGGGGTATAAAACACATTAGGACAGGGGATAGCAATCAAATAAGGTGGGAGTGAAGCAGAGCTGGAGGAGAGAGTAGAGAGCAAGTGACAGGTATGTAAGGTAGAGGTTACTCTGGGAGGCCATAATCTTTCCTAAAGAGATGGGTTTTAACGCACTTCTTAAACGATTGAAGACTAGGGGAGAGTTTGGGGTAGCCAGGCTATTCCATAGGAAGGGAGCCGCCCGCGAGAAGTCCTGCAAGTGCGAGTTGGCTGTACGGGTGCAAGCAGCGGGCAGGAGAAGGTCACAGGCAGAGCGGAGGGACCGAGAAGGGGCATACCTATGGATCTGTGAGGAGATATAAGAGGGGCTATAATTGTTCAGTGCTTTATATGTATGGGTTAGCACTTTGAATTGACTCCTATATGATACAGCTAGCCAATGTAAGGACTGACAGAGGGGTGAGGTGTGAGAGGACCGACTAGAGAGGAAAATCAGTCTGGCGGCGTCATTCATTACAGACTGTAGGGGGAGCAATACGGCTTTTGGGAAGACCTAGATATATTCATGTGTTTCACTGATTGTTATTGATCTTGATAAAAACCCAGGAGGGTCGAAACGTTGATTTACTTTTCAATACGCAGTTAAAAAATCCCTGTGGAGTGCTCTGTTTCTTTACTTTCTATTATGCGCTGGAAGCACACAGGTATTATCAGATTTACATATTTTGTCAATGGTGAGTGCCAGAGACTGTTGGATTGTTTAATTTATATATATATATATATGTGGGAGCATATGATCCAAACTCCAAAGGATGCAGGCACAGTAAGCCCTTGCTGAGGCCATGTAGTCTCATGTATCGCTCAATACCTCGGGATCCGCTCTGTCATCTGAGGCCTCTAATAAAGTGTTAAATGTTCTGTTCTTCTGCTCCTCCCTACTTGCTCAGAGCCATATTATACACATTCTATTCATAAATACAAGTATTATGCAATTATTTTTACCATTTTTCCAAGTGGATTAAAGCATGTGTTTTCATGTAAAGACCAGCTTTTGTGTTACATTATTAAGCAGTGGTGTAACCTGCACATGCTACTCCTAAGTAAAGTACTTAAAGTACATTCCACATATTATCTGTTACACTGAATGGTCTACCTATCTCTGACAACGTTATTTTAATATTTAATTAGTGGTCCCAGACGGACAGATGAGCTGTATGCAGAAATTCAAAGTAACTGCATAAAACCCTTTAAATGTATTTATATCCCCTTGACAGGGCATGATGGCTGATTTTGAGCCTGCCCCCTGAGAAAGAGGGAGACCCTCAGAGGTCTATTGAGTTTGGAGCTTTGCTTTATGATGTGAGTGTGTGCAAGAATGTGTAAATTTGTGTATGTCTGTCAAGTGAGTGTGTGTGTCTGTCAGTGAGTGAGTGTGTGTGTGTCTGTCAGTGAGTATGTGTGTGTCTGTCTGTGTGTGTCAGTGAGTGTTTGTGTGTCTGTGTGTCTGTGTGTTTGTGTCAGTGAGTGTGTGTGTGTCTGTCTGTGTGTCTATCAGTGTGTGTGTGTGTCAGTGAGTCTGTGTGTGTCTGTGTGTCTGTCAGTGAATGTGTCTGTGTGTGGCATGTGTCTGTCAATGAGTGTGTGTGTCAGTGAGTGTGTGTATGTCGGTCAGTGTTGTGATTGCAGCAGCTGGACAGTGGAGAATCTGGAGGTTCACGAAGGGATGCAACGCCACGTCACATTCCAACGTGACGTCTACATGCTCCACCTTCACAGGGTTCCAAGAAGTAGCAGGAGGATCCATACTGGCAGCGGCAATGTGAGTGGAGTCTGCTTGTTGGCTAGAGTGGGGTGCTGGGATTTAGTAGAGGCGAGTACTGGGATTTTATATATGGGGAGGGACTGGGATTTAATAGAGGGGAGGACTGGGATTTAGTAGAGGGGGTACTATGGTTTAGTTGAGGGGGGTGCTGGTTTTCTATACTGTAATTTTCTAAATAAACCTACTTTCTATGAAAATGTAAGTTGATCTTTTTTTTTTTTTGCGGACCACATAAACTTAAACCTTGTTTATTTGGCCCGTGCTAGACTTTTGAGGTTTGACATGCTTGTGCTAGAGGGAGTGGGGAAATGAGACACAAAAGGTAAATCTAGGGTAGAAAAGTAGGTTGCAAGGATAATGATCATTGAGGGCTTATTGTTTTGTTTTGATGACAGTTGCAGGAGCGGAATCATGGTGCGGGGAGGGAAAGCTAATTTTATAGCTGAGCTGTTTTGACCTACCATTTGCAATTTTGTGTCAATTTTTCACAATTCTCTATTTATTCAATGACTTTAATTAAGTTGCAGCAAGCACTAAATCTTCTCTCTCTAATATAGACATTGTTGCTGAGAGACTTTTACCAATTTGGCCAGCTGCCATTCATTAGGTAGCATGTGTGTCAAACATGCATTTGGAAATATCTCTGGTGTAATCCTGTACCATCTCACACCCATACATGCAGGACTCAGCAAATGCATGGGAACAGTAACAGAATTTTTTTTTTTTTAAATCTCTTTTCAAGGGTTATAAAAATCTAAGTTTTAAGGCATACACTAAATCAGATATTTCAAAACAAAGTATCCTCCTCCACACCAATAAGTGGATTGGAAATGCACCTTCAGACCTGAGACACTGCAGCTCTTCCTTTGCAAACATTACAGCATTTATGTACTAACACCAGTACATAGCAAGAATGTAAAAGACTCCATGTTTAACTTTGGATGGCACCCCACTATGCCCAAGTCAATACATCATCACAGGTACAAAACAAACAAAAAACACATCAGCCACACAAAGCTGGTGCAAGGATTTTTGTCTATTATTTATGAGTTTTGCCATTCTTGTCAATGTTCTGTGCTGTATGATGATTTTACGTCATGATAAGTTAAAAGTTGCTAGCTCCTTTTGCATGGGTAGCAGCAACTCTCCATGGGTGTATACAAAGGGTGTTAATTCAGCATGCATGGTCAATGTCTGCAGAACTCACTTTGAACTTTAAGACAATTATGTTTACCTTTAAAGGACCAAACCCTGTTCTGTCATTCGGGCTAGCATTATGTTAGCATTACTCAATGTCCATAAAAGGAATAGTACTTTCACACCGTTTCTTTTTTTCCTTCGTAATGCTGTGTCATTTCTCTTGTATGTCATTACATAACTTTTACATTTTATACATTTTTAAAATGTTCGTCTAATTGGACACTTTCCAATATGTTTAAAGTATGGAAATAAAATGCATTGCTGTAACGGAGCATTCTGTTCTTGGTGAATATTTGCAGAATATAATTTCGCCAAAAGCATCACCTTTCCTGCTCTACAAAAATTATTCTGTCGATGGACACAAGGAATGAATATATACTCAATGCTCAAGTTTCATTATGCTATAGGATAGAGCTATATTTCAAATTACTGTAACTAATGTTTTCAACATTGTTAGTAGTTGGAAAGATAAGTTTTCTAAGTTTGTTTATTAACTGCTGAGTTTTTTTGTACTTTAAAGGACCACTCTAGGCACCCAGACCACTTCAGCTTTATGAAGTGGTCTGGGTGCCAGGTACCTCTAGGATTAACCCTTTTTTTATAAACATAGCAGTTTCAGAGAAACTGCTATGTTTATACTGAGGGTTAATCCAGCCTCCAGAGCCTCTAGTGGCTGTCTCATTGACAGTCGCTAGAGGCGCTTGCGTGCTTCTCACTGTGAAAATCACAGTGAGAGCACGCAAGCGTCCATAGGAAAGCATTGTAAATGCTTTCCTATGCGACCGGCTGAATGCGCGCGCGGCTCCTGCCGCGCATGCGCATTCAGCCGATGACGTCGCGAGCAAGGAGGAGAGGAGGAGTACAGCTCCCCGCCCGGAGCTGGAGAAAGGTAAGTGTTTAACCCCTTCCTCTCTCCAGAGCCCGGCGGGAGGGGGTCCCTGAGGGTGGGGGCACCCTCAGGGCACTATAGTGCCAGGAAAACGAGTATGTTTTCCTGGCACTATAGTGGTCCTTTAACTGGTGGCTAAATAGTGGTCAGAAGAACTTTTCAGGTATAACTCAACAAATTGTCTCCACATGAAATAGTCAAGCAAATACCAGTCTTGGGTTTATGAGGACATGGAAAGTCCATTAGGAACTCAGAAGCAAGATTCTACTAAGATGTACAGAACTTCTCATGTCTCCATAGCTCCACATATTTTTCCAAGCTAAACAGGTTCAGGAAAGCTCTCGTTAAGTTTATGTTACCGTATAATCTCCTTGATCATTTGTAGGATTTTTTCCATTAGCCCCTGATGCGTAAACATGGTGTCCCTCAACTCAACTCAAATTAGACCCTTTGAAGTTTCAGGAAAGCTGCCATGACATAGGCAAGTGCACACACCAGGATTTAGTTAGAGTTTAATGTGCTCTTATATATGTCTGTTCCTCAAATTTAGAGTTGCATCTACTGATAATGAAACTTACAAAATTTACTTCAAATGCAGGCTTGAAAATAATTTGCAACTCACCTGAATTAGATTCTTTTCCCAACTATAAATTAATTACGTAATATATGATGTACAATTCTGTTTTTTTTCCAGTTTTTCTAGAGTGGGAATAGAGAGTAGTAAAAATTGATCATGTGTAAATTCTCATTTTTATAACGGCTTATTGAATGGGATGCAGCAAATAAAACCAAATTTAAAGCTGCAACATTTGAATATTAATCACATTTGAATATTAAGGTTTGGAATAAAAATTTATAAATCCATATGTGTGTTATCCCACGTTAAATAAAAGTCTATTCACTGTCAGGATTAAATGGGTGTGAGGACAAAGGGGAATTGAAAATAGGAGGCACAAATAGCCGGGATTATACTGTACTATATATATATATTTTTCAGTTTAGTGAATAACTTTGTAATTAGTTAGTTATGATGAGTTGACAATCCTAATCTGTACATAAATAGCTAAGATTAGACAAGTACCCAACTCGTGTAAATCTGAATATTTTTTTTAGACTTTATTCGAGCTTCGTAGCTATTTTTCTGCCTTTATCAAGTCAGTAGTCAATTTACCATAATGCACTGTTAATTGAATAGACCTCACGGTGTGTGTATGTGTATTCTTGCATATATATATTCAGAAGTAAAACATTCACAGGACTATGTATAATTTTTATTTAGGCAATACTCAGCATTTTTACATGAATACATATTTATATAATAGATCTATATTACATGTATATTTACATCATATATATCTTCTGTATGTATATGTATAACATGGTACTGACTTTTAGTCAAATTATATGCCTTACCATTCCATGCCAGCTCTATTGATTTCTTCCCACCAACACTCAGTAGGTTCCCCAAGATCATGAGGAGTGGGCATGCATCCATAGTTCCACTGTCTATCTGATCCTTCTTTTTTGCTGAATGTACTCCTTATTGCAACTATTACTTGCCCGTGTGGACATTGGAAATTAAATCCCTGTCTGAACAGATTGACCCAACGATCTTCATCTGTGTAGTCGTGTTGCGAGTAGTAGTAATCATATTGTGCCCATGTTGTAGCCACCAGCTGTAGATATAAGCCGAGCAGCAACAGCATCATGTTGTCTTTACTTCTGGCACAGGCGATTATTCTTGCTTTTCTGTTCTCCCTCTCTTTTATTCTTATTAACATTTGGTTTCCAGATGTTCAATGCATCGAGCCAAGTGCAGTGTGTCATAGCTTTGCAAAGAAAAAAAACCCACAGAAATCTAAAATGTTACAATGCTGTAAGTTAGACTTTTAAGGTGGACTTTTGTTTGTCCTTCTAAAAGCAGGATTTTACCGTATATTGCAAGATTCTAAAGAAAAAACAAATTGATTAGCCACTGACTAGTAAATTGAATTACACTGAAAATTGCATTTGCAAAATCTAGACAAAAATATGGACATTGATTCATTTTTTCCCATTAAAGGGACACTATAGGCACCCAGAACACTTCAGCTCATTGAAGTGATCTGGGTACAGTGTCTCTATTGCACTGAGTGCTGAAATGTAAAGTTTTAGAGAAACTGAAACAGCCTCTAGTGTTTGTTTACTAGTGGCACTTCCGGAATGTTACCAGACCTTTGGTCCGCTAACTGACGCTGGACGTCCTCAGAGGGAGCTAAAGTGATAAGAATTCACTGACACTATAGTATTCCTTTAACTTTATTTTAATAATTTTTTTCTTAAAGGGACATGTGACTAATTCCCCTTTTTCTATGAGTTTGCCACGAGTTTTTGGAGGGGCCTGTTTGCCAGCCTCCTACCCTGTGACTATGGCCCCTGGGATGTATTGTGTTCAGGGACACTGTTGGTGCCCTCTTTGGCATTTGGAGTTAGCACTTCGAACAGTCGAAGTAGTCGAAGTGGCCGCCATTTGACATTTGACCATGTGGCGGCAGCCATCTTGTTTGTTCAAACGTGTTCAGCTGTGTTTTGTCTTCGAGTTCATGGAACTTAAATCGGACACGCGACGGCACAAACACCGTTGAACAGTTACCTCCCAGGGAACTTCGTCTATTCGAATGGTAGTTGAACGGCGTTCAGTGAGTCGAAGCCCACGAACAAGGGACATACACAGACTATACTCATAAACGGCTTTGTTCGATAATTCGAACAATACTTCAACTATTGGAACTAGACCGGGTCACACAGCCAAATTCTCTTGAACTATTTTGGGCATGAAACCATGTGTGTGGTCGGTCAAAAAGAGACTTCCAGGAATTTCCTGAACTCCTGCTCTGATTTGGGCGATTTTTGGATATGTTGTTCACCCAGATCAGGACTATGGGAATATGTTGTGGATTGGGGTATTTATTATACTTTGTAAAAATGTGTTTTTTCTGCCTGGAGATAATTAAGTTAGTGCATTATCTGCCCTAATTATCTCACAGGCAGAGAGGAGGGAATTATCTATTTGTATTGGGAGTGTCACATTTTGTCACTGTATTGTTATTGGCAATAATCTTTGTGTCCCTTTGCCCAACAAGGTCCACGTGGGTGTCAACCTTGTTGGGAAACTTGCATAAAAGGCCAGCTGTGGCTTCCATTAAACACACTTGTTTTACCCTCCATGAAGTCTAGGCTCACGTTTGGGGAATTGGAGAACTGCATACACTCTGGGGATTGCTATAATCACTATACTCCCCTGAGTATAATCACTAAGCTCTTGTAAGAGCTGTTCCTGCTACGCTCTCTCTCTAGACTAGGAGAGGTCTACCTACTGGAGCTGGATCCTGGCCTTGGGTCCATGGTGGGTGGAGGACGGTGAAACCCCAGCCAAGCTGCAGCAGTAAGTGGGGTTTACGGTGGTTATGGTGTTCCAGTGCAGTGCTGATGGTACTCGCAAGTACTAGGAAGCAGCGACCGACGGAGGTACCCAGTCAGGGTGCCAGGCAGTCCATCACAGGACACTATAGTCACCAGAACAACTTTCAGAGAAAATGCAGTGTTTACATCCTAGGGATACCTCCACTGGACACTCCTCAGATGGCTGGTAGAGGTGCTTCCTGGGGCAGTGCTACACACTGTACAGCACTGCCATTCAGTGTCTCCACCCTCTGCATTGAGTCACTGAACTGTCCTAATAGAGATGCATTGATTCAATGGATCTCTATGAGAAGCTGCTAATTGGCCAGGTCTGTGTTTAACTTTTGCTGGTTCTGCCCTGATCTGCCTCCTTGACAGTTTCAGCCAATCATATGGGAAAGCATTGTGACTGACTCACAGAATCACTTCTGATTATGTCAGTCAAGCAGGCAGATCAGGGGCAGCATCTGCAGATCTATATACAAGTAAGGTTTTACTATATTTAGGGAAGCAACGGGGAACCAAAAGATGCTAGATGGTGTTTTTTTTACACTACAGGGTCAGGAATATATGTTTGTGTTCCTGACCCTATAGTGTTCCTTTAAATCACCAGTATTCTCTATTTAATCAATAAAACTCCATTACAAAGTATTCTAGCTGTATCAGAGTATACCCTGTGATAAAGGTTTGTTTAGATATGTTGAGATGTTTTTTATAGGTGGGTGATGATACAGGTGTTGTCAAGGATTAGCACTGCACCTTGCAACATATTCCAACAAACCCAGCTGTCAGTTCATAGCTTCCAGATGTACCTTGCCAGCACATGAAAGCGGCAGAATTACTTTATTCTATTTTATTACTAAATGCATATTTCTTTGTCAGAATCTCTTGATGCAACATTTCAAAGAGTGCCAATATGATATAAACATTATGTGAAGCAAGGGTGCCCAGTCTCTCATGTACATTCTTGAGAAATTATTTTTGTATGATGTCTGCCTTTAACCCCTTAAGGACACATGACATGTGTGACATGTCATGATTCCCTTTTATTCCAGAAGTTTGGTCCTTAAGGGGTTAAATACACACAGAATGTGCGCACATGCATACATTCAAGTAAGATATGCTGAGGATTTGGATCTATTTAAATAGACATTGTTCATATTATTTCACTAAAGTGAGAATTCACAATGAATTTTAAAATTTAGGCCAAAATTGTCAAATTTGAAAAACAATCTTCAAATCAATAGTGTTTTTAGTTTAGCTAGTTTGAACTTGTGAAATTCACTTTGAATTCCCAGCCATTCTCATTTTAGCGAGTAACCCTGATTGTGCATTCTATTCATTAGATGTGGTTATACTTTAAAAAGTGTATTATTCAGTATTTCAAGTTAATTTCAAAACTTAAGTCAAATTACCCAACTTGGAAAATCTTCAGTGAGCTAAAATCCCGGTATAAATATTTAGGCCTAATATTTGAAATTCACTTTGAATCAATGATGATTAAAGGACCACTATAGTGCCAGGAAAACAAACTTTCTGGCTCTATAGGGTCTTTGGGTCCCCCCCACCCTCTGGATCCCACTCCCGCCAGGCTGAAGGGGGAGGATGGGGTTAAACCCTTACCTTTCTCCAGTGCCGAGGGAGCCCGAGGGACTCTCCTCCCTCTTCCGACGTCATCCACCGCGCGCGCATTCAATCAGTCCATCGGAAAGCATTTCTTAATGCTTTCCTATGGATGTCAGCATCTTCTCACTGTGAAAATCACAGAGAGAAGCGCGGAAGCATCTCTAGTGGCTGTCAATGAGACAGCCACTAGAGGCTGGATTAACCCTAATGTAAACAGTTTACAGCTGAAGGATTAACACTAGATGGACCCGGCACCCAGACCACTTCATTGAGCAGAAGTGGTCTGGGTTCCTATAGTGGTCCTTTAACAAACTCTTGAGTAAGCCTGTGAGATTTGGCCACTGAACTTCGATGTAGCTAACTGAAATCAAAATAGCAAAATGCAGGTTAAAGTAGCCAAGCTGTGACTATAGATGAAATGGCAACATTTTCCAGATCAATTATTCTTTCCTAAACTTTGCTATTCCTATTTTAAATCAATTCAGTTCAGTGTTTGAGTGTACAAAATATTAGGTATTCTTAAATCTATCAACATTGATGGTTCTGTCTAAGCTCCATAACCTGCAGCCCCTTTTAGGTTGCCTCCATTTTTACCCTCAGTTGCCTCAGTTGTCGTTTGGACATTAGTTAAAAGTATTCCATTGAGGAACTTACTTACCCAGCAGGCTCTTACAGTTCTGTCAAAATTATTGTTAGTGACTGCTCTCTGAATAGATTTTTCCATTCCAGCTCACAAACCCAGTGACTAAGTAAGCCACCATATTTAACCAAGTTTATTCCCATGGTCCCAAAACATTCCCTATACATTACTACACTTGTGGGTATTAAAGGGTATTATCCTGCTGAAACACCAGCTTGTAGCTGGCATGCTTGTGCTATGAAGTAATATACCCTGGTCAGGTGAACCCTCCCCCCCTTCTCCCCCAATGTATATAAGGAAATGTAAAATTATTTTTGTTTACATATTGTACAAAATGCACATGCAAGTGTATAATGATAAAATGGATACTGTATACTGTAGGTATTGTATTATATCTGAGTGCTGGTAAGTAATCTGCAACAGTATATGCACAGCATGTATATAAGTAAATTTGTGCATTCTGTAAATGCAGGTATGTAGTGAACAAATCAATTCATGAGGTATATAAATGTAACTACATGCTACATAAGTGCATTCACACACTAAAATCCTATAATGTTATAGACAACATAGATTTAAATGTTACGTAAAATTATCTATCTTAGCAAACAAATATATCGATTCAATTACACCATATGGTCATATAATGTTAAACCCACCACTAGGTTACAGAACCCCAATATCGGTGGGTCCTACACTAATTTTAACATCAGAGATTAATAAGATAAATGTAGAATTTACAGCTTATATTGTTACTGACAAACTACATTCACTTACACATTATATGTATGTCTGTATGTAGTCTGCAGATATATGCAGCGTGCAAGTTTAAATGTAATTTAGTATTCTGTAGATTCCAGCCAAGTCTCTCCCAATAGGCACCAGTAAAGATAAATAACATGAATTATATGTCTGTTCAGATGCAGAAAATGTCCCAGAATTTACACGAGAATTGTGACCCGAGTATAACCCTGTCTGACTCTGACATCATGCTGCCTGTCCTCCATTTCAGTAACTTCTGCAGAGCATTTAATCAATACCCACAGAGAGTGGGGCAGCTCAGTCCTTTACCATTCAAATAGAAAGAATGTAAAATATTATTGAGGGAGATTGTATTCTCTCACAAACACATCCACACACTGTGTCCAGTCAAATCATGTAGCATAAATCCTTTGACGGAAGCTGCAGCAATGAAAAATAAAAATGAATAAAGGAAAATTCTAACTGCTACAGCTAAAGCATGTTACAGCCCCCCCTCCCCCCTCACAACTCATACCTTAGTCCTCCCATTGCGCAAGAGACCACATGCTCATATGCTTTAAAATGTTTATTTTTCTTTTTTAAAAGGCGTTTATCACCATAAACTTATGTTTCACCAATTGTTTCCTCTTCTACTTATCTGTTAATCTGTTTTACTTTTGTTCTTTTTCAATATTTTTTCTTGTAAAATATATAAAACAAAAAAGAGACCACTTTGTCTTATGTATTTCTACAAAGCATGACAGATTTTGACAAAGGGTGGAGCTTAAAGGGATACTTTAGTGTAAGGAATACAAAGCTGTATTCCTTAAACTATACTTCCCTCTGTCTCCCCTCCCTCGTGGCTCCTGACCTGGCATTGTAAAGGGTAAAAAACCTCCACTTGGTACTGTAACGGGTCAGTTCTCCGCCTCCTCTGACATCACCCAATGGGGGGCTAATGTGCATGCAATGCTTTCCTATGGGTTTTCTTTGACGCTAGATGTCCTCATGCAGAGTCCGAGGACGTTCATCATCTGTTAAGTGACCAAAAGTCGCCAACAAAGCAGGAAATACCTTTAGTGGCTGTCTGATTGACAGCCACTAGAGGCAATCTGGGTCCTGCAGATGTCCTCATGCAGAGTCCGAGGACGTTCAGCATCTGTTAAGCAACCAAAAGTCGCCAACCAAGCAGGAAATACCTCTAGTGGCTGAAAGGGTTAATGTTGTAATGGACTCTAATCCCCTCGGTTCTCGATCCCTCGGTCACCATAATCAACGTTGATGGAGGATCATTGTAAGCAATAACACACGGACAACAGCTTTACAAGACTCTCAAATGAGTGTATTCCAGAGCTGGCTTTTATACATAGTTTGCTTACATTAGCCATGGTATATGCAAATACAGTACAGACTATAAGATTTATTACTTCCTTATATTACGTTATTCTGACAATGGAAAGATAAGCTTTTGCATACGTCTGGAAAAGAATATCCTGAAATCGGAATGGGCAAGACATCCTGAAATTTTAGCATTGTCTTACATCCTATAGAAGAAATACCTTAGTCTGTCACAGTCAGCATATTGACTTTAAGTATTCAATATCCCTTCAGTCAGCAATAATCATGTTATAAACCTTATAAAAGCATAAAATACATATAAACAAGTTAACTATTTAATATTCTTACATTCCCCTCTTTGAGCAATAAAACAATTGCTCATCTTATCGATAAAATCTTACCAGGACAGAGAAACCTCCACATGGTATTTTCAGGGGTGCTAGTCACTCCCTGCGGGACTTTCATTAATTTCTTCACCTCGATTCCCATGTGGTAATTCCTAAGGCCTAGTTTAAAAATGGGTTGATACTCTACAGTGGCAGAGAGGAGAATTTCTAATTGTTTCTGTTCTGCATTATGGATTAATTTCTGTACTCACTTCCTCAATGTACAACTAAGGTGACAGTTATATAAAATCATACACAATAAAATCAGGACTATAATAACAAAATGATAGAAGAATGATTTCATTATCTGAGATCCAGTAGGGGACCAACCAGTGAAGCATCGTACCAATGATGGGCTAAATCATTCTGAATTTGTGAACTCACCTTAAGGAGTTCTCCTTTTAGGATATGTGTGGCTACCTGTGTATGTTATCTTTGGGAAAAATATAGTCCCCTGTGTATGTGGGTGCCCACCAGGTTAAATTCTTGGCAAAAAGATCATAAACTGGTACTGGTAATGTGTTAAATTGACAAGCTAATTTAACATCCTTTGATGATGTATGATATAATGTAAAATAGCAAGAGCATGAAAAATGTGAAACATTACCAGTTAACCATCCATTGCATTTACTGGATTGGGGTTTTAGAAGTAACCAATCATTATCTGTGAGGTTACACATTCCTCTAATCTTCTCTAGTTTAGGAATCATTAGTGTGTTTTCTAATGCCAATCCTTGTTGTTGTATCCATAAATACCTGATGGCACAAGTACTCCAGTTACTTAGACCTGTAGTGAATTTCATAGTTGCAACAGTTAAATTATCTAAATAATTATACATTGATTTATCTAAATCCAATCCTCTAACCTGTGATTTAACAACAGTTGGAGCCCAGTTTGCAGTAGCATGGAAACCAGTCCCTATATGCATACTGGCTGTATTTAACTTATTCTTGAGGGTCTCCATATCTATAACTATTTAGTATACCCATAGTGGTTCCAGCACCATCTAACAGTGTGTCATACCATTCCCTTTTCTGCCTTTTGTTTGTTGTGTTACATAATGTTACAACAAGAGTAGTGACTTTTAATGACACATGTACAGCTTGTAAGAAGGCAGTTGTATTAACACATGTGGATGGAATAGGTGTGTGTGTGTGTCGTGTTTGACTTTTGGTTCTATGATAGTGGATGAAGGACAGTAATAAGGTGTAAAAATATAAGATAGTGTACAGTTCTCAATTGCAGTGTCGTTCATAATGACTAACATTTGTCCCCTTTTCCAATTAATGATACCAGTTATATAATCATTATTAAAAGTAATAAGGCCTGTCTGTTTACATTGATATGCAACCTTAACTGTGCACATTTCTGCGTTATAAGATCTAACAATTTTCTGTGAACCTTCAAACAAACATAATGCAATGGTTTCATTAGCTGTAGACACATTTCATATGGGTAACTGGTACTTATAAGGGTTACTATTTGTCCAATTCATCCAAATGCGTTCAGTAAATGAATGATTGCATATTGCATGCTGATAGAAAGTTGGTGGAGAAAGGTTCTTGAGGGAGCGTGTGTGACGAATGCTAGATGAGGGGCTAAGGCCTAATTGGGCTGGGGGTATTGAAGAATTGTTCATCATGTCAGAGTCTTTTTCCAGAAACAAACAGGTTTCAAACTTGCCATTGACTTGTACTCATAATGGCATTCAATGAACAATATCAGAGGGAGTATAACAACTCCAGAAAGCATAGCACACAACATAATCTTGGTCTCAGGTACGTATGATCCTCTCAATCTACGATATGGTGTAAAAGCCATGATGCTTCGCTGAGGAGAAATTCTTCTGTTTCCGAGCGAGGAGTGGTGTTGTCTTCCTTGGTTCCCCTCTTTGGACACAGCTTCACTCGGGATGCGTGAATCCAGATGTCATGGGAATCTGTGAGGACAGCGGTTCTGGGTACAGCAATCACAGTAGCAGGTGGTCCAAAAGGGTATCCTCCTTTCTTGGTCCTGTTCAGCTGACGGATATACACCTTGTCACCGGGCTGGTATGAATGAGTAGGTTCCTGTGAAGGTAAGGGAAAACTGCGAAGAAACATTGTCATACATACCATTCGGTTTTATCAACAATTCATCTTGTGGGGATATATTCTTATCTCAGCTAAAATAGCTGGTAGATATCTAGTCCAATTTTCCCATGTTCCTGGGTAAATTCTGGGCTTTTCCTTAATAGTCCTATTCATCCTTTCAACTACCCCTGTATTCTGTGGATGATAGGGTATATGAAACTGCCAGGTAACTTGCAAGAATTTAGCAAGTTCCTGGGCAACCCCACTTGCAAAAACCGGGCCATTATCAGAGCCAATCTGCAGAGGGCAGCAATACCGGGGAATAATTTCAGTAACAATAATCTTCACTAGCATCTTCCCTAGATGTCACAAAGGCCTCATGCCATCTACTAAACTGATTAACTATGACCAGTAAGTATTGCTGTTTCTTACCAATTTTGGATACATGAATAAAATCAATCTGTAAGTGTGTAAAAAGAGCAGCGTTCACACGATCTTACAAAAGACTGTACATGCTGCCTGAGATTCCTAATATAAAATGAATTCATGAGGAATTGAATGGTGCTTGCTATGTGCCTGACTGATGAAAATAAATCAGCTTGCTTCAAGTATGCCTATTCTTCAAGTATGCCTATTCTCCCCTCTTTAGAGAACAGATCATTTTGATCTTTCTCTAAACCTTGTTTAATCCAAAAGACAGATTCTGGGTATTAAAAAAAAGAATCTCATAACCACTGAAGCGCTGGGCTGTCATGTGTTGTGTGGTGAGATTTGTCAGCTGAGTGACCTGGTGACTGGCATGAAGTATTGTAGGATGCCCTAGTGTGATAGTAGTAGCAGTTTCAACAGCCATTGCACATGCTATCAATGCTCTGAGACACGCCGGCATACCCTGTACCGGAGCTCGAACTACTTTGGAAAAGAATGCTATGGGACGCATACCGCCTCCTTGCTCTTGTGCACAGACCGCGGCCATGGTTTTACAATTGTCCCAAGCATACAAATGAAATGGTTTACAATACACAGGTAGTCCTAAAGCCTGGGCTTGCACAATAACAACTGTAAGGGCAATATATGCAGCTAGCATGTCTGGTGACCAGCAGACATTTTCAGGGCTGTCAGAACGTACAGCCTCCCTTAGGATTGAGTCATAATGGGAACATTCAGGGATCCATTGGCGGCAGTAATTAATCATGCCGAGGAAGGTGAGCAACTCCTTCCGAGTAGTGGGTGTAGGAATCCTCTGAATGACCTCAATACATTTTGGACTCAATTGTCTGGTGCCTAAAGCCAGAACAAAACCTAAGTATTCAACCTTTGATTTACACAATTGCATTTTGTGTTTAACAACCTTGTGACCCACAGTTGCTGACAGTATCCACAGTGCTTGCCTCATAGCTAGGGCTACATAACAACAAATCATCAACATTTTGCAAAAAGGACGGAACCATGACCGGTGGTCCATGTTTTTTAGAGTATGTTGGAGTACCAACGAATAAACAGCTGGGGAATCCACATAGCCTTGGGTAAGCGTGTCCAGGTAAACTGACAGCCTTCAAAAAGTAAAAACCATAAGTAGCTGTGTCTCTTGATCAATAGGTATAGAAAAAATGCATTACTTAAATCAATGACAGTGAAGCAAGTGGCATCATGTGGAATGGCTGTAATGAGGGATGTCACATCAGGGACAATGGGTGAAATGGGCACAATTAAACTATTCAGGGCTCTAAAGTCCTGAACTAAGCGATATGCTGGCCAGTGGTGTTGGGAGTGGGTCTGGTGTTGTTCTTGCCTACCGGGCATATTTTGAGAATTGTGGGGTTGTTGGGGTGTGTGGGGTTTCCTGGGGTTTCCTGGGGTGTGGACACTCATTCCTCCAGTGGCCATATTGGCCACAGTTGAAACAAGTGTTCCTGTCTATTCCTCCTTGGTTACCCCTGCCCCTATAATCCTGATTTCACTGTCTCCATCCCCTTGCCCCTCTTTGACCACCCCTTCCACGGGCTTTATGTGCTCCATCCCATCCTCGCTCTCAGCCTGTGTAGCTGGACATGTTGCAATCCCTGAGCATAATAAGCAACCTTACTTTCCTAAATCTTTTCTTAATTCAAAACAACCTGCATTTTCCTTTTCTATAACCTTGGTAAGAAAATCTGAGCTATCCAAATTGTCCCAGTCTGAAATCAATTGTTTCACAAGCAAAGAATACTGTGGCAACATATTACCAAGGCATGACTGTATTTTAAAGAGATCTATATCATCTCCAGACATCAAACCTGCCTCATCCTTCCAACACTTGTAAAATTTCTTTACAAAAATCATATTACCAATCTCTTCCTTTGCATCTTGCTTATATGCCAAAGCAGTGAATATAGACTGCTTATTCTTCCATAATCCCAACATTTCAGCTTCCACCTTGTTCCAAATTTTAGCACATCTTACTGAAGTACTAAGCTCATAATCACCAATTCATTTCAAACCATATAACTCATACTCAGCATCCCATGTAATATTAGTCATCTCATAAAACAATATCTTTGTAGAAACACATAATGGGTACCCAGCAGATATGCCAATACAGAAATCACATTTATGGGCACACAACTACACACTCTGTCTCCCTCCTAGGAAACACGGGTAAACACAATATAAAAGCAATCTTAAACTAACACCTCCAAATCTCCAACTATTCTTGGCCAAAACGCTAGTATTCAACAACTAATAAAACAGTTATTTGCTAGGTTATTTGGCTGTCATTCTTATCAGTATCACTAGACTGTGACAAACTGATTCACATATAATTTAAAACAATACAGCAACATATAAATTAAACCACTTTCAAGTTTAACTGCACACTTATCACACATTATCACAATCACCATTTACACAGAATAAACAGTTAACAGCTGTATTCAGAACATATTATTGGAAGGTATACCAATTTTAGTTTAGATTTATTTTAGGGATTCTTATGTGTACATTTTCTTAATTAACTTCATTACTTTAATCTACTATAGTATTATATTTAAAGAAAGGATCCATTTATATAGCGCGCTCATAACTCAACTATTTGTATAAAACTACCATTAACTAATCTGAGATGATGCTGCATCAACTTAAATCCTATAGAAATTGAACAAACATCTGGACCAGATTAAACAGACATGGTTTCACCTGAATCTTTCAGAACTCTCAGAGACTTAAAAAATTTATACTATACCATGTTTTAAAGGCATGGCAAACCTTTAGACCGGTCAGTCTCCAAGAGTCCTTTGTAATACAGGTAAAAACCTTTGTCCATGATGTCTGATTCAGGCTATATACCACAATTTAAAATAAAACATAATGTGAGACATAGAAGACACAAGCAGTAGTTATTACACTGGATCATTTAAAAGGAACCTGTTGCAATAAAAAGGTTAGTTTACAGCGCAAAATAAAGCATGTGTTGGACCGCTGAAAATGTAAATGTTGCTCTGTTATTTTCAAACAAAAATTATATTTACAGTATGGATCTTTTGCAACAAACACACAGGGCAGGGAAGATGTGCTGATTGGTGTTTCTATACAATTAATCCCATATGGGGAATTAACTTTCAAATACTAATGAAGTGACTTTTTGTCTCAGTTATAAAATATACTGAGCTCATCATGCAAACAATGCAACACATTTACACTATCCCACTCTCATAATAAGTGTAGTGGGCTTATAGTATTTTTAAAGCAACAATCATTCCAGGCACACAGTTCCCATGTGAAATAACTTACAATAAAACAGAGTAATAAACTTATACTTCTATGCGACAGAAAGAATAAAGTAAAAAGATTTAAGTAGGTCTATCAGGTACAACCTATGAGTCATTTCTTTTCTAATATACAGTACTGCTATCTTGCAGAAAGATAAGTCCTGCGCTCACTCCCATCACTACTGGGCAGCAGCAAGGACTACAGTACACATCAGTCCCAATATATGGTAAAAACCAAAGAAAAACAAGTTACCTGCATTCTCTCCTTAATCCCTATGTATTTTTAAAACCTCCATTTGTTTAAAAGTACTGCTATCTTATATATACACATATACATATACACACACATATATATACATATACACACACATATATACATACATATATTGGTCACTCAGGACATGAACTCACATTTCCCATACTGCTGACTCAGAGTGGGGACACTACTAACTTACCAAAGTGTGTCCCCAATATAGACAAACAATCACCCACAAAAAACACTTAAGACAAACAAAGGTGACCGGGAGAAAGAGAAGTTTGGGTTATACTTAAAGATCTACAAACCGTGCTGCTCAGAACACCTATAGACTTAATAAACCAGAGACCTCTTATGGTCTCAAAAACCTGTATCTACCTGAGATACCCTGTATCTATCTTAGATACTAACCTGGGTTACCAAAACCCTATAATAAACCGGAGACCTCTTATGGTCTCAAAAACCTGTATCTATCTTAGATACTAACCTGGGTTACCAAAACCCTATATATATTTAGACCAAATGTCTAATAAACCGGAGACCTCTTATAGTCTCAATATAACTAGAGTCCTTACACCTTTCCTATCTACTGGATACAGTCTTACTGAACCAAAGGGGGTCATAGACAATCAGCGTCAAATAAGACACAAAAAGGCTACTCACCGCAAATGGTTTTGCTGATCCACTTCTATCCCACTTCTAGACACCAAGCTGAAAGGGTTAATGTTGTAATGGACTCTAATCCCCTCGGTTCTCGATCCCTCGGTCACCATAATCAACGTTGATGGAGGATCATTGTAAGCAATAACACACGGACAACAGCTTTACAAGACTCTCAAATGAGTGTATTCCAGAGCTGGCTTTTATACATAGTTTGCTTACATTAGCCATGGTATATGCAAATACAGTACAGACTATAAGATTTATTACTTCCTTATATTACGTTATTCTGACAATGGAAAGATAAGCTTTTGCATACGTCTGGAAAAGAATATCCTGAAATTGGAATGGGCAAGACATCCTGAAATTTTAGCATTGTCTTACATCCTATAGAAGAAATACCTTAGTCTGTCACAGTCAGCATATTGACTTTAAGTATTCAATATCCCTTCAGTCAGCAATAATCATGTTATAAACCTTATAAAAGCATAAAATACATATAAACAAGTTAACTATTTAATATTCTTACAGTGGCTGTCTGATTGACAGCCACTAGAGGCAATCTGGGTCTTGCAATGTAATTATTGCAGTTTCTTAAAAACTGCAATGACATACATTGCAGGCAGGGCCGGCCTTAGGGGTGTGCAAGCTGTGCGGTCACACAGGGTGCCATGGAGCAGGGGGCGCCATGCGGCCGCACAGCCAGCCGGGATTTAAAAAGAAACTTGGTGGGGCGGAGCTTCCCGTGCTGCAGGGGGTGGGGCTTCCCTACGACGGGGGCGGAGCTAAACATGCTGGATAAGTGCTGCAGGGGAAGCAGGAAGGAGTCCCTGCTTCCCCCAACAAACAGTCTCCAGGAGCTGCACTGCCTGTCTGCCTCCACAATGAACAGAGGTAACTATGTGTGATTGTCTGTGTGAGTGTAACTGTCTATGTGTGTCTGTGACTGTTTGCCAGTGTGTGTGTGTCTGTGACTGTCTGTCTGTGTGTGTGTGTGTGTCTGTCTGTGACTGTCTGTATGACTGTCTGCCTGTGTGTGTGTGACTGCTGGCCTGTGTGTGTCTGTGACTGTCTGCCTGTGTGTGTGTCTGTGACTGTTTGCCTGTGTGTGTGTGTGTGTCTGTGACTGTCTGTATGACTGTCTACCTGTATGTGTGTGACTGCCTGCCTGTGTGTGCCTGTGTGTGTCTGTGACTGTCTGTCTGTGTGTGTGTGTGTGTGTGTGTGTCTGTGACTGTGACTGTCAGTATTACTGTCTGGCTGTGTGTGTGTGTGACTGACTGCCTGTCTGTGTGTGTGTTTGTGTGTGTGTGTGTGTTTGTGTTTGTGTGTGTGTGTTTGTGTGTGTCTGTGTGTATGACTGTCTGCCTGTGTTTGTGTGTGTGTGACTGTGTGTGTGTGTGTGTGTGTGTCTGTGTGTATGACTCTCTGCCCTATGTTTGTGTGTGTGTGACTGTGTGTGTCTGTGTGTATGACTGTCTGCCTGTGTTTGTGTGTGTGTGACTGTCTGCATGTGTGTGTATGCATGACTGTGTGTGTCTGTGTGTATGACTGTCTGCCTGTGTTTGTGCGTGTGTGACTGTGTGTGTGTCTGTGTGTATGACGGTCTGCCTGTGTTTGTGTGTGTGTGACTGTCTGCATGTGTGTGTGCGCACGTGACTGTCTGCCTGTGTGTGTGAGTGACTGTCTGCCTGTGTGTGTTTGTGTGGCTTTCTGCCTGTGTGTGTGTGACTGCCTGCCTCTGTGTGTGTGGATGTCTTCCTGTGTGTGTGGATGGCCACCTGCCTCTGTGTGTGTGTGTGTGTCTGTGTGTGGCTGTCTGCCTGCGTGTATGTGTGTGGCTGTCTGTGTGTGTGTGGCTTCCTGCCTGTGTGTGTGTGTGTCTGTGACTGTCTGTATGACTGTCTACCTGTATGTGTGTGTGTGACTGCCTGCCTGTGTGTGTCTGTGACTGTCTGTGTGTGTGTGTGTGTGTGTCTGTGACTGTCAGTATTACTGTCTGGCTGTGTGTGTGTGTGACTGACTGCCTGTCTGTGTGTGTTTGTGTGTGTGTTTGTGTGTGTGTGTGTTTGTGTGTGTGTGTGTTTGTGTGTGTCTGTGTGTATGACTGTCTGCCTGTGTTTGTGTGTGTGTGACTGTGTGTGTGTGTGTGTCTGTGTGTATGACTCTCTGCCTGTGTTTGTGTGTGTGTGACTGTGTGTGTCTGTGTGTATGACTGTCTGCCTGTGTTTGTGTGTGTGTGACTGTCTACATGTGTGTATGCATGACTGTGTGTGTGTGTCTGTGTGTATGACTGTCTGCCTGTGTTTGTGTGTGTGACTGTGTGTGTGTCTGTGTGTATGACGGTCTGCCTGTGTTTGTGTGTGTGTGTGAGACTGTCTGCGTTTGTGTGTGTGTGCACGTGACTGTCTGCCTGTGTGTGTGAGTGACTGTCTGCCTGTGTGTGTTTGTGTGGCTTTCCGACTGTGTGTGTGTGACTGCCTGCCTCTGTGTGTGTGGATGTCTTCCTGTGTGTGTGGATGGCCACCTGCCTCTCTGTGTGTGTGTGTGTGTGGCTGTCTGCCTGCATGTATGTGTGTGGCTGTCTGTGTGTGTGTGGCTTTCTGCCTGTATGTGTGGCTGTCTGCCTGTCTTTGTATGTATGTGGCTGCTTGTCTGTGTGGCTGTCTGCCTGTGTGTGTGACTGTCTGCATGTAAGTATGTGTGTGTAAGACTGTATGTGTGGCTGTGTGTAAAACTGTATGTGTGGCTGTGTGTGTGTGGCTGTCTGCCTGTAATTGTGTGTGAGTGAGTTTATCTACCTGTAACTTTGTATGTGTGTTACTGCCTGTACCTGTGTGTTTCTGCCTGATCCTGTGTATGTGACTATCTGCCGGCGACTATGTGCATGTGGTGGATTTCACAGTGTATATGTATAACTGTGTGCATCTGACTGTGGGAATGTGTGCACATAACTCTGCAAAAATATACACCTGCATTCACACATAGGCCTAAGTGTATGGTTTTATCTGAATTAAATAACCATCACACACAGCCAATAAACCCAGCACAAACATCACATACAACCAATACATGCATATCAAACACTGTTAATACACCCATTACAAATATCACACACAGCCATCACATAGCATACATATCACACACAGTCAGCACATCTATCACAAACACAGACAACACAAACATTACATCATACATGGATGACAAGGGGGGGGAGGCGGCGCTGTGAAGATTTTCCGCACAGGGTGCCTAAAGGCCTAAGGCCGGACCTGATTGCAGGACTAACTGGGACTAGGACACTGCACCCAAACCACTTCAATAAGGAAATCTACACTTCCTTTGTCAAGATTCGTCAAATTCCATTTTTCCACAATACATCCTCTGTCCTCTGTAAACTCGGGATCCATCTCTTCTCCTCTGGGCATCATGCATCCCCACTCTTTATTGCACTGGGCATGCGTGAGATCAGAAATGAGGGGGAGAAGATGCGCCAGATAGGAAGAAGGTTAGGCATTAAACTCTAAGAACTTTTCCGAAGACAAAATGGAGGACCTGTACCAAACTGTTACACGGTCTCTCTGTTACATGCTGGGGTCTCACAGACCTCAACATATATTCTTTTTTAACATGCTTTATTTTTTTATTTTGTACAACATGTTAGTTGTTTATACTACTGTTATTTACACTAGTGTCACTTTCCTAATCGGATGTTACTCCTGCCCCGCCTAACATGAAGCTGCAACTCCATCTAATAAATAACTAGTTGTGCTACCTTTTCTATGTTTTCCTATTGAACAATTTTGCTTTTGTCCAGAGCATTTTTTTCCCATTATGATTGAGTTAAACCTGCCAGCGTTCGATGGAGTTTGTCTGCTCTAACACTCCACAGGTTCTATATGAGTCTGAACTGAATCCATCAAAATGGCCTGTACAGTAAGTGAGCTTTCACAGAGATCAGTATATCACTAAGAGGCACAGATTCTGCTGTCACCAAGGAATGATGGTTGGCCAATTAGTGATTTGAGTATTGCTGTACATGTGGCTACTTGCACATTCCTCTTGGGACACCATGCATAATCATCATGCTTTGGTAGCCAAACCTGACCCAAACTTGCTCTTGGAGGACTGAGAATGTGGGCCACTAATCCAAGAACAAAAGGGTTGCACATTTAACCTGTGCTGGCCTGGCTGCTAGCGCTGTTCAATTCTTCTTGTTGCTTGTCTCAGACAGTGCTTTGTTATTACCAGCTCTATGTATCTCCCTCTGAACGTTATACGAAATAAAGAGGGAGCTATGAAGATGCAGCCCACTTTGTAGTGGCTTAGGAGCAAATGCCCATAAAGTCTTGTGAATGTATATCTTTATACCTAGTGATGTACCGAACGGTTCGCCGGCGAACGGTTCCTGGCGAACATAGCATGTTCGCGTTCGCCACGGCGGGCGAACATATGCGCGGTTCGACCCGCCCCCTATTCGTCATCATTGAGTAAACTTTGACCCTGTACCTCACAGTCAGCAGACACATTCCAGCCAATTAGCAGCACAGCCTCCCTAGCAGACCCTCCCACCTACTGGACAGCATCCATTTTAGATTCATTCTCAAGCTGCATGCTTAGTAAGAGGAGGGAAAGTGTAGCTGCTGTTCATAAGATAGGGAAAAGCATAGCTAGGTTAGGGATAAGGGTATGCTTTTTTTTTATTTTTTTTTTCTATGTAATGTAAATGCACTTAGTTGTCTGCCACTGCTGCCAGCTTCTGTGTCAGGCTCACAGTGCCCATTTCCCCAGTCAGTGCCACCAATTACATCTGGTGTCACAATAGCTTGGATTTAAAAACAAAAAACTTTTTCACTGTTATAGATTGAATAGCAGTCAGTTGTCTGCCACTGCTGCCAGCTTCTGTGTCAGGCTCACAGTGCATACTGTGCCCATTTCCCCAGTCAGTGCCACCAATTACATCTGGTGTCACAATAGCTTGGATTTAAAAACAAAAAACTTTTTTCACTGTTATAGATTGAATAGCAGTCAGTTGTCTGCCACTGCTGCCAGCTTCTGTGTCAGGCTCACAGTGCATACTGTGCCCATTTCCCCAGTCAGTGCCACCAATTACATCTGGTGTCACAATAGCTTACAGATTTAAAACAAAAGCTTTTTACTGTTATAGATTGAATAGCCAGTCAGTGTCGCGCCGCGGGTGTGTTCTGCAACAGTGGATCGCTGACAGATGCCATAGTATGCTGGTGTGTCTTCACAATACTTTAACCTTTGGATTTAAAAAAAAAATAATCTTCTTTCACTGTTATAGATTGAATAGCAGTCAGTGTCCTTAAAGCGGGTGTGTTACGCTAACAGTGGATACGCTGACAAGTGCACCTAATTAGATCTGGTGTCACAATAGTTTGGATTTAAAAAAAAAATAATCTTTTTTCACTGTTATAGATTGAATAGCAGTCAGTGTCCTTAAAGCGGGTGTGTTACGCTAACAGTGGATGCGGTGCCAAGTGC
>OW240912.1:87013897-87024575 GCA_933207985.1 Pelobates cultripes | reverse complement strand
CTCTTCTTCCATCTCCCTGTTACAAAAATCAATGCCGTGTACACGACCACTGATAGGAGACGCGGAAGGTATTAAACTGATCAGAACAATACTAAACACACCACTCCTATCTGGTGTCACATTGGCTTGACAGCGCAGTGCCCCAAATTTGCAGTAAGAGGACCGACCAAGCCTCTTCTTCCATCTCCCTGTTACAAAAATCAATGCCGTGTACACGACCACTGATAGGAGGCGTGGAAGGTATTAAACTGATCAGAACAATACTAAACACACCACTCCTATCTGGTGGCACATTAGCTTGACCGCGCAGTGCCCCAAATTTGAATTAAGAGGGCCGATAAGCATCTTCTTCCATCTCCTGTTACAGAAATCACTGCCATATCCATACAAATTGTACCAAGAATGTCAGGATGGTTTCAGGGACAAATGTTGTAAGCCTGTTGAACAGGGTGACCTTGCTTTCGGGTCCCAGATTATGCGGTTCTAAATGGCTGCCATATACCGTCCACTGATGGGAGGCAGCGGAAGGTATTAAACTGATCAGAACAATACTAAACACACCACAAATAAGGTTTCTCTCCTGTATGGCTCCCCAAATGATGCTTAAGATTAGAAGCGGCTGAAAAGCATTTCTCACACTCCGAACAAAAATATATTTTTTTAACATTCTCTCCACTTTGAACGAAATGACGTTTGGGAAGAGATTAACATAATTAAAAACACAGGCAGTAAAAATACAGTTTTTAGCCATACACTGTAACTTTAAAACTACACATCCCATCTTCATAATTACATATTTGGAATCAGCACACTTAAAACATAAACATAACCAAAAATCAGCCAAATCCATCCAGGGGTTAAAAAAGTTAGCTGGAGGTCCCTTTATGACCGACCGCAAGCACATTTTCCTGCCCAAAACAGTTCCATAGATTTGGGCTGTGAGGTCGGTCTATTTCAGGCTGAAAAAACGACTAAGTCCCATCGAATGGGACTTAGTCTCTGCAGCTGAAATAAGGCTGAAAAAAAACGGTTGAAAAGATCAAGTCCCACGGTCGGGACCTTAGCTCCTCAAGCTGAAATAAGGCTGAAAAACGGTTGAAAGACTAAGTCCCATCACCAATGGGACTTAGTCTCTGCAGCTGCAGCCAAGGCTGAAAAACGGTTGAAAAGACTAAGTCCCATCACTTCCAATGGACTCAGAAGTCCCCGCATTTTCCATTGCCTAAACCACAGGAAATAGCCAGGCAGGCACAAAGGGTTTGCACCAGGTCTGGGGACACAGGGGACACCGTCTTAAAGGGGCCGTGTCCCCAACAAGTCTGGGGACACGGCCTTAAAGGGGCAGTGTCCCAATCTTCCTGATGTCCCAAAAAAGGTGTTTAAAGGGCCAGCACCAGTCACATAAAGAGTCCATAAGCCCCAATATGCCCACCGACAGTCTTAAAGGGCCATACACACCAAATAAAAGTGCATACATTTTCACAATCTCCCAGGGGCCATAGTCATGCGGGAGGAGGCTGGCAAATAGGCTTCTCCACAACCCAGGGAAGCAGGGCAATTTGCCATTTAAAGGGCCCGTTACAAATAGCAGTTTGTAACAAGGTGTCAATCCATATCTGCCAAGTGACCCGATGTAGGGGGACCAGTCCCTATTCTGCTCTGTGTCAGTGTGTACCAGGGAACCTTAGGACAGGTGTCAATCCATATCTGCCAAGTGACCCGATGTAGGGGGAACAGTCCCTATTCTGCTCTGTGTCGGTGTGTATCAGGGATCCTTAGGACAGGTGTCAATCCATATCTGCCAAGTGACCCTATGTAGGGGGACCAGTCTCTATTCTGCTCTGTGTCCGTGTGCATCAGGGGCTCTGAGGACAGGTGTCAATCCATATGTCAAGGTGTCAATATGTCATATGTCAGGTGTCAATCCATATTGATTGTGATTTAGGAATGTTAGGTGATTTCTGCCCTTTATGGATTAAAACCAGACTCTGTATCAACTGTGTAATTTTCCATGGGAGTTTTGCCATGGATCCCCCTCCGGCATGCCACAGTCCAGGTGTTAGTCCCCTTGAAACAACTTTTCCATCCCTATTGTGGCCAGAAAGAGTCCCTGTGTGTTTTAAAATTCGCCTCCCCATTGAAGTCAATGGCGTTTCGGGCGGTTCGCCGGTTCGCGAACATTTGCGGAAGTTCGCGTTCGCCGTTCGCGAACCGAAAATTTCGGGTTCGCGACATCACTATTTATACCTTGTTGAGTACATTTTCGGCAAGAACTGGCATGTTAATTACTGCTTTTGCTTTGAAAAACTACAGTGACATACACCTAAAACTTGAACATTACACATCTATTTGTCTACGTGTACACCATTGTGTGGTGAGTAAGTCTTATATGAACCAATTGCTCACATATGTGGGTTTTGATGTTGAGGCTGTATTCTACATGTTTGACAGATAGCTCATTTTTACTTTTTATCGTTTTGATGATTCATATCCAAAAAGTATGTTTCATTAAGCAAGAGACAAAAGGCCAGAATTTACTTTTAGGGGCTTGACAGACAGAGGACACACAAAACATCAGGTCACATCAGGCTTATCCCATAACGGGTACAGGAGGGTCTATGGGATCCAGGTGGCACTTTTTAGAGAGGCAGCGCACCAGACATTAATGGGGCTGCAGATTAAGCTGCAAAACACTTAAAGGACCACTAAGTCCCGAAGATCAGGACATCAGCACTGGAAGAAGGCTTTTGAGCCGAAACGCGTCTGCTGCTATTTACTTTGCTGCTATTTATTTAAATATACAGCTGTATTTTTTATTTCATATTTGTTATTTTTTTACTTGCTTCTCCTGGTTACTTTATTTGGGGTAAGTGGATATCCTTTTTTTGTATTTCTCTGGATTCCACTCCCCTAGTACATCGAGTTTTGGATATTTTATCCTCAATAAACATATATATATTTTTTACCAAATTTTCTCTTCATCCACTCTTTGGGATTTCGTTAGCCTGAATTGGCACCTTTGGGTCTGCTATACAGAGCCTGGGACGGCTCTGCCAAATGTGAGTGATAGTCTGTTTTGTCCTACTTTATATTATTTTATCACAGATTACACTATGTTGTATTATATTTTATATTTTTAGATTTTACCTGACCCCTTTGCCAAGCTCAGGTTGTATGTTTGTATATATTTATTTTTCCCATTATCACTATTCCACTTTTGGTTTTCATCGTTTTGTGGTTTTGATATACACTTTGTACTTATTATTTACTCTTTATTTGTGTTTGGGAAACACTGTTATATCTACCACTATTTTATCTTTATATTCACGAAGCGCCTACACACTATTTATTTGTTTTCTTCTGTAACATCAATAATAGACTTGAGAAGTTGGAACCAGCCAGTACAATTGTACCTTGCAGTCCTGCTGTTGACTTCTGTGTAACACCCCTGCCCATGCAGTCACTCTGATGCTCACTTTCCTATTGAAGGCGTTTTTGTAGGTGGACTTTGGCTATCATAGGCACTCTGACCAGTCTGCAGCTATGGAGCCACATAAACAGCAAACTGCAATGCACTTTGTGTTCTGACACCTTTCTATCATGGCCAGCATTATTTTTTTCAGCAATTTGAGCTACACTAGCTCTTCAGTGTGATCGGACCAGGTGGGCTAGCCATTGCTCCCCACGTGCAACAATTAGTTTTGGGTGCCCATGACCCTGATGCCGGTTCAGTGGTTCACTGGTTGTCCTTCCTTGTACCACTTTTGGTAGATACTAAGAACTGCATACTGGGAAAAGCTCACAAAACGCACTGCTCTGACCCAGACGTCTAGCGATCACTATTTGGCCTTTGTCACTGAGATCTCTTCACTTGCCCATTTCCTTGTTTCCAACACATGAAAATCAAGAAATTACTATTTACTTGCTGTCTAATATATCCCACCTCTTGACAGGTGCCATTGTAACAATATAATCAATGTGAATAGAGAAGGAGATAAACACTGTCCTACGTTAGAATCATTAATTAAAACATAACTTTTCATAGTGGAAGTTATGTTTTAATTAATAATCCTAAAATAGGACAGTGTTTCTTTCCTTCTCTATTCATATTCCTCAATCAGGGTTAACCCCTTCACTGCCCTAACAACCTATGCTATACTAGGCTTCCACTCTATTTAATTTTGTAAAATATAATCAATGTTATTCATTTCACTTTTCAGTGGTTTTAATGCTGTGACTGATCAGTGTATATGCACAAGCTGGTAGACTTGGGGCATAAATATGGTGGTTTCGCCTTTTATGACTGCAATGGGAGGGGGGTGCCAAAAATAGGACCCGCCCCATGTGCCAAATGCTCTAGGTACACCACTGCAGAGTGTGTATAATGAATGTAGTGTGTTTGTAGTGAATGCTGTGTGTATAATAAATGTACTGTGTTTGTAGTGAATGCAGAGTGTATATAATGAATGTAGTGTTTGTAGTGAGTGCAGAGTGTGTATAGTAAATGTAATGTGTTTGTAGTAAGTGGAGAGTGTGTATAATGAATGTTGTGTGTTTGTAGTAAGTGCAAATTGTGTATAGTGTATGTCGTGTGTGCAGAGTGTGTATAATGAATGCAGTGTGTGTAGTGAATGTAGTGTGTGTGTAATGAGTGCAGAGTGTGTATAGTGAATTTAGTGTGCTTGTAATGAGTGCAGAGTGTGTATAGTGAATGTAGTGTGTTTGTAGTAAGTGAAGAGTGTGTATAATGAATGTAGTGTGTGTGTGTGTGTGTTGAATGATGTGTGTGTGTGTGTATTGGATGATGTGTGTGTGCTGGATGATGTATGTGTATGTGCGCTGGGTGATGTGTGTGTGTTGGATGATGTGTGTGTGTGCGCTGGATGATGTGTGTGTGTGTGTGTTGGATGATGTGTGTGTGTGTGTGTGTGTGTGATGTGTGTGTGAGCTGATGTGTGTGTGCTTGATGATGTGTGTGTGTGTGTGTGATGTGTGTGTATGTGTGTGTGTGTGTGTGTGTGTGTGTTGGATGATGTATGTTAAGGGGGGAAGCATTTTTTTTTTCAATATATGTGTGTATATTTTATTTTATTCCCCCCTCCCTTTTTCTTGCCTTGTCAGGGAGGGGGGAGATCGCCTGGTGGTCTAGTGGTATGGTGGTGGGAGCCAGCAGCTGCACACAGGGGCCCAGCACACTCTGTTCCCTCTCCAGCTCTAACTCTTGCGAGACTCACCTGCGTGCTGTGCGGAGCGTAACCATGGTAACCCGTGGCAATGCTCTGACAGCCGTGGGTCTCGCGAATGTGAGACACAGAGCAGCTGGAGAGGGAACACAGAGTGTGCTGGGCCCCTGTGTGCAGGTAGCAGGGCAGGTCCTGCAGGACTGGTAACAGGAACAGCGTTCCTGCTTTGGAAAAAGTGCAGGAACGCCATTCCCATGCGTTCCTGCAGGACTCGAGCCCTGCCTCAAAGTATTAGGAATTTGGAGTTCCACTTTCCCAAGACAATAGGCCCCACTACCAGTTTGACCTTTTTAGATGTACAATTCAGCCTCCTCTCGGAAATGATTCAGCGAGGCTGGGTGGATACAAAACTATTTCATTGATCAAGGCTCCTGCTCTTGCAGGGAACTGCAGTCCCTCCTAGGTTCACTAAATTTTGATATGTGGATAATTTTTCGGGGAGGCTCCTTCACTTCACTTAATTTACTACCCAGTCTTCCAGATGACTATGATGGATATAGTACTCCGACCGAGTACCTACTCACTTCCTAGCTGTTGGGGAGGGAGCCGGGAGCGCTTCAAACCAGTCACCGAGGCTTGACTAGGGTCTCACTGGAGCTTTTCCACCTGGCCAGGCTGCAGCTCTCCTTCCAGACAGGAGTATATATTTTAACAGGGCTGACTGTACAGATATAATTAGAATAATATTATATCGTTGGTAAGAGTTTCTTTATTTATAATATATAAATAATTGAGAATAAAAAATAGGGATTGTCTTGGAAGCAACGAAGCTATGTCTTCTAAAATATTTTATTGAATATAAATAAATAAAGATTGACAGATAAAAAAAAGTAATAATCCATTATAATAATTTACAGCAAAGTTTATAAGATTAAAGTATATGCTTGCAATATCCCTAAAATAAAATAACGTACCCTCAACCTGTGTCTTGTAAAATGCAGCAGCATCTCTGCATCCAAATTCTCCCCTCTGTGTCCCTAATATTAATAAGTATACATATTTATACTCTAGATTTTCAATTACGTCATGTTAGGAAAACAGAAAAACAAAAGTAATCTACCTTAACTTGGCAATGATACAAGGCCATGACCATTAAATGTCTTGACTTGTCCATTTCTCATGGGAACATCTTAATCAGTCTCTTGTCATGACCTACACATCCTAATCTATGTATGGACTAAATCTCACGGTTTGAACATAACGTATACAAGTCCTGACTTGTCACATTAACCTAGGGCAAAATGGTGTCTTAAAGTCTAAACAACTTCTTTACGTATCTGGGTAAGAAGTCAATTTGATAAGTAAAGAAACATTGTATGAGAAACAATATCTTCAATTTCTCACAACTTGTCAGTTTGCAAAATCTCCTAAAGACAAAGTACAAGAAATACAAGTCTTCATTCTAAAAACCTGCATTATTTGAAAATGTCCATAACAGTGTGTATCTGTGAGTGAATGTGTGTTTCTGTCAGAGTGTGTTAAATCAGTGAGGATGTGTATGTCTGTGTGTTTTTTTGTGTGAGTGTGTGTGACTCAGTGAATATGTGTGTGTCTGTCAAGAGTGAGTCAAATCAGTGAGGGTGTGTTTATGTCTGTGTGTGTCTGTCAGTGAGTGTATGTCAGTGTATGTGTATCTGATAGTGTATGCCAGTCAGTGAGTATGTGTGTAGGGGTGTATCTGTCAGTGTAAGTGTGTGTTGGTTAAACAGCTTGTGTGCCAATGACTGTGTGCCTGTCAGTGAGTGTATGTCAGTGTATGTATCAGTGAGGGTGTATGTCTGTCAAAGTAAGTGCTGCTCTTAAACAGGAAGAGGTGTGGCATTGACAGGAAGGGGAGGGACTAGGTAGATTAAGGGGTGTCTGAGTTTAGTCATGCCTAGGGCAGCACAAAAGTAAAATACACAACTGAATGGGGGTACTGTTGTACTCTTGAGACTGATCACTTAACACAAATATGTGTATTTTATTGCAGTAAAAGCTAACAGTATTTTGACATTCACGGTTAAACTGCCGTGCAGACAATTTCATTTCTTAATTTTTCATTCATTTTAAGTTGTATTTCATATACATATATTTGATGTGAAATGAAAGCCCTATTTTCGCTGAACAAAATAAAATATATATTAAGCATGGGTGCACGTATTATGAAATAGTTCAATCATGGTTGAAGAGACATACAGCAAAATTCTAGGTTTTGTTTTGGTTCAGAACTTGTACAATTCCCTCCATCCTCAAGGGGTTAAGTTGATATAGTCCATGTTACGTTTTATTTTTATTTTATGACCCCTTGAAACTTAGAGAGCATGTTTCATTGATTTAAAAAAAGGGATTTTCTCACATGTCTTTTTCGCGCACACAATCCAGTTTATATTCGTAAGTCATCTTGGTTTAAATAACAGGCAACACAATGAAAGCTGAGATCAAAAAGATATGAAAGACACAAAACATTAACACATGTGTCTCTCACATATTATCCATATGAACTCCTGCCAGCTCAACAGTCACGTTATTTCCGATTCCATTTTCATCCAAAACGGACATCTTCAGCATATTTTGCCTCTAGTAATAACGCTCAATCAATGCATGTCGATGTACATTTCATTCAAGTATTTCCTATAAGTTTTAAAGTCGTTATATTGCCTTTGGCAAAGTTCAGTTGTTATGGGTAATCTATTGCAGTACCCACATGTGCCATGTGCCAAACATCATAAATGCTTTATTATGTTAGGACTTTTCATTATTTTGGCATCTCTGATATTCACTTGGCCTTTGTTTCAACCAGAGAATTTGTAAATGGCTATGGGGCTTAGTAGGACATCTGATGACTACAGGTTTTGGCTGGATTGCTAGCAGCTGTCCCATATGCTCCGTTGTAGTCCCAATATATGTTTGTTGAGTTATATGGCATGTTGAAATTAGGTTTCTTTCCCATATGCCCATGTTAGATTGGTCAGGCCTGTTCCATATAGCATTATGTTGACGCCGAGGTTGCAGTGAATGGCTATTCCAGTCGTGTGCATGCTATAGAGATGCTACGTCTAATGCTTTGCACCATAATGAAAAGCATTTGGTTGTGCTATAAGAGAATAAAGAACAGTACATCTGGTAATACAGAGTAACAAAACAACAAAACATATTCCAGCCTAAGAACAAATGGTGGAACTCTGTACATGCAACTCACAATCCTTTACTCTACAGTTCCTATGCCTTATCTTAATCCAATAAATGACTCACTTCCTTTCAGCTGGTTGTCTTTCTCTGGCGCCTTCTTCTAGATTATAGAAGAGTGTCAGTCGCTTTACTTTTAATTGGCTTGGAAATCCTGTGGCCATATTGATCATTGTGTTCAGCAGTATTTTGCACGTTTAGGCTCCTTACTGTGGTCTGATACTATGATTATCCCCTAGTTAAATTGCTTATTTGATGCAAATCTTTTTTACACTGCATTGACTTAAAATGTATTTTTATTTTTTGTCATTCAATGTTTAATGCATTTAAGTTGCTCAAACGCATGACATCATGCAAATAACGAGAACAGAGAAAGAGAAACCATAGCATTGATTATACAGTTCGTACAGGAAAGTGGTACATGTTAAAGATGAAACGTATAGATGGTATATAGTATTATGCTGGAATGTGCATTAAATAAATAGTTGAATATTGGAAGTATGGCTACATACAAATTGGTAGGAGGAAAAAGGGAAAATAAAATAAAGGGGGGGGGGGTAAAAAAAACACAGTAGGTGTACTGTGGAAAATGAGTCATGCAAGGCTGGCACGTGTATCTAAGGTTTTTTCTTTCTATTTCTATTATTAAAATTCTAGTCCAGATATTGTTTCTTATGGCTGATGTTTATAACTGCATGTTTCAAAGAAAAATTAAGCATGATCCCTGAATAATCAATAATCATGTATTTTTAATTATCTGCATGTGGGCTAGATAGCCTTCCTGTGACACCATTTTGGTGCCTTGTATTGAAGTAAAACCACCTCTGTCAACACCATAATAAAAATGAGCATTTCATATAGAATCTTCATGAAATACATTAACTGTGTTGAAAATTCGATCCAGTCAAAAGATTTACTGAGACAAAGTGGGGACTACTTTGTCTCAGTCATTTCCCACAGTTATCATCAGTGATAGCTATACGGAAAAAAGCTCTTTCTATGGAGGATCCTGGGGTACCTCAATGCTATGGAGCGCTGACGTCAGGTGCCAAGAGCTGAAAAGAAACAAATGGAAGAAGATAGCGGCACCTATGAGGGACAGGTTCAGGTAAGTATAACTTACTTTCCCATGCCTCCAATAATGGTGACAGAGCGCGCTTTAAGTGTTATTTATATATCTGAGCCCTTATTCCTGTTTTCATAAGTTATATATGTAACATTCCTATAGAACTTTGTAAGAAGCTCCTAAAGATTATATAGTACACATACTGATATGCACAGGGACATACAAGTTGAACCTTACTACATGAGCTTTTACCATAACACACATTGTTCACCTTGTGATAACTATACTCTTATGCAGGGGCGGACTGACAGGTCGGGCAGATCGGTCATGGACCGAGGACCCAAGTCAGTCAGGGGGCCCGGCAGCACAGCCATGCTTCTGATGTGGAGTTTAGATTAGAGATCTCCTCAGCGAAAAGTAAGTTAAACCAAAACAAATTCAGTGAAAGGTTGCAGGGGCCCCATAATGACTCTAAGGCCCCCGTGCAACCCATCACCCTGTAAATAAATCCCCCCCCTCATCAGCGTGAGACCTGGCAGCATACCTTGCTCTCACTGCCAGGTCTCCTCTCTCCCCCTGCTCCGTGCTCAGGGCTCATATACAGCATGGATGAAGGGTGAGGAGAGGAGCCTGGCCTGCCAAGTGCTGCTTCAGGAGATGGAGTGAGAAAACATCAGATTGTACAGGTAAGCAGGCCCATACACACACTGCCCCCATACACACTGCCCCACATGCACACACTGCCCCACCGCCCCCATACTGCACCTGCCCCCCACACACTGCCCCCACACACACACTGCCCCATACACACACACACACTGCCCCCACACACACTGCCCTCCATACACACCCCCCATGCACACACACACCACCCCCCCATACACACACACTCTGCACACACTGGGTCCCTATACACACACACACTGTTCTTCATACACACACACACTGCTCCCCATACACACACGCCTGCCCCCATGCACACACACTGTCTCCCCCATACACACATACAGGGCCCCGCACACACATACACACTGCCCCACACACACATACACTGTCCCCCATACAGACACTGCCCCCGATACAGACACTGCCCACACATACACTGTCCCCATACACAGAGTGCTCCCACACACACACACACTGCCCCACATACACATACATTGCCACACACACACATACACTGCCCCACACATACTGCCCT
>OW240912.1:86995306-87013797 GCA_933207985.1 Pelobates cultripes | reverse complement strand
AAAAAAACACACACCACACCAGACAGCTTGGATTTTTTTTACTGCCAAAATTCTAAAAATAGTACAAAAATTTTTAAAAAAAAAGAAATTGCATAAGAAAAAATATAAAAAAATCAAATCTATTTTAAAAAAACATGCATGCAGAACTAAAACATAAAAAAAGGAATTTGCAGTTGTACAGTACCACTTGCTGAATACAGATATATTCATACAAAGAAATCAAATTTAGAAAATGTGGTCCAAAGCACATTTGGTAGAAGAAAACAAATTAAGGCAAGTCAGTCTTTTCCATTAAAAAAAAATATATAAAAAAAAAGTAGAACAATAAATAAGTAAACATATGTCTGCATTATAGGCATTGTACAATGTTTTAAATTGTAATCCACTTTAGCATTGTGCACGGTGAGTTTATACAATAAATGATTGCAGTACACAGTACTGGATTATCACACCTTTCCTATGTCAATCAAAACACGATAAGTAACACTTTCAAAACAATTTGAACAATAGCATTTGTAGTGACTGATATATAGGATATACAGTTGCAATCAAAGTTATTCAACCCTCATTGATAACCAGGTTTATCATCAAAATTTGCAGAATTTACAGGTTTGCAATGAACAAATCAAACAAAAGCAAAGAAATAGCTCAACACAATGAATGATTCAATGGATTCCCTAAATGCAACTAAAAATGCAACTTACAAAGACTTCTCCAGCCTTAAAATTATTCAACCCCCCTGAATGGAATCCCTCAAAACAGCACAAATATGCAAAACAGTTATCTCAAGCACACCTGATACAACTCATGAAGGGCTTCATTAGTTGCACCACGTGTGCTTGAGCAGGAACACTTGAGATACCTGAACTGTCTAGGGGTTTGTTGAGTGTCACCTTTAACTGCATGTTAGAAATATGACTAAAATAATGGTTCACAAAGTTAAGAGAAGAGATTAAGAGATCATCGCCCTTCACAAACAAGGAACGGGATGCAAAAAGATAGACATCTTTGGAAGCATAGTTAGCAAGTTCAAAGATGAAGAAACAATGGTTACACTACCCAGATGGGGCATACAGCCATTGATGTCTTCCTCTGTAACCAGATTTCTCAGAGGGCAGGTTGTAAAAAACCTGTGAGTGACTGCAAAAGACCTGCAGCAAGACTTGCTGACAACAACCACTGAGATATCAGTGAGCTCAGTACGGTGCGTACTAAAACGCAGAAGGTTTTCCATGTCAGAACTCCAAGACATACACCACTATTTAAACAAAAGCACTGGAAAAGTCAGCTCCAATTTGCTCAAAATCATATAAAGAAGCCACAGAATTTTAAGGATTCTGTTCTGTGGAGTGATAAAATAAAACGAACTTTTCAGCTCAATGGATCAGAGGTATGTCAGGAAGAAGAAGAATGAAGCATAAATTTTGCATCCTCTGGCACTGGAAACCTGCAGCGTGTAAAAGGCAAGATGGATTTATTGAAGTATCAGGAAATCCTAGGAGAAAACGTCATGCCATCAGTGAGGAAGCTGAAACATAAGCGTCATTGGACCTTCCAACAAAAAAAAAAGTCTTGGAAAATTCTACAGTGGCCAAGTCACCTGACTTGAAACCGAATTTCTGGTGGGATATTAAGGCGGCAGATGCAGCACGCAATCCCAAGAATATAATCAAACTGGAGGCCATTGCTCATGAACAATGGGCTAAGATTACTCAAGAATGCGGCCAGAAGCTGGTTTCTGGCTATGCATCTTGTTTGCAGCAGGTCATAACAACAAAAAGCTGCTCTACTAGGTACAAAATATGCTTGCCATGAAGGGGTTGAATAATTTGAGATTGATGAAGTTGCATTTTCAGTTGAATTTGAGCTATTTTAATTGCTTTTGTTTGATGTGTTCATTGCAAACAGCTGAAAGTCTGGCGATTGAATAATTTTGATTACAACAGTATATATAAATAAACACTATGAGAAATGCATGTTACGTGGCACACAATAAATTGATCCCAATGTAATTGATCCCAGTGATTTGCTCCACTTGTCCCAGTGACTATATTGATAAGTGGTTATTACTGTAAGTAGAGAAACACTTCCATTTAAGAATACCATGTCTTATATGTTATACTTTATACTAAGACAATACTTTAGGGCTATTTAGCATTGCAGTTAGGTTTGGTGAATGGAACACAATTTCTCCACAAACCAGTGTAACATTCAGAACACATTCTAGCCAAATATTCCTATTGTAAACTTTTAAGTCAACAAGGACTCCTAATATTAACACTTGCAATATTAAACCGTTCTCGACATACCCCCTGGGTACATGTACCACAGGAAGAGAAGCACAGTCGTATACAACACAGCACACATCAGGCTATTTACAGATTTCCTTCATCAATACTTTGCAGTATGAGCCTCTGCTTTGGGATAACATGATTTCGGCTGCCTTTGTTTATATTGCTGTTCCCTGGTGTACTTCGTAGTACAGAGGAAGCTTGCATTGCGTCTTCCCCAAACAAACTTATTTTAGCATCCATTTCAATGGCTTTGGCTAAACTAGATGCAAAGGATTCCAAAGTGGTATCACATGCCCCGATTTCAGCTGGCACTGGGTGAACATCTGTAGGGGAGGAGAAAAAAAAAATCAATAAGTAAAAACAATGAAATCTTTCACATCACAATTAAAATCAACTTGCAACCTGGCTAGAACAAGATATACCTGTACATGAGATTTAAAAGCTTGCTAAAAGAATGCTCCAAATACATAAAGCAGTTAAGTATGTCTGACATTTTTTGACAGTTTATAGAAGTGTCAATTTCAAAAGAAATTACAATTGTTTTATAAATCTGTTCAATTGAAATCAGAACTTTTGTAACAGCACCATAACACCTTTCCAACTATAAAGTAGACAGCCAGAGTCACCCTCCCACCCCCTTTTCCGTTAGCTCCACAGAGCTAAAGGAAGTGGCAGGTGAGCTGGGCTAACGTGTGCCTGCCTTCACGTCTTAGAAAGCTGTGATCACGTGTGTACACACAGCTCCAGTACAAAGGATTCTTAATGAGAATCCTCTGATTGATCAATGGCGATAAAGGATAGAGTTTGCAAAAGATAAACAAAGCAGGTGTGCAGCTTTTGCAAGCTGTTTATATATAAAATGCACATTTTCTTAGGGGGTGTATGTATTAAATAGTGATAAAATAAAAATTGAAGGGAGTATTTACTTAAAATAGAAGCTGAACTACATGATTTCCGCACTTAATTTGCCATATGTCAATTTTTTTTAAAGTATATCCATTAAGTACAAAATATATTTGCAACATATTTTTCCGCCTTCTTTTAAACACTGACATACTTAACTATTTCAAAAGGTAACAACTTCAAAAATAATTGAGTGGCTAAAGGCTACAGGAAGTATATTAATCAATTCTATTAGTAGCCAATAGATACGTCACTGGCTGGGATTAACAAACTCCCTTGGTCCATAGACATGTGATGTACCCATAAAACCTAGCTGAGCAGCATACTGCTATGTAATCATGTGTAATAAATAAGCAATATTTTCATATCATAATTTAAAGAAATGTAGAAGTGTGTTAAAGGGACACTACAGTCGCCAGAACAACTACAGCTTAATGTAATTGTTCTGGTGTGTATAGCCTGTCCCTGCAGGCTTTTTAATGTAAACATTGCTTTTTCAGAGAAGATGCAGTGTTTACATTACTGACTAGAACAGGGGTCAGCAACCTATGGTACGTGGGTCATGCGTGAGGCTCTGGCCCAACAGGAGTCCCAGTAGGACTTCAGATATCTTCTAATTCAAACTGGGCAGTGATTCCAGGTGGTAAGAGACAATCCTCAATTTACACATTACAGCACATATAGGAAGTGATCTCAAATCACTTTCTCCCAGCATTTGTTAACAGGAATCCGCACTGGAGAAGAGCAGCTCACAGCAAATATTGAGCTCCTGCCCTTGACCTGACCAGCCCAGTCCAGACTGGATCCCGGGTAAGCCAACCACACTGCTAGATATACACAGAGCTTCAGAAGAAACCTGCAACTCATACAAATAATCCTCACACACACACCACTGACAATCCATACACACACACACACACACACAACCCAAAAGCAGCCTGTCACATGCAATACCACACATACACACACCACCAAACACACTATATGACATATCATCCAGACACACAAGCAACCGCCATACAAAATCAACATTCATAGGTATCATACACAATACCACAAACCAGTCATGAACATATACAATGTAACAGTCCACATACAATAACACAAGCGGAATACAGCAACATACATACCTCGATTTAACACAAACACAATTTGGCAACATACACACTTGGATTTTAAAAAATAGGACCGGCACACCAAGGGACTTTGGGATCTTGTTTTGGCACAGCACTAAAAAAAGGTTGCCTACCGCTGGTCTAGGAACACCTCTAGTGGCAGTCACGGCCAGACGACCATAGAGGTGCTTCCTGTGTCATGACGTTCAGCGTCGCTCTGCATGGAGCCGCTGAACGCTCCCCATAGACATGCATTGATTCAAAGCATCTCTATTAGGAGATATTGATTGGTGCAGCGCAGAATTTTGTCACAGATGCGCAATAACCTCCCAAAGCTTTCCTATGGAAAAGCATTTGATTAGCTGGGATTGGCAATTTTGGTAATCTCAGCCATGGAGTCAGAGTAGGGGGATAACCAGCCACAGCAAGACCGGAATAGCAATGAAATAAATGCAAGTTTTATACTTTTTTTTTAAAGCGGCAAGGGGAAGCCAGCCACTAAAATGTGTTTTTAACACTATAGTGTCAAGAATACAGGTTTGTATTCCTGACACTGCAGTGTTCCTTTAAGTGTTTTTTTTTCTAATTCCAGTAATTGCATGTGACCGAGCTAGAATTTTCCTATTTTATTTAATGCTTTTACTGGTTCAAGGTACAAAAAGTCAGTCGTATCCTTTTTTGTTCACACCGATCTCTAAAATTGTAACATTTAATTGCGTACCACATTTCTGTTCCACCTCATCTTCAAATGTTACAGAACTTTTTCTTCTAGAGTAAATAGATCTAGTGTGCTGGGTACTGTCCGAGCTGTAGTCATCCAGCAACATAACATCTGTACCTAGAAAACAAAAAAAAGAAAAACATATTTAACCAGCTTGGAAAAAAACAAACAAAACAAAACAAAAGTCAACTATAGCTCTACAAATTCTTTAACTCAATAACTAAGTGGATTAGTTCATTTTGGATATGATCTATAAACAACAGATTGTTTTGACGACAGACCCGCACTGGTACTTAAAAGGATAAGCAATAAAAATATATGGATAGTATGGTAAAATATGGTTAACACAAACGAATTATAAAATCTTATGTTATTGGAGATTTGACAAAGTTAAATGTAAAAAAAAAAATATGCCACGTGTTGTGGACATAAAATATTAATCTAATTTATGTTAGTAAAATGTCTATTTACTTAGTATAACTTCAATCAGTATTATCCAGCTTTATATGTGATTTACCTAAAATGGCCACTAGGGAGTTTCCCCTCCAACCTCGACTAACACCCTCATTAACAAGATGGCGCTGGAATCTGGGGGAGACCTCCACGATGCTAGTGACATCACCCTCAGTAGGTAGAGCACTAAATGAACCACTTAACACCTAACCAATTATTGATGTATTATTCCATGTTATCTCTGACAATGCTTATGATGTAATTTTGCTTTATAAGGGACATGCCGTCCCCTCTGAATAAACTTTCCTCAAGTTTTTCATTAACCTGAAACCTGTGTCTGGTGTGAATTACTTTAGGAGCGTGCACGCACTATTTCTTTAATTTGGCCGGGTCAGATACACAAAATAATCAATTGATTGAATTGATATCCACTTCACCATGTTCTTAAGCCATCTGGTTAGATCCAGAAAGCTTGCATGGAACTCAAAAGGGTAAAAGACAAAATAATGTGATTTGATATAAGGTAAGGGAGATAATTCACTAAACAGTGATGTGTGGTAGGCTGACTACAGGCTTCCAACTTTTCTGGAACACAGAAAACTCCACCAACATGTTTAGTTTACGTTCTGCAAAACTGGCAGTCAACTCAACACAAATTTATTGGACATTGCGCTGTTTAAGGCTAAATGCACAACTACATAATCTGGCTCTTCAAAACAGTCTGACAAGTCAGAATGCTTTAGTCTGTGGGTGCAAATTATACAGGGTCCCCATTTTAATGCCAAACTGTATTACTCTATGATCTATTATGACAGGCATTTATATAGCGACAACATATCCCACAATGCTTTACAATATGATAAAGGGGGAACTCAATAATAAATAAGTACCCTCTTTGTTTTGTATTATAACTTTAGGAGATAACAGGCAATATCTGAAGAAATTAAAAATCTGAATTCTAAACAAAGAAATAAATGACATTAGAAATTTCAGATCCCTGGTAGGTGATAGGTGTCCCCACCAGCCATCTAGTTTCAGGCTACGCAAACTATTCACTACTGAGCTTCCTCACGACGATTACTAAAACAGTAAATGCTTGTTTTAGAATGTTACCTACAATTGCATAGTGTGCAACAGTTTAATTGTCATTAGACAGACAGAATATCATTCTAGACACACAAAGAAAATCCCCTGCACTTTTTTTTTTGCTCCATTTAAATTTTCCTTTTTTGTTTTTAGTTAAAAGGAAAACACTTTTACTTTACTTTTATTAAATGTTATTTACTTTTCCATTGTATATAATCTCTGAAGCTTTTCATTTTTCTTCCATTAGCAGAATAAAGAGACACATTGTCAGGGTAAAGTGACAGATGAGAGCTTGAGGCAAACACAGCCTCCTGTCAAAAGATCAAAATATGTAAATAGTCAGAATCCCAGAATTTAAACAGAATTGATCCATGTATTTCTATATTTACTTTGTCTAGAGAGGTAGTTTGAAAGATAAATGCTATTCCTTTCTATAGGGAAACACTATGCTAGGAATTATATGCCTGTAAAGAGAGACTTGTCAATGTCCAAGGGATGTCTGGTGCATGTGTAACCCTTTCCCAGTGTAAGGGCATGCCATCCTACAAAAAGAGGGCCTTATGCCATTAGGGTCTAGCTGCAGGACAAATACTCACCCTCCGCGCCGGATCAGATTAGGTATTTTGCCCCTAATCAAGCTGAAGAGCTTTTATAGTGCTGATGATTTCAGCCAAATGAGTGCAACACGACAGGACTCAATGTAGCGTGCAGACATTCGTGCTTAGTAATAGGGAAAGGGAGCACACCTGCAAATTCCAGGTAAGAAGACGTCTAACCGTTCAAAAAAAATATAGCTTGACTTCTTTCACTAGGTGTGGGGAGGCCTGGGCACGTCTGACACCATAACCACTAGAGATAACTGTTCCTTTATTATATTTTCTGTAACTAGAGATACAAGATATTTTATGGTTTGGTCATTTTCCCATGAAATTTAAATAGCGTGTTCATACCTGTGTGGTCTCTCTACATACATTTTAACAGCCGTAGATCATTGGGTGTCAAGAACTGAACTAAACATTATCAAACAAAGAAAATTACCTGAATCGTTTGAGTAGCTGAAGGCTGTGTTTGTTGTAGTACTTTGGTGGTCAGAATCTTTTCCAACTGTCATAAGACTAGTGAGATGAGGAGGCAATCCGAGATCTAATGGGGGAGAAAGGGGGAAGTTCAATCCATAATTAACAATACAAACAATACTTAGTTTATATAGATTTGCAATATGATAAAGGCAAACGGGGTGGAAAAAACATTTGAAAATTGGGTAACTTGAGGAAAGCAGAACTGTATGAAGTTTACATTTCTGATCTCTAGCACAGACTATGTAAAATAAAAATGTTATGCCTTCGTGGATCAGTGTACCAAAAAGTGGGGCAATTACCATGTAAATTTATGAGCATCTTCTCTAACGTTCTAAAATTAAATTGTCTCCAGAGTTTTGACATATTTTCCAATATCAGGAGAATAAAAATCTACCCCTACAGGTGTTTTTTGAGAATCTCCAATAACCTCAAACTTCATGTTTTGCTTCAGTAATTCTGTGTGTACCATGGAGTAACCAACTGACTGTTTCAAAGAATTCTACAAGCTAAACAACACAAAGAGAATAAATATGAAAAAATATTATATATATATATATATATATATATATATTTGTGGTCGTGGCAATATAGCCGTATATGGAAACATAGCATATGATAACATATCAATATTGGAATTAGTCGGTTGTGGTGTGCCGAAACCGACAGAGGAGTAGGCCTGTAAAAGTGGGCCCACCTTAGTGGGTGTTTATAATAGAGGGAGTGGTGGGTGGGTTGACTCGCCAGACCATTACGGTAATGTGGGAGTGGATTGGCAGCCCTTTTTAAGGGAAACCAAGCCCCTCCCACAACTACAGGCCAAGCCTTTTAATTTGTGGTCGTGGCAATATAGCCGTATATGGAAACATAGCATATGATAACATATCAATATTGGAATTAGTCGGTTGTGGTGTGCCGAAACCGACAGAGGAGTAGGCCTGTAAAAGTGGGCAAAAATAAATTATCATAAGACGTAATACGTTGACCAAAACTTTATTTAGATAAATCACAGAAAGCTAGTCTTAATTCTTTAACAGGATTGGGTATGTAAAGAGTATAAGCGGAAGATTTCCAGCGTCCCATTGTTTTGATGATGTGCGGAGGAATGTGGTTAGCAGAAGCTGTAGATGCTGCTCCTATTCGGAAAGAATGACCCGAAAATTGACTAGGGTTCAAGCCGAGTCTAGTCAACAGCAGTCTTACATAGAGCATAAACTTTGCTGTAGTTAGAACGTTACCGTGCAGTTCTAGCAAAGGTTGTAATGGTTGTTTGTGGAGTGATAGTAGATAATTGTCAAAATTTTGTACAGGGCACCATTTGTTATGAGTAGGGTATAAGGGGATCGTAACGGTATGACCTATGGCACTGGTTTTTGAGTGTTTTAGCATGAGTAGGTAATGGTCGTTTTGTTTCGCTAAGTCCATAATTCTTAGGTAATCAGGGGACGTGATAGTCCTAGTTGTGAATTCGTTGGGACGGAGGAATCCATAAAAAGCAAGATATATGGCTGATTTTATTACCGTGTTTGTCCTGGGCTCAAAAGGAGAGGAATCTAACAAGTTTACTAGTGCATGAAATATGTGGTTATCAATAGGTAGTCGTTTCTCGGGGATATGTGTATCTAATTTCTTAATGCCTCTAAGAACTGTCTTGATTTGATATGAGGACAGGAAACTCGTGGCGTTGGGTTGTTGAATTAGCATGTGGTGTTGAATTCCCGTAAGGTATAGTTTTATAGTGTTAAATGATAGTTTAAGGTTGATGTGGCAAAAAGAAGTGAAACCCAATATTGTTTCTATCGTGAACATATCGTGAATGTGAAATTCAGTGATGAATTTTTTGAATATGTGAAAAGCTCTGTCGTAAGTGTTTCTAGTGTTTACAGAGAGTGCCATGTGAGAAATGTGACGTGCGTGATTTAACAAAGCTTTTAATCCATTATCATGTCTGTGAAAAGTGGGACTGGAGTTGCCCGTCTGGAGGCGGTGGGTAGTGTCGTGAAGAATTCCTGAAAACGAAATCGAGACAAGTGATCAGCACTGATGTTTGTGCACCCTGGAACGTGAATACATGTTAGAAAGAATTGACAAGTGGCTGCTATCCATGTGAGTCGTCTCAATAGCCTCATAATTACCAGGGATGATGACCGGCCTTTATTGACAATATGGCAAGTAGCCATATTATCAGAATAGCACCACACCGTGTGACCGGACCACTGGCGGCCCCAGGTAACGGCCGCAGCCACGATGGGGTACAATTCGAATAAAGCTGAGGTCTCTGTGAATTTTGTGAGTGATTTGACCTCAGTTGGCCATGGCCCCACGAGCCATAGGTCACCCCATATGGCTGCAAACCCTGTGTTTGCTGCAGCGTCTGTCCATATTGTAGGTGAAGTGTCTGAGTGAGATGGTATAAACATGGCACGCCCATTCCAAGAAGTGAGGAAAATCCTCCACATGCTCAAATCGGATGTCGCATGTTTGTCTAGTGAAATGTAAGATGTGTCTGAGGTGAATTGTGGAAATAGTGATAGCAAATGTGAAATAAATGATCTCCCCTGGGGAATGATTCTCATTGCAAAATTAAGCGATCCCAGCAATGATTGTAGGTCTTTCTTAGTGCAACGACCTTGCTGTAGGTAGTGGTCAATACTTGCCAGGATACGCTCAATTTTCTCATGAGGGAGGCTAGCTTGCATGTGTACTGTGTCTAGTTGTATCCCTAAAAATTGCATCTGGGTGGCGGGCCCCAGGGTCTTGTGTGGGGAGACTGGAACAGAAAGTGACTCAAATAATGCCAACATGTGTTTTAAACTTGTGGGTGGACTTGTGTTGTTCTCAATTGTGAGAAAATCGTCTAAATAGTGAATCACAGAGGGACATTTGTAAACATTTAGCAACAACCAACATAAAGCCTCTGCAAATGTGTTGAAAATACGCGGGCTGCTCTTAGAGCCAAAAGTGAGACGAGTGAAGAAATAGTATAACCCTTCCCATTTAATGCCGTGAAGGTGCCAAAGTGTGGGGTGTATAGGCAGTAGTTTGAAGGCATTCACTACATCCGTTTTGCTTAACCATGCCCCTGTGCCAGCTTTAATGATAGCCCCGATGGCATGGTCGATAGTGGCGTAATGTAGTGAAAACTCTTCAGATGGTATAAGTGAATTTAGGCTAGGGACCGTGGAGGAATGTGGTGCGTAAGTGAGTTTTTCCCTGTGACAATCCCAATGGGATTGGTTCTCCAAGAATTGAAGGGTGGTGAAAGGAATGGACCCAGCAAAAAACCTTGCTTCACCTCAGTTGTGATAAGTTTATGTACCAGCTGTGGGTCGTCCCGTGTGGAAAGTAAGTTGTCACATTCCAGTGTGCCTGTAGGTAAATGTATCAACCCTGTGTGAAATCCCTCCGATAATCCTGTTATGAGATAGTCGCTGAAGTGTCGTGAAGGGTGTAGACGTAGCAAATCGAATAAGCTGAGGTTCACGCATGTGAGGTAGGGTTTTGGGAAAGCTTTATTTGGGCACATTGTCTTGGAATGAGCCCTGAAACAATGTGAACAAACATGCATTAGACTATAGGAACTAAAAGCACAATTGCCAGCATTAAAATTGTTACATACTTGGGATTTCCCTAAGAAGACAATATCTCTTCCTAGTTTGTCTTTCAAACCTTTATTTGATCTTGGGGGGCTAGTTGCTGCTTGGTTTTGTTCTACCTCAGCTGTATTAGGGCAGAAATTTGTGCTGTGGGTTGCTGATGAGCATACTGCACAAGTTGGGGGCCTGAGGCCTGCAAAGTGCCTACAGAATAGCTCAGTGTCCAACTTGCTCCAATTGATGTTTAAGTTGAACTGAGCCAGAGCTGCTGCCACTTTTGCAGAGAAGGAACGATGGTAATCGTAAAACGCTGTACCACCGTATTTGTGTCCCAGATCCACCAACTTGTGCATGTACGTATCCAGCTCGGCTCTTTTCCCTGGGTATACAGTGCAATATACATCCCTATAGATGCCAAACCCTAATACAAATTCTGGGATGTTCAATTTTTTATTCAGGCGAGGGTCTCTAGCTCTAAGGACTACGGAAGTATCCCCACAAGCAAAGGTCCTGTTCTCAAGGACATCCTGGGAGGCAATGAGCAATGAAGCTAGGTTAACGTCCTTGCCTTCCAGAATGTCCTTTTTAAGGTGAGCTGGGACCATGTGTGAAGGATCAATAGATTCTATATCAGCCGTAGCTGCCAGGGTATTACCGGGTAAGGTATTAGCAAGAGGCTGAGTGGTGACCGTTACATTTGTTGTGGACTGAGTAACACTACCGGCCTCCAATTTGTCCAGCCTGTCGCTGATTGTCCCTATGGATGCCATAAGGGACGTCATCATAGCATGAAATGCTGGCATTTGCGATCCGCTAGGGCCTTCCCCTGCCTCGGAGTTGTCAGTGGTAGTGTATAATAGCCTATACAACTCCGCCTTCCTAGCTGTAGCCGGGAAAGGGATGCTGCGTCTTCTTAGTTCAGCTGTAAGACGTGGTATGGTCCACGATCTAAGGGATGCAGGGCTATTCACGTCTGTACCCGGAACAGGGGTGGCAGGCCTAGCGGGTGTGCTAGGTAGTGATAGCTCTTCAGGGATATCAGGCGTTAGTGACATAACTGAAATTATAAATATAAATAGTCAGTCGTATAAAATGTTTTGTGGGTGGGTACTGGTGGGCTAGCTAAATACCAAGCGGTGAAACAATTAAGCTTCTTTTGAGCGTGACAGATGAGACCCTGCTAGTTGCCAAGCGGCTTGAGAGGCACTATCTATGCGTGGGCCCGAGGGGAAGATTGAGGCCACTGAACGTTGTGGCGGGGTGTAGGCCTCTCGGTGTCATTTAAAGCATAAGAAAGATTGGGAGTGACAGGTGAGGCCCTCTCTTTGTATTGATGCGAGGCGGCTAGCTATGATTTGGCCCAAGGGACGTATTACCTCCGAGTGTGAGGTTAGGGATGTTGGCCTCGCGGGACCACTAGCCTATGGATTAAGACCAGAAATATTTTAACTAATTGGGCCACCTAACCTAGGACCAGTACCCCTCAAATATTTTAGGGAATATTGGGTTCTGGCGTAGTACCTGAAAGTGAGTCAGGCTGATCTCTCAATGACGTAACTGTGATATTTGTCGGGTAGTTGACCTGTAGGTATAAGATGATATGTAAATATCTGAAAAATGGGGTGGTAGTTAGGCCAGATCGTGGACCAGAACCTACCCGATAACTGCGGAGGAGATATAACCAAAAGAAACCGGCTCCTTGCTTGTAAAAGCTACCGTTCCAATGATTAAACCTAGGAGAATAAATTATAAATTTACCCTAAAATCATATGTTTATATGGTCATTTATATGAATCATATGACAATGTTACCAACCTATAAAGTATAAATGATACCGATCTCTGGGTCCCCAAAATTTTAATATGAATTCTGGTAAGGAAACCTGTTGGAAGATGACAGAAATCAGGATTGAATTAAGTGTAGCATAATTTAAAGATTTTTTTTTTTTTTTTTATGGTGCTATATCATTATTGACCGGTAGGGGGCGAGATTCCACCTAAGAAGTGGATGCAGGATCTTGTATAATTAGTGAGAAATGCACAAATTTAAGTCGAATGTGATGACAGTATATAATGATTACCTTTGTTTGGTAGAAATCCTAAGTATCTGGCCGAATGCAGCGTTCGTATGAATGCAAAAAAACATGAATTACATAGCTTAGTGGTGAAGTGTAATTAGACAAAAAAGTACCGAATGCCGTTGAATGCGAATGGGGCTCCACCGTGTAAGCCGTGAATACGAAGCGGTTTGCTTTACGGCTGGCCCAACTTACGTTTTTTGGCGGCAGCAGTACCGGGGAAGCTGTGCGGACGACGGTGGCGGCGGGAAAAGAGCCCTGGAGAACCCGGACCACTCAGGAGGGCACCGAACCAGGAGACCACGAGGAAACAGGTAAGAGGAATCCAAGATGGCGGTCTGAACCGGAAGTAACGTTTCAGACTCGCCAGACCATTACGGTAATGTGGGAGTGGATTGGCAGCCCTTTTATAGGGAACCCAAGCCCCTCCCACAACTACAGGCCAAGCCTTTTAATATATATATATGTGTGTGTGTGTGTGTGTGTGTGTATGTATGTATGTATGTATATGTATATATATATATGTATGTATATATGTATGTATATATGTATGTATGTGTATATATATATGTATGTGTATATATATGTATGTATATATGTATGTATGTGTATATATATATGTATGTGTATATATATATGTATGTATATATATATATATATGTATATATGTATATGTAGATAGTTAATACAATGCTAAACAAAAATCTGCACACCAGTCAAGCCATAAGACTTGCTTTTCCCACAGAAATCCCAAATCAGCAGTGATGTTACAACCGCAAAGGATTCTGGGTGGGCATATGCAAATTAGTTTAACAAAGAATCATAATTTTGGCTCATTCCATTTTAAACATGGATTCCTTTTAATTTGTGTTTGCAGTATACAACTGCTTGGAACACAATTTAGGATAAGATGCAAAACCAGTGAACCACTCATGGACAGCTGTTTCATTGTTAACGCAACTCTTCCGCATGAGGTTGGTTACTGGTTTGTTTAGTGAGGCTTGGTAGTGCTTGGGAAGCAAAATCCAAATAGGTTATGGTGGGGAAAAATTGTGATTGAAAACCCCTTCCACCTGAAGTATGTGGATAGTTAATACAATGCCAAACAAAAATCTGCACACCAGTCAAGCCATAAGACTTGCTTTTCCCACAGAAATCCCAAATCAGCAGTGATGTTACAACCGCAAAGGATTCTGGGTGGGCATATGCAAATTAGTTTAACAAAGAATCACATTTTTGCCTCATTCCATTTTAAACATGGATACCTTTTAATTTGTGTTTGCAGTATACAACTGCTTGGAACACAATTTAGGATAAGATGCAAAACCAGTGAACCACTCATGGACAGCTGTTTCGTTGTTCATGCAACTCTTCAGCATGAGGTTGGTTACTGGTTTGCTTAGTGAGGCTTGGTAGTGCTTGGGAAGCAAAATATATATATATATATATATATATATATATATATATATATATATATATATATATATATATATATATATATATATATATATATATATATATAGCCCTGTGTATTATTTATTTACACAGGGCTATTTATGATATGTGATACACAGATAGAGATATATATATATATATATATATATATATATATATATATATATATATAGCTCTGTGTATCATATAATATATCTGTGTATAATATATATGTGTGTGTGTGTGTGTGTATATATATATATATATATATATATATCCCTGTGTATAATATATATATATGTGTGTAACCCTGTGTATAATAATAATAATATAGCCCTGTGTATAATATATAAATATATATAACTCTGTATATAATAAATAGCCCTGGTGTATCATATAGCCCTGTATAATATATATAGCCCTGTGTATTTTATATAATAATATATAGCCATGTGTATCATATATAATAATATATCTATCACTGTGTATAATATATATATATATTCCCTGATCATTATTCATGGCAGCATTTACTCATGGGTTAGCTCCTCCCCTTACAGCAGAAAGGACAGGAAATAGAACTCTGAAACTGGTATAAATAGATCCTCCCCTTCCCATCAGGCAGTCTTTTTTCCTGTCCTTCACAGCAGTTTGGAAGGAGTCTGCTTATGCAGGCCTAGATTTTCTTTTATGCTCACCAGGCAATATTTTTGTAGCCATGCCGGGGTTCAGCCTCTAAGCCCTGAAGACCCAGCAACGCACTATTGTTAATACTGCAAACCTGGGTACCCCCTTTAGTGACAGGGGGTCGGACCCATCCTTAAGGGATGAAAATGGTCCACTACATGCCAGGGTTCAACCTCTTATCCCTGAAGACCCAGCAACAGGCCAGCTTGGGTACCCCCTCAGGGGATGAATGTGATATGCTGCCTACAGGAAGCCAGGCCTGGGTTCAGCCTCTTATCCCTGAAGACCCAGCAACAGCCCAGCTTGGGTACCCACTCAGGGGATGAATGTGATATATTGCCTACATAATACCAGGCCAGGGTTCAGCCTCTTATCCCTGAAGACCCAGCAAACAGCACATCTGTAACAGTTGCCAGCCTGGGTACCTCCTTCAGCAATCAGGAGTCTGACCTATCTCTCTCCCTGAGGGGATGACAGCGGTCCACTGCATACATGAGGCCCAGCTGAGTCTAAGCCTTTATCCTTGAAGACCCAGTAAACAGCACTTCCATAAGGTGACTACCTGGGTATACCTATTCTTGGTGTTCCACCTTGTATGGGGTTGGTTAAACCTCCTCCCACTGGTGATGATGGACTGCATATGGGGTACAGATGGAAGCCTATAGTTTAAACAGTTTAGGCTGTCAGTTGTTCAAATCCCCATTTTGCCCTTGAAACACAGGCCTGCAGCTGTTCAGGTAAGTGCATTAGTAATTAGATTAAAACTAGTATAGGCACCTGGGTCTCTGTTCTTTCAGTCCCTCCCAACGGCTTACATTAGGCTTCCTTCTAACAAATAGGTCACATTTAGGAGGTTTGTGTGGTGAGCATTTAGGTAAGTTATACATGAAAGGATGCTTGGTGCAAAAGAATGCTGATAATGCAAGGAGGCATTGTGCAAAAGAGTGCTTATGATGCAATAACGCATTGTGAAAAAGAGTGCTAATAATGGATATCCTGGCTGTATAAAGTCTGCTGGAATTTCACAGTCCTGAAGAAATATCCAAGGTAAGAGAACTTCCCTGGGTGACTGAAGTACTCACATATATATGATTTTAAAGTCCACACACACACTTGTTCCTATCAAGATATGTGGCATTGATTGCTGTTATCTGTGCATTATCGCAAATAAGCAGGCTTTTCCAGAGAGTGGAGGAATATACTGCATATGAGACCACGGGGCCTCAGTATCCATACATGATCTGGTGGTGGTACAGCATCGGTGTGTTTTCACTTTATGCTCTAACATATGAACAGTGTGTCCAGTAAATGCTCCATGTATGGGTTACTATAAGGACACGGCCTCAGTACATGTATCCGCTATATGCTCTATGTAGGAGTTACTAGGAGGATACAGCCTCAGTATATGTATCCGCTATGTGGTCTATATAAGAGTTACTGTGAGTACACCACCTCAGTATAAGTATCCTGTATATGAGATATATATATGTATGTATGAGTTTCTATTGAGACACAGCCTCAGTATATGTGTCCACTATATGCTCTATGTATGAGTTTCTATGGAGACAGCCTCAGTATATGTATCCATTATAGGCTCTATGTATGAGTTACAATGAGGACGCTGCCTCAGTTTATGTATGCACTATATGCTCTATGTGTGAGTTACTGTGAGGACACAGCCTCAGTATAGGTATCCACTATATGATATATGTATGAGTTACTATGGAGACACAGCCTCTGTTTATGTATGCACTATATGCTCTGTGTATGAATTACTATGAGGACATGGCCTCAGTATATGTGTCCACTATAGGCCATATGTATGAGTTACTATGGAGACACAGCCTCAGTTTATGTATGCGCTTTATGCTCTGTGTATGAGTTACTATGAGGACTCAGCCTCAGTATATGTACACACTATAGGCTCTGTGTATGAGTTACTATGGGGACACAGCCTCAGTATATGTATCCACTATATTGTCTACGTATGAGATGATCGGAAGTCTCGGCTCAGTTTGTGTTCTTTATTTGCTCTGAAAACATAGCCTCAGTATATGTCTCAACATGCTCTATATGTAAGTTGGTGTGGACATTGCTTCAGTGGATCTGTTCACTATATGCTTGATGTATTAGTGGAAACACAATATATGTGAATGATATAAGACACATCTTCTATGAGTCCATTCTAATACAGATGTTTCTTTGAATGTAGGTACTGACGTGATTGTCCTACTTATAATTTAGGAGTTTCCACAAATTCTACGGTTCATACCGATGTCTCTTTTTTCTTTCTTTAACTAATCTGTATATGACTCTTCTTGCCCTTGCCTAGTAAGGTCATTGGTTTATACCTCTCCTGTGCCTGATCATTACTGTATCAATTCATCCACGGTGTGAGGTATTGTTGTGAGTCTGATTTTTGCAATATATATGTATATATATTCATTATTGCAGTGTTTTAATAACACTTATTTCTCTACTAGGCTCTGACTCTTTCTGACAGGCAGGTATTGATTTATTTCCTGTATCCACAGGTAAGTAGTTCACAAGGCAAGAGGAAGCAGTGTGAATCGTCATTAATAATTCGGGATTATTCTAGCTTTAGCGACTGAATAATCTAAATTTTATTAAAGACAGGAGGCGAATATTTGCTTTAACCTTCTTTACTGAACCTCCCAGCAGCAAAGAAACAGTTAAACATAAGTGAAAAAAATCAACCAATCAGGACACATATTAGAACATAACAGTCTATCAGGCTCCTCCCAAATCCTCTTTCTGATGCAGCCGATCATAAGTGTAGTCAACCGTGTAAACTTGAGTAAGTCATCAACCATGTAAACCAGAAAACGCAGCCGAGATTAGAGACCAAGGGAACGTAGTCTTCGTGGCTCATGTAGAGAAACTTCACACTAAAAAACAGAGAAAGATCGTGAAAGTATGGGTACTTGGACTGGGTGTCCGCAAGATATCTATATACACAGATCCACCCCCTGGATATTATGAGTATAACTATTGCAAAAACTAATAGTCAGAACCAGGCAGATTAATA
>OW240912.1:86974980-86985405 GCA_933207985.1 Pelobates cultripes | reverse complement strand
CTTAATTCTCTGCAGAATGGATTGAGGCTGCAGCCCATAATCCTCTTTCCAGCCCTCTCATGCTATTGGCCTGGGTTGGAAAATGTCTCTCTACCCCTCTTGCTAGCTCTCTCGTGCTAAATATTAAGTAATTTCTGCACACGAGTGTGCTAGGTCTATATCTGTGTGTATCTGCATGTGTAGTTATAGCTATTAAGTGCACCTGTCATTATTTGGTGTCACTTAGTTTACATGTCATAAAATGTTGTACATTGTGATAATAACGTTATTAAAACTAATATTGAAAAGCTATTTAACATTGATTTTTTTCCCATGTTACCAATTTGTTACCTGATGTTCTCTGCCCATTTAACCCCATGTACTCTAGCCCAATGAAATGTAAAGCCCTGTCTAACACCCAGCTGCTCTTAACAGCTACTTGATAGCAACTAATTAGGACGGATAAAACTGTGGAACTGCTATCAATAAAAGTCCACCTATGAAGTGGTCTGGGTACATTGGCCTTTTTAGTTTTCCTTTAAAGAGACAAACAAACATGTTTTTTATAACACAATCTTAAAGGTGCAAATTTTGTTTTTTGCAAGATTTCTAATTAACGCCTAACTCCTAAAAAAAACCAAAAAACATTTCAGTAGTCTCATTCCCCTTCCCTTCCATTCTCCTTTTTCTTTTCCTTTCTCCTATTGATTACTGTAATGGAGCTCCCTGTACCACGGCTGGGTACATTTGCCAAGAACCGCTTCCTAGCTGGAACAGGGGACAAACCGCAGCACTTCTGTCCACAGTCGCCGTGGCTGGACTGGGACCCTGGAACCGCTCCTTCATGGAGCTGAATGGGGAATTAGCTCTGGTCCTTACAAGGACTTTCCCCCTTGAATCCCCTGCAAGCTGGAACAGCAGACAAATCTTCTTTCCCTCCAATAACAGGATGGCACAGTTTTGGAGTATAAGCTGGAATAGATTTTAATGGTGCCACACTGGCCTTTTATGACAATCTCCAAGCAAGGTGTACGCCCACATGGACCTTGTTGGGCACAGGGACACAAAATTACAAACCAATAATAACACATTTACAATGTAAGGCACTCCCAAACATGACACACAATCCCTCCCCTCTGCTAGGGAGATAATTGGATCAGTAAATGTACTAATTCTAATCCAATTAGCTCCAAACACAGAAAAAAACATAAATTTCCCCACAAATGTTAAATCCCCTGATAGCCCTGGAAGTCATAATTTTGACCGACCATGCACCAAACAGTTCCATGAAATCAGTGCTAATGGTCGGTGAAGATCGGTAATCTTTTACAGGTTTTCCTGCAGGCCCATAGTCTGTGGGCATGAGGCTTGCAAGCAGGCACCTCCAGGAACTCGTGGCAAACTCACTTGGAGAGGGGAGTTTGTCACAATTTCCCGGGGAGACTCTAATACTGTAATTATGGCGTTGGCTCAATTTACAGACTCCAAACGGGGAAGGAGCTGCATCCATTTTAAGACTCTGTGAAGGAGAAAAAGAGATCTTCAGGTTTGTGTTCAGGTAAACATATTTTAACCTATACATTTGCTGGAATGTTTAAGCACAATTTATAAACTTGAACAGGACTGTCCAATTTCTATAGCTTGTTTAGCCATATTTTGGACCAACTTGATGGGGGAGCAAGACCCAGTAAGACTAGTGCATAATCATAATTATTAACAAGGCTTAACATTTTTTTTTAAGTCTTAATCCACTATTTAGGCCTTAAAAGTTGCTTGTCACTGTAAGCCTTTTCATGGCATACTCAGTAGGAGTGAATCTCTTATTACCAGGACTAAATTGTCACTTGCCAATGGTTAGTAGAAATTTTGAGCCCTGGTATTAGTATCAATAATCTACAATAGCTACAAATTGCATTTTGTCACCCTAACTAGCCTTACTTTGTTACCTGATTCCTACCCTAGGCTTACACATATCTGCATTCCCCACCCTTGACTTTCTTCCCAAACCCAGAATAATTTCTTCCACAACTCTCGCGCCAGCCTTCCACCAACTGTTTCATTTTTTCCCACAAATCTTACACATTATTCCAATCACCGTCCTTATTTCGGCCACCTGATCTTTTTTTTTATTTTTACAATTCTTTTTTTTTTATTATGCAAAAAATTGACAAACAAGCATATAATGCCACAACAGAATGTTTACATATGACAGAGTATTAGCATGGCATTTGGTGAAGCTGCATATTTTTCATTATAGTATCATATTAGAACTTAAGCTAAATGGATCTGTCTACTTTATAAACAAAAGCTAGGTACGTATTTAGCAAGGCATAAGTAAGCACATGGAGAACATACTGTAGTAGCCACTGGATCCCCACTCACTATCACAACTGCATCTTGTTTTATGAGGCTGAAAACAATATGATGGTCTAAACATATATAAACAAAAGTAAGGAAAACTAGCTTGGTCTAGCATGTAACAACAATTTGATAAGTTAACCTAGGGGGTCAGAATGGTGTCCACTCCACCCAAGGAGACCTCACACAGAGAACTGGCAGGTTGCCCAAGTGGGAAAAGTGATGATTAGCCAATTCCTTGATGTATCAAGCTAAGTATGGTAGGCATGTGAAGGTCGTTGAAGGTAGCCATATCGGAGGTACGTGTTAGAGTGCCTCTCCAGCCCCAGGCCATTATCCCGGCCTGTATCAGTAAACAAGGAACCTGGGGGCTCTCAAAGTCCAAGACCTTCCCCATAGGGGGATAACAGAAGGCCCAGGTGTTGTAGGGCCGCTGAGTGCGGGTAGCCTTCTGTATGTGTGGACGATGGTTCGGAGTCACACTCCAGGTGGCCGTTGGCCCAGGTGGGCTAGTAGTAGCAAGAACTCATGCTGGTGAAGGTTGTTTACCCGAAGTGGGCCCTCTCTCCTCCTGGCTCTCACTCCTCCATTCAGCTTCCTGAGGTACAAGCAGCTTTACTGCCATGCGTGCCTCTAAAAAGACCCAGCAATTCTCAAAGATCTCCTCCAAGCACCTCAGGGATTGTGCAACCCAGTCATGAGTTGTTCTCTCGGACTGTGGGAGCTTGTGATCATGAAGAGAATGCGCAGCCACCATCTTGTGTGGACGAGTTGCAGTCAGATTTTCCGAAGAGTAGGTAAGCACTGATAAGTGCTGGGGGCCAGTGGGGATCGGGACAACTCCCACTGGTCCAGAGGGGGGGGAAATGGGGCTGCAATATATCTCTGTGCCAGCCTGGTGCTGTGCAGGATGGATGCCTCCTCACCAGCCCGACGTGTGCAATAGATATCACGAGCATGGGCTATTGGCCCATCTGAGACAGTGGGGAGAGTGTGGAAGTGCAAGGGTTAATGACACCAGACCCCTGGATACCTGTTGCTAGTCCCAGCAACCAAATTAACCCCTGCAGTACCTCCTACACTAACACCCTAGTGCACACTTTACTGCCACCACCAAGATTTTAAATCCGGTTGTCTTAGGTTACTACAAACACAGTAGAATTATAGGATCACAACCTTACTTTACTGATCAGACATATATAATCAACCCTTTTGGTAACGTGTTTACCTGAGCTTTCTCAGGAGAGTGAACATTTAATCTGACAAAAAGGATTCACAGTGCTGAGTACAAAATACAGAAATAAATGACATACAAAAACACAGATAACAAATTGCAAAACAGTCCATAAAATAGGAGAAAACACAAGAGATCCTTACATGTAGTTACCCCTTATATATAATTCTTGTGGGAGATTCAGATGTTACAGGTACACAGTAGTTGTTGAAAAAAGAAATCTTTCTTGCATAGTCCAACATCCTCATTAAATAACTCAAAACTAGATGTTTCTAAGTGGGTGGATCAGAGGGGTTTGGCCTGGCAGTTTATTGCCCACTCCATATTTTCTTAAACTATCTTGTCCTTTGAAGACCCCAAAGTCAGAGCACATGCATCAATACCTTTTACGATGCCCTATGTCCAGCTCTTGTGATGGTTATCTTAGTAGTTTTATGGCTTAGGCCTGGTGTAAGATCAAAGCCTACAATAGAGGTTATCCAAACATGTACACAAAAACAACTCATTACATATATCAAATGCCAACTCATGCTTTGGCATGACTCCAGGCTGCACCGGTAGCGCCGGGATTTGGAGAGTAAGCAGTTCAGAAAATGGATAGTGAGCACCATGGCCGGCCCCAGATTTGGGTAAGTCTTAGTATAGCACAGACTGGCTTGCTGGGAGTTGATTAAATCATTTAAATTAAGGAACATGCTCGGAGCTCACCCGACACACGTCCAGCCGCAATGAGGTTCAGGCCCCATTCCCCAACCACACAATCTCATCAATTTCATCTTCCACCAAAATATTATTTTCCATCCTCATCTACTCCTCTCCTCTATTCATTTATTTTCCATCTGCATCCTTTCTGACTTCCCTCTTTTTCATCCACATTCTTCTTCACTTTAATTTAATATCCTGCTATCACTATTTGACTTCTCTCCTTCTCATGCCATCTTCCTACTCTATTTTCAGTCTCTTCTACCAGTTTAATCTCTTCTTTCTTTCCTAATTCATTATCCTTCTTCTCTACTTATTCCTCCACTTTATTATCAGAGATAGAATAGATATGCAATAAGGAGCAAAGGACTTATCCAAAATTCATAACGCACTCCTCTCCTTATTCCATGTCTTCCTCCTGTTTTTAGTTACTCTCCTCTTTTCATTCCTTCTCCCCTTTTATGCTATCCCCTTAATACCTCAATATTCTGCCCTTCTAACCATGCGTCATTTGTGGTATTCTGTTTGGAGTAGTGACAAATCTGTGTCCATGCAACCTGTCACTATTCCGTTCTGATGACATTCACATTGTGATAGAGGCTTGGTATGGAATTGGGAAGTATGGGACACAACATTCCCACTAATCACTAACAGCCTCTTTCACGTTGCAAATACTGGGGACAGTATAAAGGACACCGATCTGTTACTACTTCAAAATGTGGTTTTGTCCTCTTGAAAAGGAGCAGTAAGTATTGCAGTAAGTAATATGAAGTGTCCCCTCATTCAGTTGGCACCATATAAATTAATATTCATTAAAGAAAAAAATTACAATCTGACTGGTGGCTGTGGAGTAAAAGGGAGTCTGGTGGGCCCAGGAAACTTAGCATTTTCAATATGTACAGTTGCAAGAAAAAGTATGTGAACCCTTTGGAATGATATGGATTTCTGCACAAATTGGTCATAAAATGTGTTCTGATCATCATCTAAGTCACAACAATAGACAATCAGAGTCTGCTTAAACTAATAACACACAAAGAATGAAATGTTGCCATGTTTTTATTGAACACACCATGTAAACATTCACAGTGCAGGTGGAAAAGTATGTGAACCCCTAGACTAATGACATCTCCAAGAGCTAATTGGAGTGAGATGTCAGCCAACTGGAGTCCAATCAATGAGATGAGATTGGAGGTGTTGGTTACAGCTGCCCTGCCCTATAAAAAACACACACAAGTTCTGGGTTTGCTTTTCACAAGAAGTATTGCCTGATGTGAATGATGCCTCGCACAAAAGAGCTCTCAGAAGACCTTTGATTAAGAATTGTTGACTTGCATAAAGCTGGAAAGGGTTATAAAAGTATTTCCAAAAGCCTTGCTGTCCATCAGTCCACGGTAAGACAAATGGTCTATAAATTGAGAAAGTTCAGCACTGCTGCAACTCTCCCTAGGAGTGGCCGTCCTGTAAAGATGACTGCAAAAGCACAGCGCAGACTGCTCAATGAGGTGAAGACGAATCTTAGAGTGTCAGCTAAAGACTTACAAAAGTCACTGGCAAATGCTAACATCCCTGTTAGCGAATCTACAATACGTAAAACACTAAACAAGAATGGATTTCATGGGAGGATACCACAGAGGAAGCCACTGCTGTCCAAACAAAACATTGCTGCACGTTTACACTTTGCACAAGAGCACCTGGATGTTCCACAGCAATACTGGCAAAATATTCTGTAGACAGATGAAACCAAAGTTGAGTTGTTTGGAAGAAACACACAACACTATGTGTGGCGAAAAAAGGCACAGCACACCAACATCAAAACCTCATCCCAACTGTGAAGTATGGTGGTGGGGGCATCATGGTTTGGGGCTGCTTTGGTGCGTCAGGGCCTGGACGGATTACTATCATCCAAGGAAAAATGAATTCCCAAGTTTATCAAGACATTTTGCAGGAGAACGTAAGGCCATCTACCAGCTGAAGCTCAACAGAAGATGGGTGTTGCAACAGGACAATGACCCAAAGCATAGTAGTAAATCAACAACAGAATGGCTTAAACAGAAGAAAATACGTTTTCTGAAGTGGCCCAGTCAGAGTCCTGACTTCAACCCGATTGAGATGCTGTGGCATGACCTCAAGAAAGCGATTCACACCAGACATCCCAAGAATATTGCTGAACTGAAACAGTTCTGTAAAGAGGAATGGTCAAGAATTATTCCGGACCGTTGTGCACATCTGATCTGCAACTACAGGAAACGTTTGGTTGAAGTTATTGCTGCCAAAGGAGGTTCAACCAGTTAATAAATCCAAGGGTTCACATACTTTTTCCACCTGCAATGTGAATGTTTACATGGTGTGTTCAATAAAAACATGGCAACATTTCATTTTTTGTGTGTTATTAGTTTAAGCAGACTGTGATTGTCTATTGTTGTGACTTAGATGATGATCAGATCACATTTTATGACCAATTTGTGCAGAAATCCATATCATTCCAAAGGGTTCACATACTTTTTGCAACTGTATGTGGTTAAACCCAAGCTGATCTCATCTTTTTACAATTGAATCTAATAAAATAAATTAGCAACTCCAAGTTCAGCGCCATGACCTCACTTATTGAAGAATTGTCATTTTCCTTTTTATTATTGTCAGTCGCCTCGTTGGCTCCAAGACAGAACACGATTGCTGGATCTCAGTATATATTCGAGTAGTGGGAGTATGTTAAAGTGCCCCAAGGGAATAAAAATGTACTCACTCTCAGTCATGATGTGTATAAAATAAGAAGAATGAATTAGCCTACTATTAAATAAGAAACACTCTTCTGTATTGCTCAATGGGGCCTGCAGATTCTAGTGATAAGGGGGGTGAAATAATGTAGCTTTTACTGGAATCTGTCACATTTGCCATGTTTTTTGAATATTTTTACAAACCTAGCTATAAATTATTTTTACAGAGAAAAATATATCAAGATTTAATCTACAAATGTGTAAAGATGAGTTGAGTGAAGTGCCTGTTAATAAGCACATGGGATCAGGGATGTAGGTTTCCAAGGTGAGAGCAATAGCTAAATGAATTATGTAGCACAGCGGTTCCTAAACTTTTTTTTTTTGACAGGAGTCTGTACTATGTGCTTGGCATTGGAAACCTGTTCTTCAAAGGTAGCTGATTGACTTATTCTGCCATCATAATATATATTATAAAACCTGCAAGACCCCTTCATTAGCTTCTTCACACTGCCAATGGGGTCTCAATGACACAGCAGTGGATTCTACCTATAGTACGACAAGTAGAATGTGCTTGTTGTAACTAATGACATTCCACTGAAGATAGCAATGGGACCTATTCTTGGGGCCGGGACCGCTGAGGTCTTCCAAATAAGTTCCTATGTCAGTCCAGACATAATCACTAAACTTTCAGAAAAGTGACAGTTTCTTATATAATCCTGACTGTGTTTTTGTTCAAACTTCTCACGCAAAGCAATATTCCTGGTTTTGCAGCCTGAAGCCATAATACATGCACATTGTTCAAACTGTTAATTATCCCTCAGTAAGTGTGGATTAATTCAACTGTTCATAAAAAAATTGTTTCATCTATAATTGGTAAATTCCACACACTATACACATTCTATTCACCCCCGCCCCCCCCCCTGCAAACGCTACTTCTATATATAAACAGTGTGGTGCTATGAATATATATTTTGGTAACCCTTGGATGAAATTAGGCACCAAAAACCCACCTGCTGTTTCTGCATAAGCATTCCCCTCTTCTAGTGGTTGTTTCGGTAAGGCTCATTTTTCCAATTTACTAAACTGATTGCCACCCATGTTGAGATCTACAGGGGTAAGGGGGGATGGACAGGAAGTGACAGGGATTAGAGGGTAGTAACAGGGGGTAGTGGGATGGAGGGGCAATGACAGGGGGTATAGGGGTGGAGGAGCAGTAACGGGGTAGTAACAGGGGGTGGGGGATATGGAGGGGCAGCAGGGCCGTCTTTAATATTGATTGGGCCCTGGGCAAGCATTTGCTTGGGCCCCCTGGATCCACTCCCTAGCATGCAATCACGCCTGACACACACACAGGCACAAACACTGATAGACATACTGACACACACACACACACACACACAAACAGGCACATATACAGACAAACTAACACACACACACAGTATCTCTATCAGCGTATGTGGCTGTGTGTGTGTCAGTATGTCTGTATATGTGCCTGTGTGTGTCAGGATATCTATCAGTATAAGTGCCTGTGTGTGTGTGTGTGTGTGTGTGTGTGTCAGTATGTCTGTATATGTGCGTGTGTGTGTGTCAGTATGTCTATCAGTGTATGTGCCTATGTGTGTGTGTCAGTATGTTTGTCATTGTATGTGCCTGTGTGTGTCAGTATGTCTATTAGTGTGCCTGTATCAGTATGTATATCAGTGTATGTGCCTGACACACACACACACATACACTGGCAGACATACTGACACACACAGAGACATACTGACACACAGATACATACACTGATAGACATGCTGACACACACACATACACACTAATAGGCATACTGACACACAAACAGGCACATACACTGACAGACATACTGACACACACAGATACATACACTGTCAGACATACTGACATACACTCACACAGACCTTCTGACACACACACAGATACAGACACTGTCAAACATACTGACATACACACATACACTATCAGACATACTGACATACACAGACACACACAGACATACTGACACACACAGACATACTGACATACACAGACACATACACTGTCAGACATACTGGCAAGCACACACACACACACAGACATACTGACATACACAGACACATACACTATCAGACATACTGACATACACAGACACACTGTCAGACATACTGACACACACACACACACACACACAGACACAGACACAGACATACTGACACACACAGACAAATACACTATCAGACATACTGACACACATACACACAGACATACTGACACACACAGATACATGGACAGACAAACTGACATACATGTAAAATTTACATTTTAAGCCCACCCTCCAGTTTCCTACCTTTTGCTGGAGGGTGGCATCCCTGGCATCCAGTGTGCTGCCTGAGGATGATGTAAGTGAGGAGCCCCCATCCTCACTGCCTCCTCCTCCTTCCCGTGCAGGTCCTTCTTCTCCCGTGCAGCAGCTCTTTATGGGAGGAAGTGACGCTCGGCACTCACTTCCTCCCAGTGCTGCCGAAAAGCAAGAGGCCCGGTCATGGCCCACCCGGTGGGACTCCTTACAGTGCGGGGCCCGCCTAAAGCGGCCGGGAAACATTTTATTTATTTTTTTAGGGCAGCGGGGCCCATGGGACAGCTGCCTTCGGCCCCCAGGAGTAATTGGGCCCGGGGCAGGTGCCCCGTTTTCCCCGTGTTAAAGACGGCCCTGAGGGGCAGTGACAGGGGGTGGAGTGGCAGTGACAAGGGGTAGTAGGAAGTAATAGGGGGTAGAGGGGTGAAGGGGCAGTAACATGGGTAGTGGGGTAGTAACAGGGGGTAGGGGTAGTAACAGGGGGTAGGGTGATGGAGGTACAGTAACAGGGGGTGGGAGGTGGAGGGGCAGTGGGGTAATAACAGGGGGTAGAGGTGTGAAGGAGCAGTGATAGGGGGTAGGGGTGGAGGGGCAGTAACAGGGGGTAGGGGGTGGAGGGGCAGTAACAGGGGTTGAGGGGCAGTGACAAGGGGTAGCAGGGTAGAAACAGAGGGAGGGGGTTCATAATTACCTTCCCTGGTGGTCCTGTGGGCGCCCTCTCTCCTCGGTGGTGTGGCTCTCTGGTCTGCAGCTCCGCCGGGAGTGAACTGCAGACCATGTGGTAAAGGTTGCGATTTCCAGTTAGAGCGACATGGTAATCTGCCCTAAGGTGATTTAGGCGGCCGCGATGCCCTCATCAGCCTGACCACCTAAATCGCCTAATTAGAGAGCCGCCTCTGTATGTCTGCAGGGCCGGACTGGCCCACCGGGATACCGGGAAATTTCCCGGTGGGCCGTCGGCACCTGGGGCCGGGCAGCCAGCTGGCTCACCTGCGGCCGCAGAGGGAGCTCCTTTGGCGGCCGCAGGGTTTGCTGGCTGTTCTTGCGGCCGCAGGTGGAGCTGGCTGTTGTGTCTCTGCTCCCCC
>OW240912.1:86902510-86964993 GCA_933207985.1 Pelobates cultripes | reverse complement strand
ATGGAATGCAGTATTACACAGTAAGTGGGGGTAAGTCACTGTGACAGGGCTGGGTACACTTACTGTAAGATGGAATGCAGTATTACACAGTAAGTGGGGGTAAGTCACTGCAGTATTACACAGTAAGTGAAGGTAAGTCACTGTAACAGGGCTGGGGACACTTACTGTAAGATGGAATGCAGTATTACACAGTAAGTGGAGGTAAGTCACTGTAACAGGGCTGGGTACACTTACTGTAAGATGGAATGCAGTATTACACAGTAAGTGGAGGTAAGTCACTGTAACAGGGCTGGGTACACTTACTGTAAGATGGAATGCAGTATTACACACAGTAGGAGTGGAGGTAAGTCACTGTGACCCAGGGCTGGGTACACTTACTGTAGATGGATGCAGTATTAAACAGTAGTAGGAGGTAGAGAATCACTGTAACAGGGCTAGATGCACTTACTGTAAGATGGAATGCAGTATTACACAGTAAGTGGAGGTAAGTCACTGTGACAGAGCTGGGTACACTTACTGTAAGATGGAATGCAGTATTACACAGTAAGTGGAGGTAAGTCACTGTAACAGGGCTGGGTACACTTACTGTAAGATGGAATGCAGTATTACACAGTAAGTGGAGGTAAATCACTGTAACAGGGCTGGGTACACTTACTGTGAGATGGAATGCAGTATTACACAGTAAGTGGAGGTAAGTCACTGTGACAGGGCTGGGTACACTTACTGTAAGATGGAATGCAGTATTAAACAGTAAGTGGAGGTAAGTCACTGTAACAGGGCTGGGTACACTTACTGTAAGATGGAATGCAGTATTACACAGTAAGTGGAGGTAAGTCACTGTGACAGGGCTGGGGACACTTACTGTAAGATGGAATGCAGTATTACACAGTAAGTGGAGGTAAGTCACTGTGACAGGGCTGGGTACACTTACTGTAAGATGGAATGCAGTATTACACAGTAAGTGAAGGTAAGTCACTGTAACAGAGCTGGGTACACTTACTGTAAGATGGAATGCAGTATTACACAGTAAGTGGAGGTAAGTCACTGTGACAGAGCTGGGTACACTTACTGTAAGATGGAATGCAGTATTACACAGTAAGTGGAGGTAAGTCACTGTAACAGGGCTGGGTACACTTACTGTAAGATGGAATGCAGTATTACACAGTAAGTGGAGGTAAGTCACTGTGACAGGGCTGGGGACACTTACTGTAAGATGGAATGCAGTATCTGTTGCCGGGGAATCGCAAAGTTTCAGAACGTTCTAACTTGTTGCCTTCAGAGAATGAACCACACGTGTTTGCGGCGAGCTTACTGCGCATGCGCAGGGAATGGAGGCGTTCCCACTCAGCGAACAGACTGGCCTGTGACGCAATCGGACGCGCGTCTGTCGCCATGACAACGAAGACGCTAGTCAGCGGCCATGTTTGAAAGGGGAGAGGTTTTAAGGTGTAGCGAGGATAGGGCGAGATTGAGATAGTGACCCCCCCCCCAGTCTGCTGGCAGGGGGTGGGGATTGTCCCCCACACTGAGATATCAGATAAAGAGTTAATTTATGGCCCCTCAGGATTCAATACTAACTGCAGAGCTACCTGTAATACATTGTAACAGCCCTGCAGTATTAATATTAGCCATTATTTACTTAATATTAGCCATTATTTAATTAATATTAGCCATTATTTACTTAATATTAGCCATTATTTAATTATTATCTATTATTTAATTAATATCATTCATTATGAACTTATTATTTATTATTACGTTAATATTAATTATTTAGGTAATAATATCCATTATTTAGTTAATATCATTCATTATTAACCTTGACGTCCTAGGCCCGCACGACGGGACTGCTTCGCTACAGATTACACCAAATACGCACTTTTACCGCACTCTACCCGGTAAGCATCTCATACACAGAGACCTGACCCAATTTGAGACCCTATGCTCCGCGGAGACGCATCCACCGCGGGGAATCGCAGCACTGTACGCTGTGCTTCTCGAGGCCACTCGGAGCCCACCGGAGACGTACCAATACTAGTGGGAACTGGCTACAAGGGTGACAGTTGGAAAAAAAAAAATATGAATTATAAATATAGAGAAGGAACCTAAAAAGAGTAGCCGGGTTATATAGTTCACAGTGCTCTATATTTATAATTCACACTTTTTTCTGTGAACTATATAACCTGGCTACTCTTTTTAGGTTCCTTCTCTATATTTATAATTCATACTTTTTTTTTCACCTGTCACCCTTCTCCTGTTCTTTCGATTTATATATTTGGTGCTATATACTAGTAACACCTAGTAACGCATTGTAGCAAGTGGCTACCGGCGGATATAGGACACCCATCGCTACCGCACCCAAGACTCCTGTAGCCACACAAATACGAGGGCAACACAGTAGACTCAGCCGCTATAATACAGCACTCCAGCACCTGCGGCCTGTGTCTAACAAATTGCCTAGGCCCAGGGGCGTACCTAGGGCATGTGGCATTTTTTAAAACATTTATTGAACAAATTTGTCAACTTTTTAAAACCCCTGCCCCCTCTATAAAATCCCTGCACCCCCTCACACACAGTTTTAGACAGACAGTCACACACAGTTACAAGCAGACAGTCACACGCACACAGTCACATGCAGACAGTCACACACACAGTTACAGGTAGAGAGTTACACACACAGTCAGTTACAAGCAGTTACACACAGTCACGCACACTGTTACAGGCAGACAGTCACATATACAGTCACACACAGTTACAGGCAGCATCACACAGTCACAGACAGTCACACACACACACAGTTACAGGCATGCAGTCACACACACACACACAGTTACAGGTAGACAGTTACGCACACACAGTTACAGGTAGACAATTACGCACATACACACAGTTACAGGCAGACCGTTACACACACAGTTACAGACAGTCACACACACACACACACAGTTACAGACAGTTACACACACATACAGTTTCAGACAGTCATACACACACACACACACACGCAGTGGATTCATTGAAGTCCTGGTAGGTGGAGGTGCAGGGATTCCTACTTGCTGCACCTCCATGTGCAGCATTAACAGCAGCCCCTGCTCGCGGTTAGGCTCCGCCCCTATATATCAGTAGCTCTGCCCCTTCTTCCTCCCATGCAGGCCAGTTTATCTTGCTGGTCTCCATGTGAGCTGTGTGACACCCCAGCTGTCATGGGGCACAGCTCACACAGCCCCCTTTAGCTCTCAGACCTGGGTTATCGCACCCCCCTACCAGGAGGTACCCGGGGCGGACCGCCCCCTCCGCCCCCCTCTTAGTCCGCCACTGCCTAGGCCTAATGTTGGCCGCATTGTGTGTCTACAATACTGAACCGATTGCTTTAACAAATAACTGGTTTCAGCACTTCTGCAATGTGTTATATCACCTATGTTGGGCGACTGCCTAAATGTTTGTGCATACTTATACCTGTTCAGTGAATACTATAATTTCAAAAATAAAGATTGTCAAAAAAAAATATCATTCATTAAGTTAATATTAATTATTTAGTCAATATTAATTATTTAGTTAATATCCATTATTAAGTTAATATTATTTATTATGACGGCAAGTCATGATTTGAGTTTTCGTTAATGGGACACTAGTCACACAGGGCATTGAGATGGAGTGGTCTGGGTGCAGTGTCCCTGTTCCCTTAAATCCTGCATTGTAAATCATTGCTGCTTTGAGAGAAATTGAAATGTTTACATTGCAGAGTTAAAGGGAAACTATAGGCTAGGAATACAAAATTGTATTCCTAGCACTATAAGGCCATCCCATTGCTCCCCCTCCCCTTGCAGCACAGAAAGGGTTAAATACCCTTTTGTCAGTTACCTGAATCCAGTGCCGATCTCCCTCAGTGCTGGGTCAGGCTCCACCTCCGCTTCTCCTCTTCTGATGTCAGGGACCTAATGCGAATGCACGGCAAGTGCCACCATCACTTTAGGACAAACCCATAGGAAAGCATTGACTCAATGGTTTCCTATGGAATTTTAGCTGTTGCTGGATGTCCTCATGCATATCCTCACCCTCTGGTCCCTCCTCCCGCCGGGCTCTAGGGGAAGGAAGGGGTTAGACACTTACCTTTCTCCAGCGCTGGGCTCCCTCTTCTAAAGTCCCTGGCTGAATGCGCATGCGCAGCAAGAGCCGCGCGCGCATTCAGCCAGTCTCATAGGAAAGCATTTACAATGTTTTCCTATGGACGCTGGCATCTTCTCATTGTGATTTTCACAGTGAGAAGCGCGGAAGCGCCTCTAGCGGCTGTCAATGAGACAGCCACTAGAGGCTGTATTAACCCATTTGTAAACATAGCAATTTCTCTGAATCTGCTATGTTTACAGCAGGCAGGGTTAACCCTAGATGGACCTGGCACCCAGATCACTTCATTAAGCTGAAGTGGTCTGGGTGCCTATAGTGGTCCTTTAATCTTGTCTACTATTTGTTTCCCTTTGTGTGTCTTACACCTTCCTTTGTGTATCTCTTACTTTCTCCCACACAGCCACTTTTGTATGTCTTTTCCCCTCGACCACTTTTGTGTGCCTCTTAGCCCCAGCCACTTTGTCGCTTTCTCCCCTTACCCAGCCACTCTGTGTGTAACTGCACCCCGCCTCTCTAGATCTTCTATGTGTCTATTACTCCCATCCCCTCTGTGTCTCTTTCTCTCCCCCAAGCCATTTTTGTGTGCCTCTTTCTCCCCCAGTATCCCTGTGTGTCTATGGTTCCCCTTCCCCAGCAACTCTGTATGTCTATTTCTCTCCCCAGTCCCTCTGTGCATCTCTTTCTCCTCTTCTCTACCCACAGTGCCTCTGTGTTTTTCTCCCCCAGCCACTCAGTGTGTCTCTTTTCCCCATCCTCTCTTCCAACCCCCAACCCTTCATGGTCATTTCCACCCTCTCTTTATAGTCTCTCCCAACACCCCTCCTCAATTTGTGGTTTCTCCCCCTCCTATGCCTGCTGACCCCCCTCCATGTAGCATGGCCAGGGAAACCGCAGAAGAGCATCTTCTGTATCATCTATCTGGCCTACCAGAAAGCTGTTTGTTGCTCTCATCACTTTCTGTCAGACCAGGTAGAAGATACAGAAGATCCTCTGCCGCAGTCCGCACGGCCACACTACATGGTGTGACTGTCAGGATTTTTAGTGCTGTAATCTGTGCTCCTATGCTGATGGTCACGCGGCGATTGTTCCCCTGTGCCGCCTTGTGGTTGTTGGCCTGTTAGCCGGCCTACTCGTCTAAAGCTCCGCCTCTTTGGCTGAGACCACCAATATTGATGATCTCAGCCAATCCAAGGATTCTTCAGCTGTATACATGAACTTTGGGTCGGACAATCAGTCATTATGGTCTTCCCTGTATGTGTGCAGGGAGTGGATTAGGGAGGGTGGAGCATGTAGAGTTAATTTAATTTAAAGGAAGTGGCTGGCAGCTTGCAGACTGCTAGCTATCTGGGGGGAGAGAGGGCTTGAATCATGCCACTAATTTAGAGGTGTACATGCATGCCACTGTATTATTTTATGGTTATTTAGAGCTGCCAATGGGTGTGGCTGGTTTTGGGACATTAGCCCGCCCATATTTAATAAGTACCCTTCATCTGCTGGCAACAGGTGGGTGGACAGGGATCCCACCAAACTATGTCCCACCCATAATGCTACACTTCCCATCCGGGATTAAGGGCCCTTTAGTGACTGAGCATCAATGGCTGCCCAGCCACTAATTTTAAATATTTAGCAGATATGCCCCCACTTACCATGCAAGTGGGGACACAGCAAGATCTTTGTCATCCCAGTTATTCTACAGATCCCATCTCTATGGGATGGGTCCTTACTAATCAACGGGCAGCAATGGCTACTACTTTTAAATATTTAGGAAATGCCCCCACCTACTGCATGGCTTATAGCAGGGCCAGACTGGGACAAAAATTCAGCCCAGGCAATTAAAGGCAGAGCAGCCCACTATTAGGGGCGGGGTCAGAAAGGGGCGTGTCATGTCACCATCATTGACATGCACACCCCCTCCCCCCCACCAAATGAGTTGTTAATATGTTAATGTCACGCTTCTCCAGAGTATCTAGTGCTCTTAGATGAAGTAAATGCCATGTTGTTTTTCTTGGGGCGCAAGCATGCGCTGTGTTTGCTGGCGATTTGTCTCTGGTGTCCTCAATAGAGAGATACCAGAGATCAAAGCAGGAACAGGGCTGTTAAAGTGTTGTGCATGTGTGGGGATGTTCCCTGTGGTGTTGTATATGTTTGGAGGTTGCATGTGTGTAGAACAGACTATCTGTGTTGTATTGTGTGTAAAGGGGTCTGTTTGTGGCGTACTGCATGTGGCTAGGGGCTGCAGTGTGTGTTTCTGGGCTGTAAGGTATGTGTGTGTGTATTTATATAGGGCCTGTGGAGTGTGTGGGCCTAGGGGATGTAGTGTGTGCATGTAAAGAGCTGTACTGTGTGTTTGTCATTGTATCTAGGGGCTCTAGTGTGTGTATGCATATAGGAGCTGTACAGCACATGTGTGTAGGTGCAGTGATGTATGCATAGGTGGTGTAGTGTGTACAGGGTGTCAGAATTACAGAATGATCCAGCACGTAGAACTGTGTAACACAGAGGACTGATAGGTAACGTATACAGACCTTAGAATGGCCGGACTAACGTACCAAAGAACAGTCAGGAATAGCCGAGGTCAAGGGAAACAGAAAGAGACACAACGATAAGGAAAAGCCAGGAGTCAGGGATGCCAGAAAACAGGGAAGTCAAAAACAATGCCAAAGTCAAATAACCATAATAACCAAAATCAATAACGTGCTCTCGGACAACCACAAGGGAAACCACGACAGGGCACTGAGCAGGATGAGAACTGGACCTAAATACCCCTCCTCTAGGTCTGATAGGCTGTAACCGGCCTTTGACCCCAAAGGCAGTTACTAGATCTCATTTGCATAATTGCTGCTCAGCATTAACCCTTCTGTGGATTTGGTTGTTGCTCGGCACAACTTTTCCTGTGTGGACAGTAAATGTCATTAACCACATTTTTGTAAGCGGATGAATACGTTACCCCCCACCAGAAGAACGCCCACCGGGCAGGCAGGACCAGGTTTGAGAGGAAACTTGGCGTGAAAATAGCTGATCTTGCGGCCAGCATGTATATCAGATGCCGGAACCCAAGAACGATCGGCTGGTCCATAACCTTTCCAATCCACCAAGTACTGTAAAGTGCCCAGAGAAAACCTGGAATCAATTATGGAGGAGACTTCATACTCTTCCTGTCCAGAAACAACTAAGGGAGGAGGAGGGACACTTGAGACAGTATATTTATTGCAAACAAGAGGTTTGAGCAAGGACACATGAAAGGTATTAGGAATTTTCAAGGAGGCCGGAAGGGCCAGAGAGTACGCAACAGGATTGATCCTACGAAGGACATGAAAAGGTCCAAGGAACCTAGGAGCAAATTTCATGCTAGGGACTTTAAACCTGATGTTACGAGAAGATAACCAAACCCTCTCACCCACTTGGTAAACAGGGTTGGCATCTCGACGTTTTTCAGCAAAATGCTTGAAACGGTCAGCAGCAGTACCCAGAGCAGATTGAACTTTAACCCAGGTATCACGGATGGAAGCCAGACAGTCATCCAAAGCAGGAATAGCCGTGCCAGAATGGATGCTGGTTGTAATTAACATGCATTTTCTGTATTGGCTATCTGCCAAATGCAGATAGCTGTATGTACTGTATTTTCTTTCGTTTCACGAACGGCACTTTTGCGGGCCGTTCGTGAACTGAAAATACCCCATGTAGTAGCCCACACACTTAGAGGCATGTGGCACTTGTTAACCGATTGCAACAATGTTGCAATCGGTAAGTAGAGGCTCTCCTAGGTGGCTGCCGTTCGACTACCGACCATGCGGCGGTCGGCCATCTTGGATCCTTTGTTCCCTCAGCGGTGTTTGGTCGTCAAGCGCATGGTACTAAAAACGGCTACACAGTCACATGCAGACAGTCACACACACAGTTACAGGTAGAGAGTTACACACACACACAGTCAGTTACAAGCAGTTACACACAGTCACGCACACTGTTACAGGAAGACAGTCACATATACAGTCACACACAGTTACAGGCAGCATCACACAGTCACAGGCAGACTGTCGCACACAGTCACAGACAGTCACACACACACAGTTACAGGCATGCAGTCACACACACACAGTTACAGGTAGACAGTTATGCACACACAGTTACAGGTAGACAATTACACACATACACACAGTTACAGGCAGACCGTTACACACACAGTTACAGGTGGTAGACATTTATGCACACACACACAGTTACAGGCAGACACTTACACACACGAACACCGCTGAGCTTCCAGGCCATTTGGGAGTTCCGGGCTGTTCGGTATTTTGTTCCCTGGAAGGCAATCGGTATTTTGAACATGTATTTTAATGAATGTGTTTTTCGTGCGGCGTTCGGTTGGTTTAGCTGGGATCTGAGCGGTAATCTCACGAATGATGCGCTCAGACACCAGCTATCTACCGAACGTCCATTCGTTTAAATAAACTGCATATTCGAAAAGTTATGGATTTTAATGTAAATTGTCGGTTCTGCTGCACGGAGGGATCCCTCTCGTGCAGCAGTGCCTGATGGGAGAAATGTCTTGTACAGTAAGTCCCCCATGTAGTCCCCTCTGGGAATGCCCCTGGGAGGGGACTCAGGAAACCCCTTGCATAGGGACTTGTATAAATTGTGGAGCTGAAAATAAAGACCTCAGTTGACTCTCAGAACTGTGTTTTGTCCAGTTACTGGGAGGTTTGGGATATTGCCTTGCTTTTTCCAGCGCTTGACTGTGGATTACTTCCTGAACCGTGGATTTAATATTGGCGTTCCGCTACAATTGGTGGCAAGCGACGGGATAATTTCCACAGCCCAGAAGGACAGCTATAAGACAACACCAGTTCCTGGATTACAAATTGAGGGCAACGCCAGTACCCGTACAGCGCCCCTATCTACAAAGGAACTCAGAAAATGGAGGAGAAGTTTCAAAATAGATTGTACTGTTGCATATCCCTGAGGTCTGGAGCAGTGTCAGAGGAGGACATGTTGGGGTACAGAGAGATTGCCAGAACCGGGTTGTGGGACGAAGCCCTAGAGAAAGTACAGTATTCGCGAGGGGATCGGCGCCGCAGCAGAAGGCAGCGAATCCTGGCTCGAATGGCAGAGCGGATGCCCCTCCTGAGAAAACAGACCGAAGAAGCGTGGGTGACTAGACTCGAGATTCTAGTATATGCAGAACTGGCACTCGACGACGCATACCAGGCGATACAGTGGTACGCAGCTTAGTGTGTCCCCGAGATGGCAGAGTATGAGTTCCCAGAGGGCGGAGATTACGCTGGCCCTGGCCTATTTTGGGATAATATTGATGATGAGGACTTTGGGAAAGCTACCGATTCTCGTTTTTGGGACCTGTGTTACGACCGAGAAGACATGCTGGGTCTCCCTAGCGCTGTTGATCTCGAGACAGACCTACGGTATCTGGTCGCCAAGGAATGTGACCTGGAGTGGGATTACCTGCGACTCATCAATGAGGCCCGGGAAGAGACAACCGGTCCTCTTCCCCAACAGCAACCAGCTGTACCCGAGGTGGCGGACTTCCTACAATGGTCCTGCGAGGATCCCCAGCGGCAGTGTGTGTCCCAGGGAGCTGAAGGTGCCGTCCTTCCTCTCCAGCGGCAGTGTGTGTTACAGGGAGCTGAAAGTACCGTCCTTCCTCCCCAGCAGCAGTGTGAGTCCCAGGGAGCTGAAGGTGCCATCCTTCCTCCCCAGCGGCAGTGTGAGTCCCAGGGAGCTGAAGGTACCGTCCTTCCTCCCCAGCGGCAGTGTGAGTCCCAGGGAGCTGAAGGTGCCGTCCTTCCTCTCCAGCGGCAGTGTGAGTCCCAGGGAGCTGAAGGTGCCGTCCTTCCTCCCCAGCGGCAGTGTGTGTTACAGGGAGCTAAAGGTGCCGTCCTTCCTCCCCAGCGGCAGTGTGTGTTACAGGGAGCTGCAGGTGTCGTCCTTCCTCCCCAGCAGCAGTCTGTCTTACAGGGAGCTGAAGGTACCGTCCTTCCTCCCCAGCGGCAGGGTGTCCTGCAGGGAGCAGAGACCGTCGGTCTCGCACCCCAGCAGCAGGACAAAATATGGAAAGGGGAGACAGTTGGTCCCCCTCTCCACCAGCAGAAAGAGTGTCAGGGAGAGGAGCCTGCTACCCCCTCTCCCCAGCAGGTGAAAGGGTTCCAGGGAGAGGAGTCGGTGACCACCTCTCCCCAGCGGCAGCTTATTTCCCAAGGGGGAGACCCTATTCTGCCAGATGGGGCAGATGATGCAGTCGGTCTCGTCCCCCAGCAGCAGGACAGTATATTGAAAGGGGAGACAGTCGGTCCCCCCCTCCACCAGCAGAGAGAGAGTCAGGGAGAAGATCTTGTCATTCCCTCTCCCCAGCGACAGAAAGTGGATAAGGGAGAGGAACTTGCTACCCCCTCTCCCCAACGGCAGCCTAGCCCACCAAGGGGAGATGATAAGCCCCACACCAGTGCAGATGGGACCGTGGTCTCTGCACATGCCTCACAGGGACTAGGGACGGTCGGTCCTGTTCCCCGGCAGCAGTGATGTTCATCCAAAGAGGAGACAGCCTGTCTTTCCCTCCAGCAGCAGTACCAGGTCCAGAGTGAGGAGCCTACTACGCCATTCCCTCAACTGGGCTCCAACCAGGCTACTCCCGTGGTAGTGCTGGCAGCAGGGCAGAGTACCGCTGGTCTCTGCCCACTCAGCAACCCACCGATCCGGAATGCTAGTACCCCTAGAGCTGAGGTGGAGCTCCTGGACATGGACAAACTACCCACTACCCTTGGTGTAGTAACCAATTCTGGTGGGTGGGTTATACTGCAGATTCTGTTTTGTAGGTGGGTTGCTGGACTAACCAGGGCACTGACCGACAGGAGGTCAGATACCCTGTTAGTCTGGATGGTAAAGGGGAGAAATGTGGCGAAACCAGCCTCGCCACTGTCCACTGGAGGAGCCTGGTTGCTCGCCTGCTCCCTTTAGACTATGGCCTGGCAGTTAAAACCTTTTATTTTCCCTGCAAAGCGTATTCGTGCCTTTCTGTAGACTGTTAAAGCCATGCTACCCCAGATAGCTATGCCATGGAGCCCAGCCGTATACTGAAAGACTGTATGAAAGACTTTGGCTCCAAGTCGATTGAACTGTATGTACATGATCTGAGCGCCATCTGGTAATAATGTGCGCTCAGATCTAAGCTATCTGGGGATAGGTAGAATGTGTATGTTCTATGTGATAAATGTAACAGTATGTAATTTTATGTCTTTTATTGTCTTTTGTCTGCCATGTGGCTAATGGAGTTTTGCCTCTGTACTTGGAGATAATTGGATTACTTCCCAATTACCTCCAGGACAGAGAGGAGGGGTTGTGATGCATTGTGGGAGTGTTTAAAGGTGTATGTCTGGGATTGGTCAATGTCCAATATGTTTCCCAGTTTCCCATCTGGTCCCCTAGGGGAGTGTCCACCAGGTGGGAGACCTGCATAAAAGCCGGGCAGGTAGCCCCAGTAAATCAGTTCCTGCTTAACCCTCAAAGTGGGGTATGATATAGTACATTGGGGAGGATTTTGCTATATGTATTGAGACTGATTGCCGAGTGTAAGCACGGCAGGGGTACATTATTACTAGCAGCTATTAGGTGTGTCTGTGATTCAGGGAGTTTGAGTAATTCCCTTGGTAGCCCTGCAGTTAAAGGTTTGAACCATTCACGCAGTTAGGGGTTGATTTGAATTTGTGGGTTTGCAGTTGATTAGTTGGTAGCTGTTGGTGTATAAGAAGGGAATACGCTAAACGGTTTTAACCTCTTTTTGGGCAAAGCGGTCCGTTACAATGCTAATCCTGGTTTATTGTAAATATTGTTCTGTGCTTATATATATATATTTGTGGTCGTGGCAATATAGCCGTATATGGAAACAAAGCATATAATAACATGAATATCAATTAGTTGGAATTAGTCGGTTGTGGTGTGCCGAAACCGACAGAGGAGTAGGCCTGTAAAAAGTGGGCCCACCTTAGAGGGTGTTTGTAATAGAGGGAGTGGTGGGTGGGGTGACTCGCCAGACCATTAACGGTAATGTGGGAGTGGATTGGCAGCCCTTTTATAGGGAAACCAAGCCCTTCCCACAACTACAGGCCAAGCCTTTTAATTTGTGGTCATGGCAATATAGCCGTATATGGAAACATGGAAACATAGCATATAATAACATGAATATCAATTAGTTGGAATTAGTCGGTTGTGGTGTGCCGAAACCGACAGAGGAGTAGGCCTGTAAAAGTGGGCAAAAATAAATTACCATAAGACATAATACATTGACCAAAATCTTTATTTAGATAAGTCACAGAAAGCTAGTCTTAATTCTTTAACAGGATTGGGTATGTAGAGAGTATAAGCGGAAGATTTCCAGCGTCCCATTGTTTTGATGATGTGCGGAGGAATGTGGTTAGCAGAAGCTGTAGATGCTGCTCCAATTCGAAAAGAATAACCCGAAAATTGACTTGGGTTCAAGCCGAGTCTAGTCAACAGCAGTCTTACATAGAGCATAAACTTTGCTGTAGTTAGAACGTTACCGTGCAGTTCTAGCAAAGGTTGTAATGGTTGTTTGTGGAGTGATAGTAGATTGTCAAAATTTTGTACCGGGCACCATTTGTTATGAGTAGGGTACAAGGGGATCGTAACGGTATGACCTATGGTGCTGGTTTTTGAGTGTTTTAGCATGAGTAGGTAATGGTCGTTCTGTTTCGCTAAATCCATGGTTCTTAGGTAATCGGGGAACGTGATAGTCCTAGTTGTGAATTCGTTGGGACGGAGGAATCCATAAAAAGCAACATATATGGCTGATTTTATTACCGTGTTTGTCCTGGGCTCAAAAGGAGAGGAATCTAACAAGTTGACTAGTGCATGAAATATATGGTTATCTATAGGTAGTCGTTTCCCGGGGACATGTGTATCTAATTTCTTAATGCCTCTAAGAACTGTCTTGATTTGATATGAGGACAGGAAACTCGTGGCGTTGGGTTGTTGAATAAGCATGTGGTGTTGAATTCCCGTAAGGTATAGTTTTATAGTGTTAAATGATAATTTAAGATTGATGTGGCAAAAAGAAGTGAAACCCAATATTGATTCTATCGTGAACATATCGTGAATGTGAAATTCAGTGATGAATTTATTGAAAATGTGAAAAGCTCTGTCGTAAGTGTTTCTAGTGTTTACAGAGAGTGCCAGGTGAGAAATGTGACGTGCGTGATTTAACAAAGCTTTTAATCCATTATCATGTCTGTGAAAAGTGGGGCTGGAGTTGCTTGTCTGGAGGCGGTGGGTAGTGTCGTGAAGAATTCCTGAAAACGAAATCGAGACAAGTGATCAGCACCGATGTTTGTGCACCCTGGAACGTGAATACATGTTAGAAAGAATTGACAAGTGGCTGCTACCCATGTGAGTCGTCTCAAGAGCCTCATAATTACCATTGATGATGACCGGCCTTTATTGACAATATGGCAAGTAGCCATATTATCAGAATAGCACCAAACCGTGTGACCGGACCACTGGCGGCCCCAGGTAACGGCCGCAGCCACGATGGGGTACAATTCGAATAAAGCTGAGGTCTCTGTGAATTTTGTGTGTGATTTGACCTCAGTTGGCCATGGCCCCATGAGCCATTGGTCTCCCCATATGGCTGCAAACCCCGTGTTTGCTGCAGCGTCTGTCCATATTGTAGGTGAAGTGTCTGAGTGAGATGGTATAAACATGGCACGCACATTCTAAGAAGTGAGGAAAATTCTCCACATGCGCAAATCGGATGTCGCTTGGTTGTCTAGTGAAATGTAAGATGTGTCTGAGGTGAATTGTGGAAATAGTGATAGCAAATGTGAAATAAATGATCTCCCCTGGGGAATGATTCTCATTGCAAAATTAAGCGATCCCAGCAATGATTGTAGGTCTTTTTTAGTGCAACGACCTTGCTGTAGGTAGTGGTCAATACTTGCCAGGATACGCTCAATTTTCTCATGAGGGAGGCTAGCCTGCATGTGTACTGTGTCTAGTTGTATCCCTAAAAATTGCATCAGGGTGCCAGGCCCCAGGGTCTTGTGTGGGGAGACTGGAACAGAAAGTGACCCAAATAATGCCAACATATGTTTTAAACTTGTGGGTGGACTTGTGTTGTTCTCAATTGTGAGGAAATCGTCTAAATAGTGAATCACTGAGGGACATTTGTAAACATTTAGCAACAACCAACATAAAGCCTCTGCAAATGTGTCGAAAATACGCGGGCTGCTTTTAGAGCCAAAAGTGAGACGGGTGAAGAAATAGTATAACCCTTCCCATTTAATGCCGTGAAGGTGCCAAAGTGTAGGGTGCATAGGCAGTAATTTGAAGGCATTCACTACATCCGTTTTACTTAACCATGCCCCTGTGCCAGCTTTAATGATAGCCCCGATGGCATGGTCGATAGTGGTGTAATGTAGCGAAAACTCTTCAGATGGTATGAGGGAATTTAGGCTAGGGACCGTGGAGGAATGTGGTGCGGATAAATCAATGATCAGCCTGGGTTTAAGTGAGTTTTTCCCCGTGACAATCCCAATGGGATTGGTTCTCCAAGAAGTGAAGGGTGGTGAGAGGAATGGACCCAGCAAAAAGCCTTGTTTCACCTCGGTTGTGATAAGTTTATGTACCAGCTGTGGGTCATCTCGTGTGGAAAGTAAGTTGTCACATTCCAGTGTGCCTGTAGATAAATGTATCAACCCTGTGTGAAATCCTTCCGATAATCCTGTTATGAGATAGTCGCTGAAATGTCGTGATGGGTGTAGACGTAGCAAATCGGTGAATAAGCTGAGGTTCACGCATGTGAGATAGGGTTTTGGGAAAGCTTTATTTGGGCACATTGTCTTGGAATGAGCCCTAAAACAGTGTGAACAAACATGCATTAGTCTACAGGAACTAAAACCACAATTGCCAGCATTGAAATTGTTACATACTTTGGATTTCCCTAAGAAGACAATATCTCTTCCTAGTTTGTCTTTCAAACCTTTATTTGATCTTGGGGGGTTAATTGCTGCTTGGTTTTGTTCTACCTCAGCTGTATTAGGGCAGAAATTTGTGCTGTGGGTTGCTGATGAGCATACTGCACAAGTTGGGGGCCTGAGTGTCCAACTTGCTCCAATTGATGCTTAAGTTGAACTGAGCCAGAGCTGCTGCCACCTTTGCAGAGAAGGAACAGTGGTAATCGTAAAACGCTGTACCACCGTATTGGTGTCCCAGATCCACCAACTTGTGCATGTACGTATCCAGCTCGGCTCTTTTCCCTGGGTATACAGTGCAATATACATCCCTATAGATGCCAAGCCCTAATACAAATTCTGTGATGTTCATTTTTTTGTTCAGGCGAGGGTCTCTAGCTCTAAGGACTACGGAAATATCCCCGCAAGCAAAGGTCCTGTTCTCAAGGACATCCTGGGAGGCAATGAGTAATGAAGCTAGGTTAACGTCCTTGCCTTCCAGAATGTCCTTTTTAAGGTGAGCTGGGACCATGTGTGAAGGATCAATAGATTCTATATCAGCCGTAGCTGACAGGGTATTACCGGGTAAGGTATTAGCAAGAGGCTGAGTGGTGACCATTGTATTTGTCGTGGACTGAGTAACACTACCGGTCTCCAATTTGTCCAGCCTGTCGCTGATTGTCCCCATGGATGCCATAAGGGACGTCATCATAGCATGAAATGCTGGCATTTGAGATCCGCTAGGGCCTACCCCTGCATCAGAGTTGTCAGTGGTAGTGTACAGTAGCCTATACAACTCCGCCTTCCTAGCTGTAGCTGGGAAAGGGATGCAGCGTCTTCTTAGCTCAGCTGTAAAACGTGGTATGGTCCACGATCTAAGGGATGCAGGGCTATTCACGTCTGTACCCGGACCAGGGGTGGCAGGCCTAGCGGGTGTGCTAGGTAGTGATAGTTCTTCAGGGATTGAAGATCCCTGCATCCCAAGCGGCTTGAGAGGCACTATCTATGCGTGGGCCCGAGGGGAAGATTGAGGCCACTGAACGTTGTGGCGGGGTGTAGGCCTCTCGGTGTCATTTAAAGCATAAGAAAGATTGGGAGTGACAAGTGAGGCCCTCTCTTTGTATTGATGCGAGGCGGCTAGCTATGATTTGGCCCGAGGGATGTATTACCTCCGAGTGTGAGGTTAGGGATGTTGGCCTCGCGGGACCACTAGCCTATGGATTAAGACCAGAAATATTTTATCTAATTGGGCAACCTAACCTAGGACCAGTACCCCTCAAATATTTTTTAGGGAATAGTGGGTTCTGGCGTAGTACCTGAAAGTGAGTCAGGCTGATCTCTCAATGACGTAACTGTGATATTGTCGGGTAGTTGACCTGTGTGTATATGATGATATGTAAATATCTGAAAATGGGGTAGTAGTTAGGCCAGATCGTGGACCAGAACCTACCCGATAACTGCGGAGGAGATATAACCAAAAGAAACCGGCTCCTTGCTTGTAAAAAGCTACCGTTCCAATGACTAAACCTATAAAGTATAAATGATACCGATCTCTGGGTCCCCAAATATTAATATGAATTCTGGTAAGGAAAGCCTGTTGGAAGATGTCAGAAATCAGGATTGAATTAAGTGTAGCATAAATTTAAATAAAATTTTTTTTTTTATGGTGCTATATCATTATTGACCGGTAGGGGGCGAGATTCCAAGAAGTGGATGCAGGATCTTGTATAATTAGTGAGAAATGCACGAATTTAAGTCGAATGTGATGACAGTACACAATGACTACGTTTGTTTGGTAGAAAATCCTAAGTATCTGGCCGAATGCAGCGTTCGTTTGAATGATAAAAAGGCATGGATTACATTGCTTAGCGGCGAAGTGTTTTAACGAAAAAGTACCGAATGCGGTTGAATGCGAATGGGGATCCGCCGTGTAAGCCGTGAATACGAAGCGGTTTGCTTTACGGCGGGCCCAACTTACGGTTTTTGGCGGCAGCAGTACCGGAAAAGCTGTGCGGACAGCGGTGGCGGCGGGAAAAGAGCCCTGGAGAGCCCGGACAACTCAGGAGGGCACCAGACCAGGAGACCACGAGGAAACAAGTAAGAGGAATCCAAGATGGCGGTCTGAACCGGAAGTAACGTTTCAGACTCGCCAGACCATTAACGGTAATGTGGGAGTGGATTGGCAGCCCTTTTATAGGGAAACCAAGACCCTCCCACAACTACAGGCCAAGCCTTTTAATATATATATATATATATATATATATATATATATATATATATATATATATATATATATAGTATTTGTTATCCTTTTGGTTCTCTTTATAATATATATATATTGATTTACTCTATTCATTGTGTCTTGGCATTTATTCTTTGCAAATTAGGTTCCCACATTTAAAGGGATAGTGCTGTCTCAGGGCAGCACCCCTTCCTGTCATGACATCAACTCCCTTTACTTACTCTTCCTATTTATAGAGATACCAAATTTAGAAGAAAAAAAACTCAGAGGGATCATTTACTGTGGTGATTTTACCTCCATAAGAAGTCAGAATTTTGGTAGGGAAATCCCATTTATAGGGGGTGTCCTTGTTTCTTTAAGTAATGGCCAGGTCTCTATATTTGTAGCGGAACGCCAATATTAAATCCACGAATTCCGCTGGTCCAGAAACGAATCCACAGTCAAGCGCTGAAAACACCAAGGCAATATCCCCAACCTCCCAATAACCGGACGAGACACAGTTTTGGGAGTCAACTGACAATCCTTTAATCGGCACGACAATTTATACAAGTCCCCATGCAAGGGGTTTCCTGAGTCCCTTCCCAGGGGCACTCCCAGAGGGGACTACATGGGGGACTTACAGTATAACATATTTCTCCCATCAGGCACTGCTGCACGAGAGGGATCATCCTCCCAGAATGCACCGTTAAGGGGATTATCCCCTCGTGCAGCAGAACCGGCAATTCACACAAAAATACATAACTTTTAAAATACACGGTGGATTTACATGAATGGACGTTCGGTAGATAGCTGGGGTCTGGGCGCATCATTCGTGAGATTGCCGCTCAGATCCCAGCTAAAATAACCGAACGCCGCACAGAAAACACATTTCTTTCAAAACACACGAAAAGAACCGATTGCTTTTAGTGAACCTGGTCCTGAAACTCCCGAACGTCCTGGAGGCTCAGCGGTGTTCGTGCCGTCGAATAACTATTGGTAATGCTATGCGTTCGACGACACGGACCCGCTGAAGAACAAGGGATCCAAGATGGCCGACCGCCGCATGGTCGGTAGTCGAACGACGGCCACCCAGGAGAGCCTCTAATAACCGATTGCAACAATGTTGCAATCGGTTAACTAGCGCCACACGCCTCTAAGTGTGTGGGCTATTAGGGGGTATCGCGTTCGGTTCACGAACGGCTTTCTAAAGTGCCGTTCGTGAAACGAAAGAGAATCCCCATACAAAACCGCCATTTGCATTCGGCGGAAACAGCATTACAGGCAATACGGAAAATACATTAACATCTACATAAGTGTAAAGCGCATATCTCGCCCGACCTATTGGCAACCCTTAAAGGCACAGTCTCTAGTTATTGTCCAAGTGGCTAGGTTTGCCACAATGCTCCCCCAGAACCAAGCCGGCATACACAGCCTGATCCCAACGGATCGGCTTGGGGATGTCCGGGGGAGTGCTCACAGATCACTTCTCAAGGTCTGTTTGTCTGGACAACCCGTCGGCATTACAGTTTTGTTTCCCTGGGCGGTAGTGTATCGTAAAGTCAAAGGGCTGCAGCGCCAAACTCCAGCGCAGCAGCCTGGCATTGTCTCCAGCCACACGGTTTAGCCACACCAACGGGTTGTGATCTGTGAGCAAAGAAAAGGGTTGCCCATAGAGATACGGCTGTAACTTTTTCAGGGCCCACACCACGGCCAGGCATTCCTTCTCTATGGCGGCGTAGCTCACTTCTCGGGGTAACAGTTTCCGACTCAAGTAGGCTACGGGGTGTTCTCCGCCATCGGCTCCGACCTGGCTCAGTACTGCTCCCAATCCAAACATTGAGGCGTCTGTGTGAACAAGAAAACGTTTAGTTGGATCAGGAGCAGCCAGTACAGGGGCATTGGTCAGAGCCGTCTTCAGCTGGTTGAATGCCTGTTCACACTCTGGGGCCCAGACGACCTGCCGGGGCAGGTTTTTCTTCGTCAAATCAGTCAGGGGTTTGGCCAGGGCACTGTAGTTGGGTACAAATTTTCTGTAATACCCTGCGGTACCTAGGAAAGCCAGGACTTGGGTTTTGGTCCTAGGGGTAGGCCACTGGGCTACAGCTTCAATCTTTGCGGGCTCAGGCTTCTGCTGCCCGCTACCAACCCGGTGTCCTAAGTACTGGACCTCTGCCATCCCTATGTGGCATTTGCTGGGTTTCAAGGTAAGCCCTGCCTCTCGGATCCGATCTATTACTGCCCCTATGTGTTGTAGGTGTTCTGACCAGGTCTGACTGTAGATGGCAATATCGTCCAGATATGCACACGCATAGTCCTGGAACCCGTCCAGTAGCCGATCCACCATCCGCTGGAATGTCGCGGGGGCGTTCTTCATCCCGAATGGCATGACTCGAAATTGGTACAAGCCAAACGGGGTGACAAACGCCGACTTAGGAATGGCGTCCTCGGCTAGTGGAATTTGCCAGTATCCCTTACACAAATCTATGGTAGTGAGATACTGACCCCTGGCCATCCTATCAAGCAGTTCGTCTATCCGAGGCATCGGGTAGGCGTCCGACACAGTTTTGTCGTTCAACCTCCGGTAGTCTACACAGAACCGGGTGGTACCATCTTTCTTGGGAACCAGGACTACCGGCGATGCCCAGGGGCTGAGTGTTCAATAACCCCCAACTGCAACATCTCTTCAATTTCCTTCCTCATATGTTCCCGCACGGATTCAGGAATCCGATAGGGAGTCTGTCGCATGGGAAGCTGTCCCGGGGTTTCTACTCGGTGGGTGGCTAGTGGAGTGTACCCAGGTAGGTTAGAAAAGGTAGCGCCCTTTGCTGCTATCAGTTCTTGTACCTGGATACGCTCTTGAGGACTTAGCCGCTCCCCCAGTTGAACCCCCTGGGAGGGTTCCTTCTGCTCCTCCTGCTCTAACAGATCTGGAAGGGGCAGGTTCTCCTGATCTTCGGAGGCGGGCGTGCAAATAGCTGCCACGTCCTCCGTCCGCTCGTGGTAGGGTTTGAGCATGTTCACATGGAGCATGCGTCTCTTCCCTACTCCGGAGCATGGGCCGATCACATAGGTGGTATCGCATCTCTGCTCTACCACCTGGTATGGGCCCTGCCAGACGGCCTGTAGTTTATCGGTGCGGACAGGTTTAAGGATTAGCACCTTCTGCCCCACTTGAAAACTACGGTCTCTGGCCCCTCTGTCATACCAACGGCGCTGTCGTTGTTGGGCGGCCTGGAGGTTGGTGCGCACCGCCTGGGTCAATTCCTCCAGGCGATCCCGGAACGCCAGCACGTATGGTACAATAGGGGTCCCATCTGCACTACTCTCTCCCTCCCAATGCTCTCTAATGAGATCCAACGGCCCCCGGACCCTTCTCCCAAACAATAGTTCAAAGGGGGAGAAACCCGTAGACTCTTGGGGCACCTCTCTGTATGCAAACAACAGATGGGGAAGGAATCGTTCCCAGTCCTTATGGGTCTCTCCGAATGTCCGAAGCATCTGTTTTAGGGTACCGTTGAATCTCTCACATAATCCATTGGATTGCGGGTGGTACGCGGAGTTAATGATCGGCTTTATGCCACATATCCTCCATAACTGCTGAGTAACCTCAGCCGTGAATTGGGTCCCCCTATCTGAGACCATTTCCTGTGGGAACCCTACTCGGGAGAATATTTTCATCAAGGCTTCGGCTACAGTCTCCGCGTGGATATTAGTTAGGGCAATCGCCTCGGGGTACCGGGTGGCGTAATCCACCACGGTCAGGATATACCGTTTCCCAGAGGGGCTGGGTTTTGGTAGTGGCCCTACTATATCTACGGCTACCCGGCTGAACGGTTCCTCAATTATGGGTAGGGGACATAGTTTTGCCTTATGGCGATCCCCCCTTTTGCCTACCCTCTGGCACACATCACAGGAGGTACAATATTGCCTCACGTCTTTGGAAATCCCGGGCCAAAAGAAAGCGTGCGTTAAGCGATACCGGGTCCGGGTCATCCCTAAATGGCCGGACAGGGGAATATCATGAGCTATTCTCAGTAACTCCTGCCTATACTTCTGGGGCACTACTAGCTGCTTGGTTTGGAGCGTCACAGAGTTGCCTATTGCCCGTTCCGCCACCCGGTACAGTAACTTCTTTTCCCATATGTACCGTTCTCCCTCCCGCCCCACCTGGTCCGTGTCTACCCTATCTCGGTACACCTGCAGTGTGGGGTCTGTCTGAACCTCAGCTTCAAATGTGGTCGGGGTGTCCCAAGTCATGTCGGTCAAGGGGGGGTCATGGTGTCTTACCTGAGCCTCAGAGTGTGCGGGGAATGCCGTGGTGCGAGCCTGTTGCCGGGTGGTTACCGGATGCGCCTCTTGGGAAGGAGCCTGAGGAAGAAACGCAGAAGTCATCGGGCCCAAGTCATTCCCCAAAACAACATCGGCCGGTAGTTTCTTCATTATGGCCACCTCTACAACCCCCTCCCCAGCACCCCAGTTCAAATGCACTTTGGCCGTGGGTAACCGGTACATGGCTCCCCCTGCTACCCGGACTGCCACTGATCCGCCAGTGTGGGCCGTATCTGGAATTAAATGGGGGGCCACTAAGGTCAAGGTGGCTCCCGAGTCCCGCAGCCCCTGCACTTCTTTCCCTCCCACAAATACAACTTGGCGGTGATGCTGCCGGTTGTCCGTGGCTTGCACAGACATCACCTCGTACAGAACCCCCAATGGTTCTTCGGTTGATAGACTTGCCAGCTCCGAGTGGTCATGTTCGGTGTGGTAGAAATGGGCCGCTGCCCTTGGAGCGGAGTTTTGCCGTACCTGGTTCCACGCCTGCCTGCTCCGATTCTGGGTGCACTCCCGGGACATATGCCCCCACTGCCGGCAGGTATGGCATTGTATGTTGGCCCTGCCATTGTAGCGTGATGGCGGTGGGGGGTTTCCTGGTGGTGGCCGGAATGGAGTAGCGTTGGCGGGTGTGGAGATGGTTGGGTGGTGTGGTACAGCTGGTCTCAGGGGAGCCCTGTTGGGAAGCCCATGATGCCTTCGGGCGTCAAAATGCTGATCCGCCAACCGGGCGGCTTCGGTTAGGGTGAGGGGTTTCCTGTCCCTTACCCATTCTTGTGCCTCAGGTGACAGTCCGTTAAAAAATTGCTCCAGCAAGATGAGTTGGCGCAGTTCCTCCATTGTGGTAGCTTGGCTCGCCTGAATCCATCCTTGCGACGCTTGGTCGAGCTTATGTGCCCACTCAGCGTGGGAATCTTTCTCGGGCTTCCTCAATCCCCGAAATTTACGCCGGTACGCCTCCGGGGTTATGGCATACCTCTCCAGAATTGCCCTCTTAACTTTAAAATAGTCCTTGCTATCTTCTCTGGGCACAGCGCGATACGCCTCGGCTGCTCGTCCTGCCAACTTGCCTGCCAGTAGGGGTACCCACATAGCCTGTTCTAGATCGTGTAGGTCGCACAACCGCTCAAAATCCTGCAGGTATCCGTCAATCTCGTCTTTCTCCTCGCAGAATGCTTTAAATGCCTGGTAAGGTATTTTCTGCTTCACTGGAGCGCAGAATGAATTGGCGATGGATTCTGCCCTGGATGGTGACCTCTGGTGTTGCTGTGCCATAATATAATCCTGGACGTCCGCCATCAGTACGGTTAAGATGTCCAGGGTTACTGGCTGTGGTACAAATTCCAGCCGGGTTCTCAGTTCCCTCTGGTATGGTGTTTCCTCTCTGGCAGGTGGGGGTGGACTGCTGTGCGCTTGGTCGCCCTCCATTAGCTCTGCAATCAGTACTGCTTTCGATTTATTGCTAGCGCTTTTCCCTCTAGCCTCCAGCAGCTCCTTTAGCGTCTGTCTCTTTAACGCCGTGTAATCAGTCCCCATTCACTGATCGCTTTCGTCTGCTTGTTTCATACGAATTGCCTTTCCGTTCGGTTGTTCTTTCTATTCGAATGCGCTGTATTCGGCTGTAGAGTTGGATCCCGTCGCTTGCCACCAATTGTAGCGGAACGCCAATATTAAATCCACGAATTCCGCTGGTCCAGAAACGAATCCACAGTCAAGCGCTGAAAACACCAAGGCAATATCCCCAACCTCCCAATAACCGGACGAGACACAGTTTTGGGAGTCAACTGACAATCCTTTAATCGGCACGACAATTTATACAAGTCCCCATGCAAGGGGTTTCCTGAGTCCCTTCCCAGGGGCACTCCCAGAGGGGACTACATGGGGGACTTACAGTATAACATATTTCTCCCATCAGGCACCGCTGCACGAGAGGGATCATCCTCCCAGAATGCACCGTTAAGGGGATTATCCCCTCGTGCAGCAGAACCGGCAATCCATACAAAAATACATAACTTTTAAAATACACGGTGGATTTACACGAATGGACGTTCGGTAGATAGCTGGGGTCTGGGCGCATCATTCGTGAGATTGCCGCTCAGATCCCAGCTAAAATAACCGAACGCCGCACAGAAAACACATTTCTTTCAAAACACACGAAAAGAACCGATTGCTTTTAGTGAACCTGGTCCTGAAACTCCCGAACGTCCTGGAGGCTCAGCGGTGTTCGTGCCGTCGAATAACTATTGGTAATGCTATGCGTTCGACGACACGGCCCCGCTGAAGAACAAGGGATCCAAGATGGCCGACCGCCGCATGGTCGGTAGTCGAACGACGGCCACCCAGGAGAGCCTCTAATAACCGATTGCAACAATGTTGCAATCGGTTAACTAGCGCCACACGCCTCTAAGTGTGTGGGCTATTAGGGGGTATCGCGTTCGGTTCACGAACGGCTTTCTAAAGTGCCGTTCGTGAAACGAAAGAGAATCCCCATACAAAACCGCCATTTGCATTCGGCGGAAACAGCATTACAGGCAATACGGAAAATACATTAACATCTACATAAGTGTAAAGCGCATATCTCGCCCGACCTATTGGCAACCCTTAAAGGCACAGTCTCTAGTTATTGTCCAAGTGGCTAGGTTTGCCACAATATTCTTTTGCGATTTTTCCTTGTGGGCAGCGATAGGACCGGGAAAATAGAGATATCATATTTATCATCCTCAGGTCTATTACAATGTGATTTTCTAACCAGAGTCTTTAACGGTACGGTTTAGAAATTGTACGATGACGTCTCTTGGTTTGTTTGATTTTATATTAGCCGGTTTCCGATTTCTATGATATTTTCAAAAGGAACTGGACCTATTTCTTGTTGATCTAAAAAGTGCACCAAATAATCTTTTAAAACTTCATAAAGTTGATCTGATTTGATATCCTCTGGGATTCCTTTAAATCTTAAATTGTTTCTCCGGGCACTAATTTCAGTGGTTCTGGATTTCAATAATTTGGGGTTTGCAAAAATGTTACTTCTTCACACCTTCCATTACTTTCTGCTTCAATTCAAGTACCTCAGATTTTAACTCCGATATGTGTGTCTTGAAATCAGTTTGAATTTTCTCATACAGGTCATCAAGAGCTGCAATCAGGCTTTCCTGAGAAAACGTTTTACTTTTGCTAGACAAAGACTTTTTTTTTAATTGAGAGGATACATTGGATGTTTCGTGTTGATATGGGGGGAGTGATATTCTATGATCTTTAGGGAGAGATATATTTGCTTTTTAGGAAAAGGTACTGGTGTTACTGGGTTTTGACTTCTCAGATTTTTCAGGTTTGTCCACCTCTTGAGCTTTCTTTTTTAGGACCCATTTTCCTTTTTTGACTCTTCGTTTCCTTTTTTTAAAGACCGCGTTTCACCACCTCACATCTCTTCACCTGAGCAATGTCATACATTCTACATCATGTCAAACAGGAAAAAAACATTCTACATCATGTAAACATATTAAAACAGTGCAGTGATATGATCAAAAAAGTAAAGTTGTTTTTTGTACTATAAAACTTTCAGATTACCTCCAGTTATTGGTGGTATTTATGATAGTCCACAATGCGGCTGCGAAGTTCCGTAACCTTTCCCTTGTGATGCTGTGTCTAAATGCTTTTGAAGAGTGAGAATACTTGGATGAAATGTCAAAATATTGTATTCTTCCGACAGAGAAATATTCATAGAGAAGAAGAGGGCACGTAGAGAGATCCATGCACCCCAAAGACCACAGCATTGACTCATCTACCTAGGAATGGCAGCTTGAGCATTTGCTATGGCTACAACAAAAAATAAAATGTTGTGTGTGGACATTTCAAGTGTGAAGAAAAAAAATGAATCAATAAAGACAATTAGTCTCATAATTATTTAAACTTTTTTTATAGATAGCATTTCATGTCTGACAAACAAATTGCTGTATTTTTCATGATTGATATACAAATCAAATAATTTGTATACAGAATTGTCCAAAGGACACATGGATCCCTGATGGATATGAACAGAAAAAAAATATATGTATAAATGTACAACTTTATTAGGAAAAGGAGGACTTCCAATCACCAAAACAAAAATTAAGCATTTCTGTTCATATCCATCAGGGATCCGTTTGTCCGCTGGACCTGGAGTCCCTTGGACAATTTTGTATACAAATTGTGTGAAATTTAAGGGTTACCCCCTTATTGAGGATCCCTCAACACAGCATACAGTCTCTCTTAGGGACTTTTTGCTTTTCTACAAATCAAATAAAAAATAGTGTTGAGTTAAAAATTACCGTTAATTAGGCAATCAAATGATAACAGAAAATCTACTATTCTTTTGAAACCTGAGGTTCATTGATATGTATTTTGACAATAGCCATCACAGAGCAGTTAATTAATACAACACAATCAGTATTCTTTATAGTTCATATTTAGCACCCTTGGCCTGTCTTATCTAGATTGCATCTGAGCTGCCCTAATTGCTCTCAGCCAGTGTCCTTCACTACTGTGCTTAGCTTCGACAGAGGACTTTTGACTAGAGAAAAGGTTTTAGTAAATGCAGGAAGTGGTATCTGGCAGCAATCCAACTGCTATAAATCTATCCCCTGGCACTATAACCAGTACAGTATACTGTAGTAGTTATGGTGTTTGCAGTGTTACTTTAAGGTATTTGTCTGTTAAAACCCCAAATAGGTGCATTTAACATACTTCCTCTGTTAGTATGGGGTAGAATAACAAAGTATTTGAAAATAGCTGTTCTATTGCATGTTGTGTAACACTAATTCCTTCCAATGTACAATGTGAACAGGTAAATCACTGCCTGCATTCTGCATGACTCTAAAAGAGAATGGCCAAAATAATGGAAAACTAAACAAGGTCATAGACACATTAAAAAGTATGACTACTTTTTGCTTTCAGAAAACACCTTGAGAAAGACTTTCTGAAATGCCATCAAGTAACTGCGAATTGCACATTTTTTCAAAAGAACAGAAGGTATCCAGTTCATTAAAGGACCACTATAGTGCCAGGAAAACATACTCGTTTTCCTGCCACTATAGTGCCCTGAGGATGCCCCCACCCTCAGGGTCCCCCTCCCGCCAGGCTCTGGGGAGAGGAAAGGGGTAAAAACGTACCTTTCTCCAGCGCCGGGCGGGGAGCTCTCCGCCTCCGATCCTCCTCCATTCCTCCCATTTGGCTGAATGTGCACGCGCGGCAAGAGCTGCGCGCGCATTCAGCCGGTCGCATAGGAAAGCATTTATAATGCTTTCCTATGGCCGCTTGCGTGTTCTCACTGTGATTTTCGCAGTGAGAATCACGCAAGCGCCTCTAGCGGCTGTCAATGAGACATCCGCTAGAGGAATTGGAGGAAGGATTAACCCATTTGTAAACATAGCAGCTTCTCTGAAACTGCTATGTTTATTAAAAAAAAATGGGTTAATCCTAGCTGGACCTGGCACCCAGACCACTTCATTAAGCTGAAGTGGTCTGGGTGCCTAGAGTGGTCCTTTAAGGGATGATGAACATGGAAATTTAACAAGAGCCGTGTGACTTTTTTTTCTGTTGTTGTCACTATTAGTTACAGACAAACTATTAAAGGAGCACTATAGGGTCAGGAACACAAACATGTATTCCTGACCCTATAAAGTTAAAACCACCATCTAGCCCCCCTGGCCCCCTTATGCCTCCCTAAAAATAGTAAAATCTTACTGTATTCAAGTCTTCAGATGCATATTTTGTCCCGGTTTGCTTTAGACTGGCCCACTGCCTGCTGACATCATCAGAAGTGGTAGCCTGATCCAATCACAGTGCTTCCCCATAGGATTTGCTGAGACTGACAAAGAGGCAGATCAGGGGCAGAGCCAGCATGATTCAAACACAGCCCTGGCCAATCAGCATCTCCTCATAGAGATGAATTGAATCAATGAATCTCTATGAGGAAAGTTCAGTGTCTGCATGCAGAGGGAGGAGAAACTGAATGTTTGGATGCGTTTTAGGCAGCCATGACCCAGGAAGGATCTCTAACAGCCATCTGAGGAGTGGCCAGTGAAGTTATCACTAGACTATAATGAAAACACTGCATTTTCTCTGAAAAGGCAGTGTTTACAGGAAAAAGCCTGAAGGTAATGATTCTACTCACCAGAACAAATTCAATAAACTGCTGTTCTGGTGACTATAGGGTCCCTTTAATATTTTAAATTAATCTTGTTAAAGTTTTTATTTTTTATGTCTGTTTTGTGCTACAGAATGTCAATATTAGCAACTAGCAGTTACTGGCTACTGTTAAATTGTAATGTCTCGCACAGAGTAATAGGGGATGGAAAATACAAATTATTAAGTAAAGTCAGAATTCCTAGGAATTCAAAGTGACCTTCAAATTTAACTCCAAACAAGCTGAACTGGAAGCGTACAGTTTCTCCTTTTTGGCTTTATCTTTGTTAAATAAACCATGACAGTATATGTCATGCGTAGTTTGTTAGTATTTACCTAATTTTAAGACTTGCTGAGAAACAGATGATGGTTATGTCCTGATATGCAAAATAATAGAATTCAAAGAGGGTGTACTTTCTTTCTCCCATGACTGTAGAAGTCTTGGAGAATTTTTCTAATTCAGCTAATTTGGCCTTGAATTTAAAAGAATTCCTGGCGATTCTCAGCTGAGTAAATAACTCTGCAGTTTTCAGTGTGACAGTATAAATGACCATCAGGGCAGACTCATATTACACCCTGTTCCCTATCATTTACATCTGGTTCATCTTGATGTAAAGTCTCAGACCATCAGTGGTTGCACATTGCGAGTAATGTTTCAGGAATGAATGTATGTTCTTGAAGCTTTACTCGGTATGAGTAGCCAGTGATAGGCTGAGTACATCATTGAGGTGTTACACTTTTCAAAAATTGTCCAACACTTAAAAGGTAAGAAGGTGCCAGTGAACTCCAGACACTAAAACCACTTCGGTGACACTAAGTGGGTTTTGTTCGCAGGGTGTTTTTATAAGTACCAAGGTCCAACAACAAGCATGGTGTAAAAAGGGTGTAAGGAAACATTAAGGGTTTTAATAACTGAATAGAAAATTCTAGTGAACTAAAAGCCAAATTACAAAATTTAGGGAAAAACAACACAGATGTAAGTCATCTTCTGTGTTTTAAATCAGTAGAATTTGCAGTTTAGTGATTAAACCCCAAATGGAAACTTGCTCAGACAATGTGACGTACACATGCACGGAGTAAACAGTTTATTACATTCATGTAAAGCTGATTGCAGGTCTATTTTTCCTCAACTTTTAAAATGGTAAATGCAGCCTGGTTGTCAGTGTCAGCAAAGACAGATATGACATTTGCCACATTAAAAGGAACACAACTTTAGAAATAAATACATTTATTTAGAACGCGGAGTTCTTCCATTGTTAATTTAGAATTTAGGGCCTCCACTCCATGTTCATCTTTACTTTAAAAAGAAAAAAAAAATACTTCTAAACTAGTGGCAAGAAACTCTCCATGATGTAGCTCAGCGGCACCCCTGGAGATCCTCACTGGCTGCACTAGGCCAACAGAATGCTTGTCATAAAAAAAAACTTTGAATCCCGTGCTGCTCTATGAGTGGCACTCACTTTAAGTGCTCCCTCAAAGCATGTGAACAAAAAAAGGTTCCTTGTTGTCAGACAAACGAGAGGGCGCAACTTAGCGCACTTATAAAATGGATGATCTCTGGTGAAAATCAGCTATTTATAAAATAGAGAGACATGCACTTGACCCCTATAAAAGCAGAGGTAAGCTATTGAATCCTGTCTGTAATTTGTATACATAAACATCTACTGAGGGTTAGTACTAACTATGATTAGGAGATCCTATTTAATAATAAGCATGGACATGTATCCATAGTGGGTTGAAGACATCCTTCAATTTTATCCAAATATTAATCTGGTAAAAGATGATTTATCAAGCTATATTACTTTTTATTACCAAAAAGAAAACCCAAGCTTTGCGGTGGGCATAATTCAAACTATAGCCCTGACATAAATCCCAGCTTTGTAAAGGTTACAAAAGATCCTTTTTTGTTTTCCAGTGAATTTTCTGCTTAAAATATTTCTGAGATGCCCTCCCCCTAATTTAAAAAAATTAAATATACGCTTCCACTTCCATAACGTTCTCCCCGATGCTCCTCAGTTGACGTCACTCCCCCTCTCCAGAAGGGAAGGAAGGTTAGGGAGGACGAACTGAAATTAGGACAGGGGCAGCATGGGGAGTGGGGCCATAGCACCATTGGATTTTTGGCATGCTATGCCTGCAGGTGTCTGACACCAATTTTGCACAGAATTGACATCAGCGAGCCTGTAACTTGATTCGGTAATGACAGAGGTGGAGGAATTCATCTCTGTCTTTATAGCATTTCAAAAGGTAAAAACAGACTTTTCAAATACAATGCTCACTTCAAATCAACTAAGTGGTCATGGTGCTTTGAGTAACCCTTGAAATGAGGTTCAACACCTTTCTAAGAAATCTTGTCTAGCTTACATTGCAGTTATTGTTGAGACCATTCCCCTTGACACATTAAATACATTTACTTTATGAGGCACACCGGTAAGTTGCCTTATGTGACTTTGAAATTCACATATCAAATGGCTTATTGTCAAACCTGTTTTTTGGTTGACAGACCCCACCAGACACATTAGCAATCAACCCTATGATTCAACTGTGCAACTGCATTTAGAGCAGTCATTTAGTTCAAAGTAAAACTCATTTGTATTGAGTTTCCATAATTTTGCTCTCCCCCATATGGGTTTTCTGATGCTTAGTAAGACTTGACTTATGAGTAAAACATACGCCACACTCAGAACATGGAAATGGGTTCTCCCCTGTGTGAATCATCTCATGTTTAACAAGATCTGCTCGATTGGTAAAACATTTCCCGCATTCAGAGCAAGAAAATGGCTTCTCTCCTGTGTGAATACGTTGGTGTAATGTAAGACTTGACTTATGAGTAAAACATTTCCCACATGCAGAACATGGGAATGGTTTTCTTTCTGTGTGAATCTTTTTATGTGTAAAAAGAGTTGATTTTTGAGCAAAGCTTTTCCCACATTGTATACAAGAATACAGTTTCTTTCCTGTGTGGATAATCTGATGTATAACAAGACTTGCTTTGCAAGTAAAACATTTTCCACATTCAGAGCAAGAGTATGGTTTAATTCCTGCATGAATCTTCTCATGCGTTACAAGATTTGATTTAACAGCAAAACATTTCCCACATTCAGAACAAGAAAATGGTTTCTCTCCTGTGTGAGTTCTCTGATGCATAACAAGTTGTGAGGAACGTCTAAAACATTTTCCACATTCAGAGCAAGGAAATGGTTTCTCTCCTGTGTGAATCTTCTGATGTTTAGCAAGATAGGATGAACAAACAAAACTTTTCCCACATTCCGAACAGGAGAACGGTTTGTTTCCCATATGGATCCACTGATGTTTTACAAAGCTTGATTTATCTAGAAAACATTTGCCACATTGAGTGCAAGATAATGGTTTGTCTCCTGTATGAATCCTCTCATGCTTAACAAGATCCGAGGAACGAGTAAAGCATTTCTCACAATCAGAACATGGGAATAGTTTCTTTCCCATATGATGATTCCACTGGTGTTTAACAAAACTTGATTTATTATAGAAACATTGGTCACATTGAGAGCAAGAAAATTGTTTCTCTGTGTGAATCACCTGATGGTTGGTAAATTCCAAGTTGCTAGTAAAACATTTCTGACACACAGAGCAGGTATATAATTCCTTTCCAGAGTTGCTATTTTGTTGACAAACAGATATATCAGATTTTTCATATTGATTGTCCATCACTATTGTGATGGGTTTAATGTTGGTCTTCATTGCACCTTCTTCAGTATTAATCAATATATCCAATATTTGGATATGTTGTGTATTTGCATACATTTCAACATCTGTGACATTCCTTTCTTTACATGAAGCCAATTCCTCTTTTAGAATGGATGCATTTTCTGTCCAAGCAGGTTTTGTGGCTGTATAGAGGTCACGGATTACACCATCCCTTTCCTCCCATGAGATTAATTCCTCCTTAATATGAGCAGATGTACATTCAGACCATGAATGCTCTGTTGGTGGTGTACAAATTTCAGTATCCGTGAGCTCTTCACTTGAGCTTGGTTCCTCCTTAATACAAGTAGATGTATTTTCGGTCTTTGTATGGTCTGTAGGCATATAAATGTCACTATCTAGAAGTCTTACTGTTTTAGTTGTTGCGGATTCCTCCCTAAATTGAGTAAATGGACACTCTGTATTTGTATGCCGTGCTGGTGTATAAATGTCTGTGAGATTTTCTTCTTCACTTGATGTTGGTTCTTCCTTAATATAAATAGATGTCTGTATATGTTCTGAAGGTATAGAAATGTCTTTAATTTTTTCTTCGCCAGACAAGGATGAATCCACTTCCTCATTTTGTACAGAGTTGCTCTGTGTCTTCTGTATTTTATTTCTGCTAAGGTCACTTTTATATTCATTTGCATCATCTAATGTAACAGTAGGACTTTGAAATCCTTTATGAGTAGGTCTTCCCATTGACCCATCTGCTAAAGAAAAAACATTTTTTAATAAAACACACTTATAATACATATATTTTTTTGCACAAGATGACATACATAGTTACACAGTCATTAAAACCACCAAGTCCATGATTTCACACAACTGTTTGCATTGTTCATACATTATATCTCGCAGATGTTTGACGGTATTCTCCTTTTGCTGTGATGTGCCATTGGGGAGAAACGTTGGTCACACTAACTTGGAGTACTATAAAAACCTTTAACAGTGGATACAGATATAACTAAAGCTATACTAAAGAAAATAAAAAGTTACCTGCATTCCCTCCAATGGCCATTGGAGCAACTAAATGACCTCCATTTGTCTAAATATACATAGGGATTAAGGAGAGAGCGCAGGTAACTTTATATTGGGGCTGATGTGTACTGTAGTCATTGCTGCCGGCCCAGTAGTGATAGGAGTGAGCGCAGGACTTATGGTTTACCTGGCCTACCTAAGCTCCCATTTCTCAGTTATTTGACTCATCAATAATTACTGGATATATTTCCAACATGCTATATAACCACAGATTTTGACTCATATCCAATTGTTCATTCTGCGTTTTGTTTAGTTTATTCGCTCTATTACACGTCCGTTCATTCTACCAGGAAGGTATTAATTTCAGCAGAAATCTGCTACAAGGTTAAGGGGAATCCATTACTACTCTGTAAATCACAGAATTGAATTATATAGAGCAAACAGAAATTTTTACATACTGTAATTTTTTTTCCTTAATATGTTGGCAGTACACAGTGGGCATGTACTTCGCCATGGGATAAGCGGTCTGCAAAAGATAAATTAAAACCAAAAGACTCCTCCCACTTACTGAATCAAAGGAACTTCCCAGGCAATTCTCATTCAGTTCATAACAAAAAAAATACTGCAATTTAAAAATTGTATTATCAAGTTAGGAAGGAATAATTGTACTGCCACCATATTAAGGAAAAAAAGAATTTACGGCCAGTAAAAATTTAATCTTTTCTTGACGTATGGTGGCAGTACACAGTAGGGATATAGCATGATTCCAAATATCAAGGTGGGCATTAAGCAACTACAGCTTGAAGCAACTTACACAGAGGATGAAAATATGTCTCGTGAAACAGGTAACAGAAGACCACTGGCAGAATAAGTCAACTTTCCACAAGCCATCTGGAAAGCATTTTGTTAGAGGCTTCTTTTCCTCTAAATATTGCATAGAAATTCATGGTCCAAATCTTTAAAATTTGAAGAATTGACTATGTATATCTGCAAGGCGCTTGTAACATCCAACATATGCCATTTCTTTTCTTGAGGCCAACTCTTTTGGCTGACATGATAGCCACCAGAAATACAGTTCTCAAAGACAGTAGCTTTAATGAAATGCAGGAGGTTGGTAAAGTGCATTCAGTACTACAGCCAAATCCCAGAGAAGAATGACTTGCGAGGGAGTCTCAAAAGTCTGGTAGCCTTGAATAATCTACGAATCAGGATATTTTTAGCTAAATCCTTAACAAGGAAGTTACTCAAAGCAGACAGATGGGCTTTAACCCCTTAAGGACCAAACTTCTGTAATAAAAGGGAATCATGACAGGTCACGTGTCCTTAAGGGGTTAAGAGTAGACAATCAGACCAGAAGCAAAACTATCTTGAAAGAAATTCCAGAGGTAGATCCCTGTTCTCTATCAGCTGAGTTGAGATTGAAAGTGCACAATACGTTGAAGCCATCATCCTCAATTCCGAGAACCAGCTTCAGTTCGACCATTATGGAACAATAGCTAGAACTACATCCTTGTCCGTTCTGATCTTCTAATTTCTAGAGTGATACAGACTTACTGGAAAGAACACATATGCCAGTTCAAAATATCATCTGACAGACATTCCATCTAGGAATTATCCATGAGGATAATCTCTTCTGGAGAGTGATGCAAATACAAAATCTTTTTGGTTTCTCTTCTGGCCATCAGATCCTATACTGGAGTCCCAAATAGCTCTATGAGAATTGAGAAAATCTCTTGACGCAAGGACCATTCCATCTGAGAGCATTTTGCTGTGCTGAGGTTGTTTGCAATGATATTGTTAATGCCTCTTACATGCGTAGCTGACACATCTAAGTAATCCTGTGCCTCTTTGTCTGTTTAGATAAGAAATTGTCATGATGTTGTTCGATTGAATCCTGATGGATCTCGCCAAAATCAATGGCTTGAACTGTTTGACGGCATATACAACAGCTTTTAGTTCCTTGTGATATTATGATTGATTTGCTTCCTTTGTGGACAAAACTCCTTGGTGTATATGTGTCTGAAGAAGTGCTTACCATCCTAGTTTTGAAGTGTCTGTAGTCACAGTAATCCAATTTCTGGGATGGAAAGATAGTGCTTTTGAAAGGATCTTGGATTCATTCCACCACTGTTTGCGTACTCGTGTGCAGATACTGAAAGTCATATTCAAGTTTTTGTCCCTTTTGGACCAGTTTGTCAAGTTCTCCCACTGAAGAAGTCTTATGGCTGACCTTGCCCATTTGACTGCCGGCATAGAAAAAGTCAGAGAAACCAGTACACTCATTGCTTTTTTCTTATGGATCAGTTGGATTCTAGTTGGAGATATGAGACTTCTCTATTTTATTTAAAAGTCAGATGCAGTGATAGGATGTCTGAATTGATCAGAAGACTCAGGAACTGAATAACGGTTGAAGGCTGCAGCTGAGACCTTTCTGGATTTATAATCCAACCATAATCTTCTAAAATTCATATAGGCGCACCACTCGGTATCGCCTCTTCCTGTACATCTTCTAGCAGGAGATGCTTTGAATTTGCTTTTATAAACCGATCGTTCAGGTATGGAAGTATGGCTATGCCTTGTTCTCTCAGAGCAGCTGTCATAGGAGTAAGGACTTTTGTGAATATCCTTGGAGCCGAAGACAGCAAAATGGAGAGGACCTTGAATTGAAAATAATAGGTCTTCATGCCTCTTTATTATGCAAACTTCAAAACGTTCTTGATGTCACCACTATTGGAAAGTGTAGATAAGCGTCTTTGAGCTCTAGGGTGGTCATAAAGTCTGCTTTATGTTATATGTGGGCCATCAACAGTAGCCTACATACGAAATTTTTGATATAGCATAGGCTTGTTTAATTCCTTCTGGTCTAATACTAGTTAGAAGGAATGATCTTGTTTGGACACCAGAAAAAGATGAGAGCAAATGCTTAGATGTTTTGGAATCTTCTAGATCACCTCCTGTTGTAACAGCACACTCACTGCAGGCCATATGTTTAGACTTAGAGTTAGTCTTTTTAGGTGCAGGATTAGGCACTATAACTTTGTCCATTCTCTCAAGAGATACAGGACTAGACACATCTGCAAAAACATAAAAAGTATAACCTAATAACTATACCAAAAGAAAAAAAACAGTGTTGCTTTTTTTAAAGTAGAGGTTAACTATTTCTCCCACTTTAAAAACCTCTGACCCGTGTGGAGAACTGATGATACAGGAGATGTACATTGATTAGCATCCATGCTGTCAGGATCTGCACAGCTTTACATACCTTCAGAATTTGAAGACAAGATTTTCAAGTTCCGATTTACGCAGATAAGTGGCGCGATCAGAACTTCGGCACAACGCAAGACCTCCCGGGCATGCATTCCACCACTGTGTGCAGGCTCGAGGTCTGATAGTTGCGTCACTCGGGGCTGACTCTTCTTGCTTGTCGGGACCAACACTCACCTTTAAAGGTTTCTTCTGACTTTACTCTGTAACCCTAATTTGGAAGCGGGCCACTCAGCTCTCCACCTGGAGCTATCAGGTCAAATCCCCTTCTTCCTTGTACCGTCTCGTGCAGAGACAAGGAACAACTGAAGGGGAATTGCCTGGCGAGTTCCTTTATATAGTAAGTGGGAGGGGATTTTTTATTTAATTTAGCTCTTGCAGACCGCTTTTCCCATGGGAAAGTACATCGTCACTGTATATTGTCACTATATGCCAGGAAAAAATATCTACAAATTGTTATACAACTTGTTTCCTTGCATGATGCACTACTTTTTCAAATGTTTATTAAAGCTTTAGCAATTGACATCACGATACAGTACAGTCCTAGCACAGCCAGGACACTGGCGGAGAGGAGGACAAATGTTGTTGCGGTTTCTACTCATTTCACTTACCTGAAGGATGATATTAACTATTATCTCTGCCTCTATGAAGATATTTGATGCTAATTGTGGGGAGGGTTCTATGTTAGATTACTGGTGCAAATGCGGTTTTGTTTGCGTGGGTATTTTCTTTTCTTCTTTTTTAAGGATAGAAAAGGCCAGAGCTTATAATAATGATTAACAGAGAGAAAAAAAAAAAATTTGCTCAGTTTGTGTATGTATTTAAAAAAAATATTTAAGTATCTGAAAATTATATATAATAATGTATTGAAGAGAAATCTGATTACCATTTTAGAAACAAGAAAGATTTTTTTTAATTTTTACATTTTGTGGAAACATTTGAACTTTCTTCAACTTGTGCTTTTTGCATTATTAGGATGAACAGCATTAAAAGATGTCTGAAACGCTGAACTTCATCAACTTGAGTCTTTTTTTTTTTCTCTCTCAATCTAGATTAATACATTACTAGGTTTGCACATGCTTTACAATAGACATGTGCACTTAGTTTCATTCCGAATGTAAATTCGGCTGAATTTCGGCAATTTGGATGCTTCCGAATTTCGGAAGTGCCGAAGGGCTTTGGATTTCTGAAAATGGCAAAAACAAGAGAGGGAAGGAAAATTATGTGAATGATTACAGAAATCTAGACCAATAAGCTAATTCCTGGCACGGAGAGCCCATATAGATGTGTAAGTGGTTGTGGTGGCAAGAGAGGGATGCTTACGAATGTCTGAATTAGCGAAGTGCAGAACTGAAGTTCTGAATTTCATAAGTAACGAACAGATTTTTTTTTTGCCCATACACCTCCCTACTTTACAAAAGCAATATTTTTGTAAAAACATCCTCTTACCTAGTGAGCTGAAGGGCTGGTGATTCTCAATCATCACATCCTTGTAATGAACCTTGTGTCCATCTAAATATTCCCACTCCTCCATGGAGAAATAGACTGTGACATCCTCACACCTTATTGGAACCTGGCACACACAATGATACAGTCACCATCCAGACACATCCCTTGGTTTTACTGTATAATGTCCCATTCCCATCAGCCTCACCTCTCCAGTCAGCAGGTGGATGATGTGATTGGTCAGTTCCAGAATCTTCTTATCATTGTTTCTGTCATGTGTCAGTGAGTGAAGTAAAGGCACAGTGCTGGGGTTATTTATACTATAGGATTCTTCTGACACAAGAGGACGCCTGCTATGTGGGGCATTCCCATCATTCGTTTTCACAACCACATAGTCCTATGTATTAGGAGAAATATGGGCATTTAAGGAAAAAGGATATATTATATCTTAAAGAAACAGTTTTAGAAATGTAGCCATTATAAGAAAATTGACCACTATTTGACAACTTACCTAAGGTAAACTCATTTACTGCAAGAGTTCAGCTGACACTCTCAGCAAGTGAGCTAGCCTTGCACAACAAAGCTAAGCTCAGGAGCACTAATAGATGCTTTGTGCAGGATGGAGGCTGTGACCACCAAGTGGCAAACCCTAGGTATGTTAAATTGTTCCTTCAAACAAAGCCGTCCTTGAAGTACCAAAGTGAACTGTTGGATATGAAGTCAAAATGACAGTTTCAGCTATCCAGGAGTTCAGTTAAGCACCTTGACCATTGCAGAACACTGTAGTATTTAGGGTGCTGGGAAAGTCCTGGTACCCCCACATTGTAAGCAATTTTTTTTGAAATGGTTTGACCTCTTACCTGGGATCTGGTAGGTGCGCCACTCCCCACTTCCATTATCATCTCACCAGAGCCAGAAGTTCATCAGCAGGACTTGGCTCATTAGTCAAGAACAATCAACCTATGCTCTCATTGCGGGCCTTGGCTCAGAAACGCTAATGGAAGTTCCTGATTAGGGGACTGTGGCTCCTGGGAGATGGTAACCATGGCAGAGAGTGGGGTTTGACCCCTTACAATGGAGGCAGGTTTGTCACTAACACCACTACAGTGAGCTTTATTGGTGATGGTGCTTTGAGTGTTTTGTTTAACATTATTCACAAAATTGGCTTGCTTTTTCTGCCCTTCTAAGTACACAGATATTTAGCTTTTGTTACATTCACTCTAAAACTAAAATATGTATAACCACAAGAATGATGCAAAAGATACTGTTGCCATTACCAGAATCCCTCACCTCTCCAGTCACCAGGTAAATAATCTCCAGGGTAAGATCCAAAATCTTCTGATTTCTGTTTTTGTTCATGACTCAGTAATGGATTATCTCTAAATGGACTTCTGCAATCAAGGAGATAGATTGTATGTTTAATTTCTAGAAACATTACAATACTGTTAACATTGTGTGCAACGGGAGGGGGTGTTAACTATAAGATGACTAGGACCTGCTGATGGATCAAAGAGAAGTTTGAGACTGTCACTGTACATATTTCTTTCAAGTACAGCAAAAAATGGGTCGCAAGAGTATTCTGAGGATGGACAGCAGCTAAAATAGCCTGCCCTTCGGTGGGTCCCCACTCAGAACTCAAGCTGGTTTTAGCTCATCTTGTGCCATTACAGAGAGAACATATCTGAAGCATATCAGACTGGTCCCACCCATATGGGCAGTCCAGATCCGAAATGCCAGCAAGTTCTCTCTGCACGAGAGATACAGCAACCCCAGACGATCGTTTCAGCCTTGTTAGGCATCGTCAGTGAGGCATAGCTGATATCTCTCTAGGCACTGTGAGCAAGGGGTCCACGTCTGGATTACCCTTTACTAGATACTCTTGCGACCCCTTTTTTCCTTCAAGTACAGTCAAGGTAAAAGTATGTATTCTAGGGAATCAAATCTTGAAATTGATCAGTGATATTACAGCGTTCAGTGGAAAAGAAAAAAAACAAAACAACTTAAATATTCGAAAAAATAAACAGAGTGATTTATGAACATTCATAATGAAAACATCTTTACCTACCAGTTTACTGAAGTTGAAAACAGGCCGAACGGACACCAAGAATAGATTGGCCTGCTTCTACTCTCGATGATCTCACGGTAAAACCAGCGAAATTTGCCAATTCAAAAACATCAAGCTGGATACTATGTATTAAAAAGTAAATTAAAAATAGACAGGAAAACACTAGTAAGATAATTAGCAATCATCTGAATCAATTGCATGTAACTGATAGATAAAACCAATAATGGTTAAAATTGCCACTGAAGGCACCCAGGCCATGCCATTTAAAATGGTCTGAGGTGCAGTGGTCCTTTAGTTTTAAATAAAATCTAAAATATTGAAGTTCAGTACATACAATAATGCGATCATTGTAAGGTTAACAAATTTCGAGTGCCTGCCAGACAACCTCTAGAACAGGGGTTCTCAACCCAGTCCTCAGGACACCCTACCAGTCCAGGATTTGGGGATTACCTGGGTGTGTCTCAGGTGTTTAGAAAAAGGGAAAAAAACACTTTAGACTCTAAGGTGTTTTTTTCCCCCTTTTTCTAAACACCTTAGACACACCTAGGTAATCCCTAAACCCTGGACTGGTAGGGGGTCCCGAGGACTAACGTTGAGAACCCCTGCTCTAGAAGCACTTACCTCATGAGCACCGAATCAGGCTCTGTTCTAAATCAAATACTGTTCATAGAGACATAAAGAGCATTTGATTGTCGCGCATGCACACTAGCCTCACCTATGGGAAATTATATTGGATAGGCTGAGATCCTCAATATTGTCTGGGAGGCAGGGCAAAAGTGTGGAAACCGTTGTGACAAGGGTTGAAAGGCAAGTAAAGAGCCTTTATTTATTGGAAGAAAAGAGTGCACGCTCTTGGGAGGAAAAACGGTGGAATAAATCATCTTTTGGCCACTGAACTCTTCACAAGCAAGGTATACACTGCACAGGAGATATGCACAGTAAATAGAATAGACACAATGAGAAGACAAGCAGAAATGAGGGCCAGCAATGAGATAAAAGAGAAAAATAATAAAAAATGAACGTGACTAATATTCAGGAACCTTACACAATAAAAAGAGGGATAACTACAGTGACAGAAAGGGGAAAAGAAACAGTAGTGGCACTAGTATTCTCACTAAACCTCTATAGAGAGCCATTATATCACAGTTACATGGCTTTTAATTCTTAAAAGAAATAAATAATTATAAAATTAAGACCACTCAAGCCATTGAATGGATACTTTTGGCAGCTTCCATTTCTTTGTTTTTCAGTGGACCTGTTCCACTTATTGTGTGGATGCCAGGTTCACCTATTAAAATCACCATTGAATGGATATATTTAAAGGACCACTATAGGCACCCAGGCCACTTCGGCTCAATGAAGGTCCCCCTAGTTTTAAGCCTGCAGCTGAAAATATAGCTTCCGCAATTCTCAGTGAGAAAATCGCACTGAGATGACTCTGGACGTCCTCACGGAATCCAGAGTCATTTCAGATCCCCATAGGAAAGCCTTGAGTAATGCTTTCCTATGGACGGGATTGAATGCGCCCGTGGCTGTGGTTGCACGTGCATTCGGCTCCACTCGGGAGCTGAAGTCGGCAGGGGGAGGAGAGGTCACCAGCTCTGATGGAGCCAGCCACTGGATTAAGGTAAGTGGATAAAGGGGTTTTAACCTATTAACCCTATAGTGTCAGGAAAACGAGTTTGTATTCCTAACACTATCGGGCCCCATGTTCCTAGTTAGATACAGCTGCCCTCCATATTTAAAAAAACAAAACGAAACAAAGTGTTTAAAAATCGCCTTTTTCTAAAGCCAGGATACCCTCTATGTTGCTCGCCTTTCCACTTCCTGCGACATCAGGAAGGAGGCATGGCCTCCTAAGGTGATGGTCCAATCCAATTCTCCTCTTAGATAACCAAAAAAAAAACAGAACCCTCCTGTAACGGACCGTTTTGCACACAAGGGGTAAAAACCGTTTAGGCGATCGAAACATCCGAATAGGAAAAAACATACAAATAGGTTTACACTCCTAGCAGTCGAACTGGAACAGCATACAATAAATCCCCCCAAGAACGAGACAAAGCTCCGTGTTGAGGGTCAAGCATTGAACAGACAGAGCTGTGGGTTTATTGTGCTTATGTACACATTCTTAAACATTAGTACCACCCACAGGGTTTTGGAACACAACCAATAAACACATACAATACACTCAGACACTCCCACACAAATTCCTCCCCTCTGCAAGTGATTCAATTACCTTACACAATGGGTAATGTAATTTAGCACAAACAGAGAAATAAAATTTTTCCACATTATTCATAACTTGAAAAGTATGCATCACATTCACATACACACATTTTCAGAATCAGCATACTCCAAATACAAACATACGTCAAAATCATACCAATTGGTCCAGTGGTTCAAAAGATAGATCGTAGTCCTTTGTGACCACAGGAAGCATGGCTTTTCTGCCCAAAACCAGTTCCACAGAGTCTTCTATCCTGGAGATAATTAGAAGTAATCCAATTATCTCCAAAGACAGAGGCAAAACTCCAATGAACACATGGCAGCAAAAAGACAGTAAAATACAATAAAATACACAAGGTTACATTTATGACATAAAATACAGACATGCAACATATGCCCAGATAGCTTAGCACTGAGCGCACATTATTACTGAATGGCGCTCAGAGCACACACATACAGTTCAATTGCCATGGAGCCAAAGTCTTTCCCATAGTCTTTCATTATACGAATGGGCTCCATGGCATAGCTATCTGGGGTATCACTGCTCAAACAGGGCAAGCACCAAATGACCCAGCTTTCTTGTCTTTGCAGGGGAAAATCAAGCCTTTTAACATGGGGCCATAATACAAAGGCAACAGGCAAGCAACCAGGCTTCTCCAATGCAATGTGGCGAGATTGCTCTCGTCACACCTCCATTGCCACCTAATATTTTTTAAATTACTATTTATTAGATATACCCCCAGTGAAACATGCATGCATTTATTTATGTATTTTTTTTAATTGTGGAAGGAGTATATCTAAAAATAGATCCCTTGCAAGCCCTCTCCTTTTCTTCAGTCTGTGCTGGGGAATACTTCAACTAGAGGGTCCCCATTGAGAAGGCTCTGTGCTGGAGCCGCAAGTACGTGTGAACACTTTCCAATGCTTCTCAGTGAGCAGTAGCAAAGGCAGGTACCTGCTAGCACAGCAAACCTGCCACTTTTATTAGCTCCATGGAGCTAGCCGAAGGACACCTCACTGGCTTTTTGATTTACAATCAGGCAGGTGTTCCTGCCCCTAATTCTAAAGTGCTGAATTCTATTTAAATCTGCATTTTTATAAATTGTCACAAATGTGATTGGCTCCAGACACATAAAGCACTTCAGGAAGCTTAAATGATTTACGTGTGTACAGTGTTCCTTTAAATACATTTTCAAATATACCTTTATTTGTCCAGCACAATGTGATCAAATGCTATGCCCTATAAAGTGATATGAACAACTGTCATAACAAGTGCATCTTAAATAACGAAATATCAGTCTCAGATAAAATGTACATCAGTGGGTGCCATGCTTTCTGTTTGTGAACAGGAGTGATTTGGGAATGGATTACAGCATGTACTGTCCCATAGATTCAGCAAAGAGGCAGAAAATACGAGGAGCTAATGTGCAGATAATTGTTACTTTTTTGTAGCATCTTTGTATATGTAATGATGTCCATTCAGAGGTTATCATTCACCAGCCTTGGTTTGGACTGGTTGAATATCACTCAGATAGAGGAGGGCAATGACAGGGGAACATTCCATATAAAGAATGGAGGATATTGGAAGGTACATTACATATAAAGAATGGAGGGTATTGGCAGGGTACATATATTATTTTCATATAAAGAATGGAGGGTATTTTCAGGGTACATTCCATATAAAGAATGGAGGGTATTTTCAGGGTACATTCCATATAAAGAATGGAGGGTATTTTCAGGGTACATTCCATATAAAGAATGGAGGGTATTGGCAGGGTACATTCCATATAAAGAATGGAGGGTATTTTCAGGGCACATTCCATATAAAGAATGGAGGGTATTTTCAGGGTACATTCCATATAAAGAATGGAGGGTGTTTTCAGGGTACATTCCATATAAAGAATGGAGGGTGTTTTCAGGGGACATTCCATATAAAGAATGGAGGGTGTTTTCAGGGGACATTCCATATAAAGAATGGAGGGTATTTTCAGGGGACATTCCATATAAAGAATGGAGGGTATTTTCAGGGGACATTCCATATAAAGAATGGAGGGTATTTTCAGGGTACATTCCATATAAAGAATGGAGGGTATTTTCAGGGTACATTCCATATAAAGAATGGAGGGTATTTTCAGGGTACATTCCATATAAAGAATGGAGGGTATTTTCAGGGTACATTCCATATGAAGAATGGAGGGTATTTTCAGGGCACATTCCATATAAAGAATGGAGGGTATTTTCAGGGTACATTCCATATAAAGAATGGAGGGTATTTTCAGGGTACATTCCATATAAAGAATGGAGGGTATTTTCAGGGTACATTCCATATAAAGAATGGAGGGTATTTTCAGGGTACATTAGGGGTGACCAGGAGGAATGATACCCTCTTATAGTAAAGCACTGAGTACACAGACTATTTAAAGAACAAGTACTTTAGTTTATCCTAAACACGGGCTGCCGTGTATTTAAACCCAGCCCCAAACATGCTGATATTAATAAATAGAATGTTACACAGTCCCATACAGTGTGATATCAGTAAATACTAAATACTCACTGCCCCTGCGTATTGCGGCGGATAGGGCATGTTTCTGGCATTAAGGAAAATAAAACAGCCCTCCACACACTGCAGGGCCCGGGCTCTCCGCTTCCCTTCCTGACACTCACCCCAGAGCACTTCCGGTTTGCGTTCCAGTTTGGCTCTGCTCAGGTGTTCTGGGTCAGAGCGCCCCCGTGTGGATAAACAAATATATAAACTTCCGGTCCCATCGGCCTCTGGGGCAATGCTTGACTTTCCTCTTACTTCCGTGTTTGCGTTCCACCTGCGTTCCATTCTTTTTCAGCAGCATGATGTGTTTAGAAATCACATATATATAGATATAGAGAGAGAACCATGCTGGAGATCGGTGCAGGGAGGGGTATTCAGCCAATATTCACTTCCTTAATATCACAGTCTGCTATGGGGTGGACACTGTATAGAGCTATGAGGGTTAATATGTTTGTCAGAGAGAGATCAGTGTCAATGGGCATATGTACTAAACACAGATATGCAATAATTAGTTTACAATAACTAAACTGTCACTATAGCTGATTTATTTTTATTTTATTTTTTGTGAGCATTTGCCTTTTACAGAAATAATCAAATGAAAAGTGTCAAACCAGCCTTAAATACATCACTAAAAATATATACTTTTGTGTGACAATGCTGATTCCTATACTTTTATACGTAGAGGCGAAACATCCAAATTGATTCCAAGGTGCCTGCAGTGCAGGCTGCATGGGCATTACACTATTCTGATTTCCCAGCTCCCTCCTGCAACCTTTACTTTTATTGGAGCTGGGATATAATATCACCCCAGTCACGGCATTGGTACAGAGATGCAGCTGGCTGGGTAATTCATAAAGAAAGAGATTCTTGCAGCTCCACACTGGACAATATGGAGGATGTTTCATTCCAGCTCTCCCTTTAAAGCCAACAACAGAGAGGCTGGATGATACAAAATAAATAATACAATAAAAATGTATGTATGGGTGTAAGCAGTGGTGTATTTTGGTTTTGTGTTGCTCTAGGCATGACTAGACTTGGGCACACACCTAATCAAAATTTGGCCCACCCTTCCTGTCAGGGCTACATCTAGGGTTGCCACCTATCCTAGAAAAAAATACCGGCCATACTAATTTGCATAATGTATATATGTGTGACTTAACAGTATGTAAATCAGAAGGAGTGATATAAAAATAAAAAATAAAAATACATTTGGAAAAGGGGATAATGTGTTAAACCACAAAAAAAGTTAAGTTAGATTAAAAATTCTAAGTTGCCATTTTTGTAGAATTATTAGGCCTCTATAAATCTGTAAGGCCCCTTTAAATCCTCTTGCTATACCTCTAAGAGGCCCCCATAGTTTTACAAGAAAGCTTTGTTTATAGAACATAGAATTTGCATGCCAGCAAGAAATAGCTTTGATAAAATGTGTATTTACTAAAAGCCTTGAAACCTAACCTTGAGAAACTAACAAGTGCCAGCTACGCTCTAAATGGATAGCTGCCAAAAGGCCCCTCCCGTCGAGTGAGCTCCTCATGTTAGCAAAATGGCGCTAAAACCTGGAGGAGATGATCATGACGAGGATAGTGACTTAAGATGGTACACCCCATAGGGAGGGCATTTTACTAACATCTTAGCACCTAAGCCAATTAACAATGTCTATTTGTCTATATCTTGATTTTCTTCAATGATGTAATAGTGCCTTTAAAAGGGTCTGCGCACCCATTTTCTGGCAGAAGCCATTAAACTTCTCCAAAGTTCTTTCATTAACCTGAACTTTGTGTCTCACTGTGAATTTACTTCTGCGTGCACGCAACTTTATTATCTTTAATTTGGACAGGAACAGATAGTCATTCAAACTAATTGGTTTGCAGTAAATCAACTACAACAGCTGGCGCCATAACGTGGGGCTCTGGGCTATGTCCTGCCTGGGCAGCTGTCCAAGAAGACGCTGGGGGGGCTGAATCCTGGGGGAAGGAAAAGAGCCTGATCACCTCTGAATACACGGTAGAGATTGCTGCAGCACCTAGCCGGTATGTTCCTGCCCCTGTGATTGACCTGTCCCAGTGTCTGTGACTGCTACCGAGAGGACATCAAAGTCAGGTAATAACTTGCCCAGAGTCTTTGTATTGTTAATGATACCTAGTTTACCTGCATGTTGACTATCTGTTGCCTGGGTGTGTTTTTTGTATTGGTTTGTGTTTAACTTAGCACCCGGGGAGTGTAAGTGCCTGTTTAACTCTTTTAGGAGCCACGTAGCTGTGGCTGTAAGGAAAAAGAGTAGGGGGAATCTGTGGAGGGTGGTAGACTCACTGCTTCCTGGGGGTTCCCCATAGTGTCACTTTGACCGCTTAGCTAGCCTCATCGGACACTTCTTCTTGGTAAAATTCCAGCCTCGAGCGCTGAGGCAGGTAAGATTCCAATTCTTTAGGCTATACAGGATTCGGGTTGGAAGCTGTTGCTGTTTCCTGTGGCTGCTGGTAGTGAGACTTGCGGGTGGGTCCGCAACAGGGACACTACGAGGTTGAGGGAGGTGGCTTTTGGCCACACGAGTAAAGGCAAGGGATAAAACTGTTGAACTTATTTGAACTGTGATGCATGCACTGTATTTACACTGAAATGTTATTGTCTTAATTGTCTGTCACACAGATTCCTGTGTTTATTTTTATCTTACTCACTGTACTATTTACACTTTCCCCTCCTATTTCTCTTTCTCTGTTGAGAGAAGTGATTGGTCACACACTTCTCGCCACGCTCCAATCCGCGGCTACCACGGGTAGGCGGAATCAGTGAGTAGTCTACGTTTTGGTAAGACGTACTTAAAGAGCTTGCTCTTACAGTAGCAGTCGAGCACGGTAGACGTTCTGTTCCTTTCGCTCTCTATATCTGGGACGCCTTGTATAGGGAATATGGGACAGAAACTGGGAAAACCCGATAAGGGTTGGCTAGCACAAGACTTGGTAGAAGATAGGGAAGGTGAAGAGATGGTTAAGAAGGTTGATAAGATTGCTAAAGTATGTGGAATCACGGTACCCCCGTGTGGTAGATTGCAGCCAGAAAGCTGGCGTAAGATACTGACAGAGAAGAAAGGCAAGTTAATGGACAATGATTTAGTCCGCACAGCGGAAGCCTGGTACAGAGTAGCCAAAGCCATCCAGCAAGAGGGATGGATTGAACAAGAGGTTGATTACAAGGGTGTGAAAATGTTTGTGTATCATAAGAATTTTGTCGCTGGAAATTCTCCCCAGCACGCGCCTAGTTATGGCGCACATGAGGTGGCCACCCCTTTTCCTGTCACTACCCCTGTTTGCCCTGTCCTGAATGCCGATGGATCTGTATTTTCCCCTCCATCGATCTCCCAACTCCCATCATCCTCATCCCTTCCTTTACCGCGCCCATCTTCCTCCAGTCCATTGCACCCCTCCAACATGCCCTCCTCCCGCCCGTCCTTTCCTGCCGTCCCACCTGCCTATTCATCTTCCTCCTCCCCTCCTACCGACCCACCCTCTCCATTTTCTCCTCCTCCTACTACTCCCTTACTTCCTTCTTCCGTACTCTCAGACCCTCCTACTCCACCTTTTCCTCCTCCCACTCCTCCAGCTCCTCCTACTCCACCCGTTCCCAGTCCCTCCCCCTCCCCGTCACATCCTCTCCCTAATCCCTACCCACCGCCACCGCCCTACGCCTATTCTGCCTATACGCCCGCCCAAATGCCTTGGCCCTTAGCCTATGCCTATTCCACACTTCCACCTCCCGAGCCAGCCTATCCCGTACCTCCCATAATCACACAGCCGACCCCGATTACACCTGCCCACATTTTGCCCACATCCAATATGGCCGCCACTTCCTCACTTAACCCGAGCGCAACTTCCTTCCACGCCTCCAATATGGCGTCCCCCAGTAACATAGCCCCTCTTATGCCCGTTCTTCCGAATGATCTGCTACCTCCAACCCATAGCTCACCAGCAGCCCCGGCTGGTGGAGTGCCCCTTCTACCCCCGGCCCTGTCACCACAGGTAGTTCCCTCCCCGGGAGCCCGGATAGCACATGCAGATGAATTTGACACGGTAAGCTCCCATGGTTACCAGTCCCCACCAGACCTCCGCGACGTTCTCTTAACATCCCTTTGGTCGCAAGGTTCAAGGGGACAAAGCCCCGGTAATGTATGTTACCTTTAACCCAACACAGGCCAGTGCCCTGATGAAGTCACTCCCTGACCCAGAAAAGCAACCTATGCCCTTTTACAGAGCAGTGGTCCAGATTCAACAGACCTATTCCGCCGCATGGTGTGATTTGCTGAGCCTCTGTGCCATTAAGGCTGGAGATGCCTACTGGCCTAGCATTGCTCGCCACCTATGCACTAATTGGTTGTCAAGTGATACTGATTATACGTCCGGAATTGAGTTTTGTGATCAGCTAAAAACTTGGGCCAAAGATAAACTTGCTGATCAGGCAGCCGGACTTAATGATATTGTCCAGGAAAAAGGTGAATCCGTAGAGAGGTTTCACGCTAGACTCTTTCAAGTATTCTCTGACCTAGGGTTTGAACTTAGCAATAAAATACATGCCCAAATGCTTTCTGGTGCCTTTGTACAGGGCATCAAAGACTCTATACGGAAAGGTATTATTGCTGCCCGCCCTGAGTATAGAGTGGTTTCCCTTGATAAGCTGCTTTTAGTTGCCAGAGGTTTGGAGGCAGCACAGGTGCCAAGAAGATCCAATCCCACCCCCCTTATGGTATCACGCCCGCCGATTCCCAGAGGCACTAGGCCTGAGGATGGAATTTGCTTTAATTGTGGGGTGAAAGGCCATTTTAGAAGTGACTGCCCTGAACCCATAAAACACCGGAGGCCATACGCTGGCAAACAAACTTCCAAGCCCGCCACTACCACGAAGGCCCCAGAAACCCCTTCACCTGATTCAGCCCAAGAAGACTAGGACACCAGCAAGCCTGTGTCATTAACCCCTGTTATGGCAGTGTCTTCAGGGGAACAAGGGGGGCCTCTAGCTACTGTAATTTTACCCATTGAGGGCCAGCCCACCACTTTCCTAGTTGACACAGGTGCAGCCCGAAGTGTTCTGAGAGAACAAGACCTGCCCGATACCTCATTTCTTTCCAATATTGATGTCTCCTGTGTTGGGGTGGACGGCCTTCCAAGGCAAAGTCCCCTGTCCACCCCACTGCGGGTTGGTAACTGCCACAACTTGCTTGCTCGCTTTGTGGTATCTTCCACATGCCCCATTAACCTGTTAGGAGCTGATGTTCTTTCATGCCTGCAGGCATCTATCACCTTTACTCCAGATGGACAAGTGGAACTATCCACCCCTCTATCTGTCTCAGACACCTCAGCTTTGTGCTCCTTACCCCTGATGCTACATCTAGAAGAGCCTCATGGGGATGCAAAAGACCTAAGGACTAATTTCCCTGATTCACTAAAGACTGATGTTCCCAAGAAGCTGTGGTCCACAGGCCCAGAGGACATAGGCCATCTAAAGGTCCCGCCTGTGGTGGTAAAGCTCATCCCAGGCGTAAAATTGCCACGAAAATCACAGTATCCTTTGAAACCAGCTCAAGCTGCAGCCATTACAATTCAAATTCAAGCACTCCTGGAGAAGGGTGCTCTTGTCAAATGTGAATCACCATGCAATACTCCATTATTTCCGGTAAAGAAAAAGACTCCAAAAGGCGAACCTGAAAAGTACAGATTGGTCCAAGACCTCAGAGCGGTAAATGAAGCCACAGTTTTGGACACTCCAATAGTGCCCAACCCACACACTCTCCTTTCCGGCGTTCCACCCTCTGCCAAGTACTTCACAGTCATTGATCTGGCCAATGCCTTCTTCAGTGTTCCCCTGGATCCAACTTGCCAATATCTGTTTGCTTTCACACATGAAAAACAACAGTACACATGGACTGTCATGCCCCAAGGGGCACAAAATTCACCAAGTCAATTTGCGAAGGCCATGTGCTCTATCCTTGATCCATGGCAATCTGACCATCCTGAGGTCGTCCTGCTTCAATATGTGGATGATTTGCTGCTTTGTGGAGATGATCTACCCACAACAGAACAATGCTCACTTAATCTTCTTTGCTACCTAGCAGAACAAGGATGTAAAGCTTCACGTCTCAAGCTGCAATTCTGCCAACCTACTGTTATCTTCCTTGGCCATTGTCTGTCTCAGGGAACCAGACATCTTACCCGTGACCGAGTTAGAGCAGTACTGGACATTCCACCTCCAAGGACCTCGAAGTCACTACACGCCTTCCTAGGCCTCATTTCCTATTGCCGAGCATGGATCCCTGAAGCCTCGCTCCTTATGCAACCTCTTTATGATGCTCTCAAGTCAGACCCATTTTGCTTGTCCACAGAAGCCCTTGACAACTTCTGTTCTCTCAAACGTGCTATTGCTTCTGCTCCTGCTCTTGGCCTACCAGACTATACCAAACCCTTCAAATTGTTTGTTTCTGAAAGACAAGGCCATGCAACAGGAGTGCTCACTCAGGCCCATGGTCCTGGAGGCCGCCAAAGGCCTATTGGATTTTTCTCCTGCCAACTGGATATTGTGGCCAGAGGATGTCCCTCTTGCCTTCGGGCCGTCTTTGCTGCCAGAGAGCTCATTGAAAGAACTGGTGATCTTGTCCTTGGCCACCCCCTGGTTGTCTTGGCCCCTCATGACATTTCTGCCATAGTCAACCAGGTCCAACTTAAGCATGTTACTCCTGCTAGACATCTTCGCCTTCAATGTCATCTTTTGTTGCCTGACAACATTACCCTCCAAAGATGTCAAGTTCTCAATCCGTCCACTCTTCTGCCACTCCCTGAGGGGGGTGTATACTACGGATTCATCATGGACGAAACTTATGTTTTTCTTCTCACTGGCACCATCAAGAAGGAAATGCATCCCAACCTATCCTTTCATGATGGACAAGCACTCCTTCATGACGGAGCAGGATATGCCTTCTGTACCATGTGGTACAAACCAAACATCACTCCTGAACCCTGCTATGAAGATGAACTCTATCATCTGGTCGAAGTAAAACTCACTGCACAAGACTTCTACTGTGATTCTGAAGGCAACAGTATGGTCTTGATTCATCTACCTCCGGAACTTAAGTATTTGTACCGTCATTGGGACACTGCCATTCCACATGTCCCTGTGACCAAGTTGAAAACAATATCATGGAATGATCTTGGGCCTATGGCAAAAGCATGGGCCACTATGGACGAATCACAGCTACAGGAAAATGGTGTTGTCAAATATCCAACAACTGACCACCTAAAAGCATGGCCACGTCATTTCCTGGAAAATGAGTTCCAAGATTTAACCATAGTGAATGACTACGACCCAGATACACCTCATGACTGTTTTGAACAGATGAAAATGGAAACAACACATCTACCAACTGTGCATGAAGACCCATTGGTAGATCCCGATCTCACCCTGTTTGTGGACAGCTCAAGATATGCTGATGAAGAAGGAAGATACCATACAGGATATGCCGTAACCACAACAGATGAAATTGTCAAATCATCATCTTTACCATCAACTATGTCTGCACAAGCCCTGACTTCAGCATGCAAGATCTCTGAAGGAAAGCGCGCCAATATCTACACGGATTCAAGATATGCACTGGGCGTGGCTCACGACTTCGGATTAATTTGGAAAACAAGAGGATTTCTTACCACCGCCGGTACACCAATCAAGCACGGTTCCGCAATCAATGAGCTGATGGACGCCCTCCTACTCCCAGAAGAAGTGGCTATTTTGAAGATAAAAGCACATGGGAAGTTGGACTCAGATGAAGCAAAGGGCAACCATCTAGCTGATCAGGCTGCAAAACAAGCTGCAAGAGAACCACAGGAAGTGGAAAGAAGAGTATCCGGAAATGAAGAAACTCCCATATTTACTCTGCAGACTCTTCCAACTGACCTAAAAATCCTGCGGGAACAACAGGCTACAGTTGCCCCTGAAGAAATACAGAAGTGGAAACAGAAAGGGGCAGTTCTAAGAGATGGAGTGTATTACAACAATCTCAGATTCTGCCTCCCTAAGAATTTGTACCCAGCAGTCGTACAATGGGCACACGGACCTGCACATTTATCAAAGGATCTAATGAATGCTCTTGTACAAAAATACTACCTCACTGTCCCCATATGAGATTCTATTTGGGACTGCACCTAGGCTAGGTTGCTATTTTCCCCAACAACTACAACTTCAAACTGATGTTTTAGTAGATTATGTAACTGAACCCGCAAATGCTTTAAACAAAATCCATGCCCAAGTTTTCTCTTCAATTCCAGATCCTGATTCTGATACGGGCAACCACAGTCTGCTCCCTGGTGACTGGGTTCTGGTCAAGAAATTTGTGCGAAAACACACCCTGGAACCAAGATTTGACGGACCGTTCCAAGTTCTCCTGATCTCCCCTTCCTCTGTCAAATTGGCCGGAAGGCCTAACTGGATCCACGCTTCCCATTGCAAGAAGACACCTGCCCCAGAGGAAGCTAACTCTATGCAACCATGTGCCTCTGGTACATTATCTCCTTAGTTGGCCTCCTTAAAGCCCAGCAGGTGGCCATCACCAAAGATGCTAGTGGGTACACTTTCTGGTATAATTCATCATGTACCCACGTGGCTACATTCACCTTTGATTACTGTGATATTGTAGAATGCCCATTCCCTAAGTCACAGATTCAAGCCATTTATAAAGATATACCACAAGCAAAAGACCCTTACGTTTGTGTAGTAGATGAACAATGGGGTTATGACTGTAACTACTGGGGGGCTGCGGGATGGAATACTGGGCCTGCCTGGGGTTATAAACCCAAAAGTGCTTTATCTAAGATAGACAATCAGGGTAGATCCCTCCTTCAAAGAATGACTTTAAGAAAGCCTGGAGGAAGTACCCCTATGAAATTAATGTTAAATATTGAACATCCTGGCCCCGAGGATGCAGACCGATATGTAATGGGAATGTATTGGAAGAAAGGTTCCTACAACAAATTAGGTCATTTCTACCTCAGAGATATGTACCACTCTCCAGAGTGGCAAGGGGCTGATCATATGGTCCCAAATCCGCTAAAACCACATATCCAGTCCTTTAAAGATATAATGGCCATCGCTAACCCCACTTTTGAAGATACCATGGCCGCTGAAACTGGATTCAATGACATTAATTTGTGGTTAGAGTGGATGAAATATAATGCTAATAAACATAACAAAACAGCATGTTATGTATGTGGCGGTGCCCGACCCCACCTTAATTCTCCCTTTAGAGATAGAAGATTGCTTCTTAAGCCTTTTTGCCTACCAATATGACTTTGATAGGTCCCTCTGCATGGCATGGACGGCAGAATACCCTCTCTTAGTTGAAAATGTTAAGCCACCAGATGGAATCACAGTCTATAGAGGTAATTACACTTGTTATGCCATGTATGACGGGATTGGTAAATTCATGGGTAATTTTTCTAAAGGTTATTGCGCCACTTACAGAACTGTTCCTATACGCCTGTTGCAACACCATACCAGGTCATTGGGGGATATTTACTGGTTATGTGGGGATCTACAGTTAAGATCTAGGCTGGAAACTGAGTGGTGGGGTGAGTGTACCCTAGCCAAAGTTATCATGCCCATTCATATTATTTCTGATAATCATCATGACACATACGACCCTCCACATACACCAGCCAGAGTGAGGCGCGAAACCCCAGTAAAAGGCAGTTTTGACCCCCACATTTACATAGATGCCATTGGGGTACCTAGGGGGGTGCCTAATGAATTTAAAGCTAGAGATGAAGTAGCTGTAGGTTTTGAATCACTTTTTACCATAGTCACTGCCAACAAAAACCTTAATTGGATTAATTATATCTATTACAACCAACAGCACTTCGTGAACTACACCAGGGATGCCCTCCAGGGCTTGGCCGAGCAATTACAGGCCACATCCCAAATGACCTTCCAGAACAGACTGGCCTTAGACATGATCTTAGCTGAAAAGGGGGGGGTCTGTAAAATACTACCCGACACTATGACTTGTTGCACTTACATTCCAGAAAACACAGGTCCTAATGGTAAAGTCAGTCTGGCCATAGCTAAATTAAATAGACTCTCTGAAGAGTTAAAGAGAAACTCTGGAGTTACTGATCCCTGGGAAAAATGGTTTGGTTGGATGACGGGTTGGCAGAGAGCTTTAGTCCAGATTGGTATTGCCTTACTAATTTTTCTTTTTATTCTCGCTCTTCTCATTTGTTGTGTCCTCCCATGCCTAAGGAAATTCCTGCAGAAAACCGTAGACCAAGCAACACCAACCTTCACTCATCTGACAATCGATGATCAAGATCTCACCTCACCCTGTATTCCGCTACAAACTCTCCCTTATACTGATGAAGTGCAGAAAGTCTAGGAAGGGACAGTAAAGGGACAGCGTCCGTCTTTATGGGTAGACTGCCGTACGGAGAAGTAGTGGATAAGCCACTATGGGTTACCAGCGGAGTGAAGAGTGTTCCTGAACCGTACTGATGGATGTGCTGCAGCCTGTTAGGGTCAAGAGAGGGATAGACTTGCACTTTGCATTAACACTAAGTCAGCGGTCATGGGGTTTCTGTGTCTTTGGGCTAACACATCTTCCGATACTAACAAATAAAGTTTTGTCTTTTAGCAAATAACATTTTAGGGGGGACTGTTGTAGAATTATTAGGCCTCTATAAATCTGTAAGGCCCCTTTAAATCCTCTTGCTATACCTCTAAGAGGCCCCCATAGTTTTACAAGAAAGCTTTGTCTATAGAACATAGAATTTGCATGCCAGCAAGAAATAGCTTTGATAAAATGTGTATTTACTAAAAGCCTTGAAACCTAACCTTGAGAAACTAACAAGTGCCAGCTACGCTCTAAATGGATAGCTGCCAAAAGGCCCCTCCCGTCGAGTGAGCTCCTCATGTTAGCAAAATGGCGCTAAAACCTGGAGGAGATAATCATGACGTGGATAGTGACTTAAGATGGTACACCCCATAGGGAGGGCATTTTACTAACATCTTAGCACAATTAACAATGTCTATTTGTCTATATCTTGATTTTCTTCAATGATGTAATAATGCCTTTAAAAGGGTCTGCGCACCCATTTTCTGTCAGAAGCCATTAAACTTCTCCGAAGTTCTTTCATTAACCTGAACTTTGTGTCTCAGTGTGAATTTACTTCTGCGTGCACGCAACTTTATTATCTTTAATTTGGACAGGAACAGATAGTCATTCAAACTAATTGGTTTGCAGTAAATTATCTACAACACACTCACGACCCCGGATGGCACAATAGGGCAAACATGCTCCAGTGAATTTATAACCCTAACTTAGCTTACCCAAGGATCACAGGGGGGACATCACAAGCAGTTATCCAACTATACACTATCTGCACCCACAGTTTATAAAGCTCAAACCAAAGCATGTTGTATTTCTACTATTATACTTGTATTAACCTATTATCAGTCTAGAAAACACAGCCCCACGTAACAAAGAATGAAAACACAGCCTAGACCTTGATCACTAGCCTACTGAATACTTCATTATTAGGAAAAAAGGGGAGGGGAAGAAAAAAAAAAAAAGAAAGATGTGCAATGTAAACTTGAACACACTAACTAACCCACTGTAATTATTCAGCCTTAGCTCTCAACACTAGCTTAACCATGTACCAAACCGGTAGCAAAGCACACCTTTTTTTCATATGCTGTAGAGCTATGTGTAACAACGTTGAAATGAACCATAACTCAACCTACATAACCCACCATAGCAGCTTCAGACTTAGCCTGTTCTTATACTCATGTATTAACTAAAAAATGTGCAACGTTAAAATTTACTTTCTAAAAGCAGTAACCTAGTTTGTTTACCTTAGTTATGCTTTTTTTTAACCCACACAAGTAAGATAAGCCTTAATTAAGCTAGTGACCCTCCACTCTTACAAACAGTCAGTTCGTTAATCTAAATCAGTATTTAGTCTGCCTTATCTTATAACTGACATGTCGATCCAATTTTTGATAAATCTACATTATAACATAAAATGTGCAATGTTTTGATATGCCAACAAAAGTCTCTTGATGTTGACCTAAAAGCTGGCAATAGCTGTTGTGGCATTGCCTGCCTCTTTGTATTCTTTGTGCACGATAAAATAAAGAATTATAAAAAAAAAACTTTATAAAGTTAAAAACATTATAAACATGCATTAAGTAGAAATGAAAAGATAAATGTACGTACTTTTTTTTTTTTTAAAACACCCTCCTTTCTAAAAAATATACCGCACTTGTGCGAAAACTGGTGGGCGGTAAGGAAATGTTTCCATCAAGAAAGATGCAAGATGCGTCTAAAGGAAAGAACCTAATGTTATATTTCTGATCCATTTTTAAATGGAGGAGGCACAATATACAAGTTTCTATCTTTCTGTATTTCATGGATGGCGCATAGTACATTTGCGTTATAGCACTACTCCACCCCCTTTTAAACCTGTCCCAGTTTGTACTAAAAATCCCCAATTGAGTTTTTGTGAAACAGTGTAAAAATTTTAATTTCTCCAGAGATCATTCCTTCACCCAAAGTGCTCGTTCTGATCATATTACAAAAAGCCTACACAATTTATCTTTGACTTGACTCACGGAGGAAGGTCAGCAGGTCCAGGAAAACATAAAAATGACTGTCAGTTGTGAATCTGTAATCTTTCTAATTAGGGTTGTAGATGGGTCTTGAGAAGAGCTATCTTAGGATACCACCAGATCGAGAGCACTTATTTTGGAAAATTCCAGGGGGCATGTGGCAGACTATATACCTGCGAAAATATAACTAGTGGCACAATATGGACTCTGTGGCGTCATTGGGCGTATACTGCATAATTGGAAGCTTGTTGCTTGAGCAAACATAATCCTGTATGCATTCCTTGTTGTGTGTGCAAAAAAATGTATTCATTATTTATTTCATCTGGTGTCTGACTGGTGGTTGTGACGCTACTGTCTAAAAGCACTACAGTGACTATTAGGACTACCAGTCGTGTATTGCCGACATTTATTGCAGATCTTTAGGGGGATTTTGGTACAGAGAAAAGACAGACAGTATAACAGACGGGTCTAATTCCAAATTTGGGCTCGACCTCCTTGTTCTTCTTGCAACATTTTAGCATCTTAAAGGGACATATTCTGTGGACACTGAGATCAATCTACCATTTATTTATCTGCATTGTATATCTATGCCAATTATGCAAACAATCTAGTTTCCATTTTTATGTCAACTTTCTAAACTTATGTCAGACTATGGGCAACATCTAGAAGCAACTGTCTAGAGAGGAATTTACTTAGAAGAACCAGAGGTTACTCTTTCCAGCCAGCAGTGGCATTGTAGTCAAGTGATTACCATGTAACGAAGGTAGTTTCTCTGAGGGTCTATAATAATGTACACCCTGTTCCAAATTATTATGCAAATTCTATTTAAGTGTCACAAAGATTAAATATTTTGTTTTTCAGTTTAACTCATGGATGGCATTGTGTCTCAGGGCTCTTTTGATCACTGAAAACAAATCTCGGACACCTGTGATATTTAGATTGCCAGGTGAGCTCAATTTAAAGAAAAACTACTAAAAGAGGGTCTTCCACATTATTAAGCAGAGCACCATTTTCATGCAATATGGGGAAGAAAAAGGATCTCTCTGCTGCCGACAAGAGTGAAATAGTTCGATGTCTTGGACGAGGTATGAAAACATTAGATATATCAAAAGGATCTCTCTGCTGCCGAAAAGAGTGAAATAGTTCGATGTCTTGGACGAGGTATGAAAACATTAGATATATCACGAAAACTTAAGCGTGATCATCGCACTATTAAGTGATTTGTGGATGATTTAGAGCACAGACAGGTTTGTGCAGATAAAGGCACATTGAGGAAGATTTCTGCCAGATCCATGCATCGGATCAAGAGAGCAGCTGCTAAAATACCATTAAATAGCAGCAAACAGATATTTGAAGCTGTTGGTGCCTCTGGAGTCCCACGGACATCAAGGTGTAGAGTCCTCCAGAGTCTTGCAACTGTGCATAAACCTTCTATTCGGCCACCACTAACCAATGCTCACAAGTAGAAACGGCTGCATTGGGCAGAAAAATACATGAAGACTAATTTTCAAACAGTCCTGTTCACTGATGAGTGCCGTGCAACCCTGGATGGTCCAGATGGATGGAGTAGTGGATGGTTGGTGGACAGCCACCCTGTTCCAACAAGGCTGCGACATCAGCAAGGCGGTGGTAGAGTCATGTTTTGGGCCGGATTCATGGGAAGAGAGCTGGTCTGCCCCTTTAGGGTCCCAAAGGTGTAAAGATGACCTCTGCAAAGTATGTGGAGTTTCTGACTGACCACTTTCTTCCCTGGTACAGAAGGAAGAACTATGCTTTCCGTAATAAAATCATCTTCATGCATGACAATGCACCATTTCGTGCTGCAAAGAATACCTCTGCATCAATGGCTGCTATGTGACCTCCATCCTCCCCTGACCTCAATCCTATTGAGAACCTTTGGAGCATCCTCAAGCAAAAGATCTATGAGGGTGGGAGGCAGTTTACATCCAAACAGCAGCTCTGGGAGGCTATTCTGACATTTTGCAAACAAATCCAAGCAGAAACTGTCCAAAAACTCACAAGTTCAATGGATGCAAGACTTGTGAAGCTGCTATCAAATAAGGGGTCCTATGTTAAAATGTAACGTGACCTGTTAAAATGTTTAAAAAGTTTAAATGTTGTTATAAGTTTGATTGAAATAGCTTTTGATTTCAGTAAATATACTGCAAACACAACAAATGACAATTTTCAGTTCTTTACAACCTATAAAGTGTTTTGAAACTTACTGTGCGTAATAATTTGGAACAGTGCATTGTAAGTTTTTTTATGTTTAAAAAAAAAAAAAAAATACTGTTATCATTAGGAGGTTTGTTCAATAAAATTTGAATTGTACTCTTAATAGTTGATAATATGAGAATTATGCTGACTGTTATTTACATCAATTATTTAGGTAAATGAGAAAAATATAATTTGTATAATAATTTGGAACAGGGTGTATAAGCAATGTCACATGCTTATGACACCACTACATCTGTTATCTGTGCTGCACAAACCCCATTCTTAAGATTTTACTGGTAACCAACAATTTTGAGAAGGCACCCAATTTATTTATTGTGAGGACTAGAACTTTAACCCCTTAAGGACACATGACATGTGTGACATGTCATGATTCCCTTTTATTCCAGAGGTTTGGTCCTTAAGGGGTTAAAGAAAGTCAGAGCAGGGTTTTTGAAACTCACGGGATGACTGGACCTCACTAACTTTTTCCTACTGTGTTTTATTTTGTATCGGAAATGTAAGACCACTCACCAAGTTCTATGATCTCTACACCAGAGTTATTATTTTTCAAAATGGGGGAAATATGTTCCCAAGAACTCTCTTGAGTGCTCAGTGTGTGTCAATGCTTAATAATCCATTTTTTTCAGCGCATAGATATAAAATTACTAATGTAAGACATTATAAAAAGTTATCTTTTCTCTTTGGTTTACAAAACCTCTAGTCAAAATGAGCTAGAACAAATCATAATAATCCCCAAGTGAAAAAAAACACATCTTCATAAAAATCACACAGAGTCTAAGACAGACTAATTTTTGTGATAAACGTTTGAATTAATCATCAGTAGCCGGCAAACTGCCAATCCAAGAGCAAAAGTATCGACAGCTATGATTTGAGCGTAAGGAAGCGGTAAACAGGCCCTCAGTTGATCTCCAGATCTGTGTAGGTCTTAAAAATAGAGTAATAAGTCTATCTGAGGTGGTCAAGAAACTCCAGGCTGAATTCCTAGGACCTGTTTACATTTGTAGCAACATATTGATGGAATCTTGGAGGGAATGTGACTGGGGCCTGTGAGGTAGCATTAAAGACATTACAATTAAATTTTTAGGATTTGCTCAGCACACTTAAAGGGTAATTTCAACCCTCATAACCACTACAGCCTGCTGCCATAACCCTAGCCTCATTCCCCAGTAATGGGATGAGCCGTTTTGCAATGGTTTGCCCTTTTCCCTGGGTCCGGCCAGGTGCAGAGGGTCCTGTCCTGCTGGCTGTGACAACATCCTGCTGCTGCAAGGTTGTAGAAGCTTGATGCCAATCCCACTGGCTATTCATTGGCTGAAAGTTACACCTTGGGCAATAAATGGGGTTAAACTCTCTGCGTGCAGCAATTCATAGTGAAACACTGCACATACAGACTCCAGGCACCATGACCACTTCAAATCACTTTTAGAAGGTGAGATGAGGAATGATTGGTGGCTTTATATTAGGAACTGATGTGCAATATTTCACAGTGTTCTTTTAAAAACCCAAATGTAGGTTGGAAAAAACCAGGGTGAATTATCATGTGTTCAAGAATGTTCAAAGATTTTAAGCTCGCTTGAGCAGGAACTTCATCTCATCTCTGTTAATATTTTGAATGTCAATTACTTGTCAGATATTCCCTGTCTATAATTGAAAACCGTGAATATACTGGTGCTATATATATGATTATATTTTGTGTTCTGCACAGCAACAAAAATCTGGTGCAAAAGACAGTGTGCACATTAGTGAATTGTCAGGAATTTGAACTTCCTTTGACTGTCAAGTCCAGCCTATTGGTTTCAGTGATGAACATCTGCCAGCCAATCAGGAAATGCCTCTCCCAGATTTGTTTTTTTCCTGTTAACAGAGGTGGAACGGCATCAGTGAGATTAAGAGTGATAAAGAGTTACTGCTCTGTGGGAGGGCGGGAAGAGCATTATTCCCCTTGAAGGTGTGCTGCCTGTAAAACATGTCTGTCACCGGTGCACTGTCTACACTGACGGCACTGTCCACACTTTACATTTGGTAGTCCAGAAAAGAGTTCCAGCCAAAGTTACGTGTACCGACGGTGTAACTAGCCCTCGGCACACAAGTGCAAATATTTTAGTATGTGCTGCAATTGAAGCAGAAATGCTGTGCATACTGACTTGTAGCACCATGACCACTTCTAAAAGCAGACATAGTCATGGTAATTGGAGTAGCCCTTTAACTCTACCTGTAATGTATCCTGAAAGACCAAGTGAATCATTATTAATGGACCACTATAGGCACCCAGACCCAGGGCCGCCATCAGAAATTTTGGGGCCCCTGACAAAGCACAAGGTCTGGGCCCCCCCTCACTCCCGGGCCCGCCCACGCCCTACCTGGTCCGCTGACAATGATGCAGGACTGAATGTGGTGTGTATAGTGGAAGTGAATTAGAATATGTGTAATGGATGTAGTGTTTGTGTGTATTAGATACTGTTTGTACAGTGAATGCAGAGTGTGTGTTTGTGTAGCGGATGCAGTGTGTATAGTGAACACAGAGTGTGTTTGAGTAGTGGATATACTGTGTGTACAGTGATGTAGTGTGTGTTTGTGTAGTGGATGTAGTGTTTGTATGTACTAGATGAAATGTGTTTAGTGGGTGCAGTGTCTGTAGTGGATGTAGTGCATGTATTAGACGCAGTGTCTGTGTATAGTGAATGCAGAGTGTTTCAATGTGTGGTGGATGTAGTGTGTGTACTGTGAATACAGGATGTTTGTGTAGTGGATGCTGTGTGTACAGTTAATGCAGAGTGTATGTTAGTGTAGTGAATGCAGAGTGTGTGTCAGTATAGTGAATCCAGAGTGTATGCATAGTTTAGTGAATGCAGAGTGTGTGTTAGTGTGTAGTGAATGCAAAGTGTGTCAGTGTAATGAATGTAGTGTGTGTGTTAGTGCAGTGAATGCAGAGTGTGTGTTAATGTGTAGTGAATGCAGAGTGTGTGTTAATGTGTAGTGAATGCAGAGTGTGTGTTAGTGTAGTGAATGCAGAATGTGTTAATGTGTAGTGAATGCAGAGAGTGTGTTAGTGTAGTGAATACAGAGAGTGTGTTAGTGTGTAGCGGATGCAGAGTGTGTTAGTGTGGTGAATGCAGAGAGTGTGTTAGTGTGTAGCGGATGCAGAGTGTGTGAGTTAGTGTAGTGAATGCAGAGAGTGTGTTAGTGTGTAGCGGATGCAGAGTATGTGTTAGTGTAGTAAATGCAGAGAGTGTGTTAGTGTGTAGTGGATGCAGAGTGTGTGTTAGTGTGTAGCGGATGCAGAGTGTGTGTTAGTGTAGTGAATTCAGAGAGTGTGTTAGTGTGTAGCGGATGCAGAGTGTGTGTGTTAGTGTAGTGAATGCAGAGTGTGTTAATGTGTAGTGAATGCAGAGAGTGGGTTAGTGTTTAGCGGATGCAGAGTGTGTGTTAGTGTAGTGAATGCAGAGAGTGTGTTAGTGTGTGGCGGATGCAGAGTGTGTGTTAATATGTAGCAGATGCAGAGTGTGTGTTAGTGTAGTGAATGCAGAGTGTGTTAATGTGTAGCGAAACAGAGTG
>OW240912.1:86810522-86902410 GCA_933207985.1 Pelobates cultripes | reverse complement strand
GTTGTGTTTGTGTATGTGGTGTGTGTGTGTTGTGTGTTAGTGTTTGCAGTGTGTGTGTTGTGTTAGTGTATGTATTGTGTGTGTTGTGTAAATGTGTGATCTGGGGGAGGGGGAGGAAGGGGCATTTTAACATAAATTTTTAATTAATTTAATTAAATGTTTCTCCCCCCTCCCTGCTTACCTGTATCCAGGGAGGGGGGAGCTTCCATCTGTGGTGGCCCGGTGGCATGGGGGCCCTCCCGGCTCCCTGTTACCGTCCGCAGAGGGGGCCCTGGCAGCACACATCTTCTCCTCCTCTCTGCTCTCTCCTCATAACTCTCGCTAGACCCGCGGAGCGTTGCCATGGTAACCGGGTCTCGCGAGAGTTATGAGGAGAGAGGAGAGGAGGAGAAGCTGTGTGCTGCCAGGGCCCCCTCTGCGGACGGTAACAGGGAGCCGGGGGCCCGCGGCTGCACACATAGATAGCGAGATTCGCTACCTATGTGTGCAGAGAAACAAAGTGGGGCCCAGGACTGCCAGAGCAGTCCGGGCCCCCCAGGGCCGCCGGGCCCGTGACAACAGTCACGGTTGTCACCCCCTGATGGCGGCCCTGCCCAGACCACTTCAGCTTACTGAAGTGGTCTGGGTGCCAGGTCCAGCTAGGGTTAACCCTTTTTTTTTTTATATAAACATAGCAGTTTCATAGAAACTGCTATGTTTATGTTAGGTTAATCCAGCCTCTAGTGGCTGTCTCTTGACAGCCGCTAGAGGCGCTTGCGTGCTTCTCACTGTGAAAATCACAGTGAGAAGACGCCAGCGTCCATAGGAAAGCATTCCGAATGAGACTGTCAGAATGCGCGCGCAGCTCCTGCCGCACATGAGCATTCAGCCGAAGAGGAGGCGGAGAGGAGGAGGAGAGCTCCCCGCCCGGTGCTGGACAAAGAGGTAAGTTTAACCCCTTCCTCCCCCCTCAGTGTCACGAGAGTGGGACCCTGAGGGTAGGGGCAACCCCTTAGGGCACTATAGTGCCAGGAAAACGAGTATGTTTTCCTGGCACTATAGTGGTCCTTTAAGTCTCACGGCTGTTTGGCTTGAATCCAATGGCTTAACCTGGAAACTGCTTGGAGGGTGATGAATTTAATTCTAGCCTCCGATATTATCTGCATTCCTTTGCCTAACAGCCTAGTAAACTTTCATTAAGGAGTCTGCCTTTCTGGTAATCCTTGACTAAGATTTAGTATTAATCCATACTGAAACATACTGTACAGAATTACAGAGGAGCAGAGCAAAACAAATAGAACTACAAAACCACAGATACATAAAAACAAATCATCCAACAAAATGCTGCTTTCTATTAGAATTCATATAATGAGATACATGTATTACTTTTAAACCAGTGCTTTGTTTTTAATTTGATTTATCCAACTATTGTTTCTTGCAACTTTTGGGCAATGATCTATTTGCATGTATCTGTCTTTTATTTAGTGCTCATCATGATAGAATATGCTGGCATGATATAAACAAAATGAACGGTTTTCCATTCTCTCCATATAAAAGGAGAAGCAGAAAATAAACTGTTACGCAAGAAATGAATAAAACACTGGGAATGTTTACAACACTTGATGTATCTATGGAGTATTGGTGCCTGTGGACTGTAAGGTCATGTGACACACAGTGGAAAGAATTCTATGCAGCCAACCACTATTCTCTGTAAGGCAGTGAAGGTTAACCTTTACCACTCCAAATGTTCTGGACTACATTTCCCAGGATACTCAGACAACTATTTGGCTGAATGAGCATCTTGGAAATTAGGACTGCAAGAGCAGGAATTAAAAAGGTTAACGGGACACTATAGTTACCAAAACAACATTAGCTTAATAAAACAGTTTTGGTATATAGATCACACCTCTGTAGTTTTAGGAGTTAAATCACTTTTGTTTCTGATTATGCAACCCTAGCCACACCTCCCCTGGCTGTGATTGACACAGACTGCATGAAAACAAAATAGTTTTATTTTCAATCAAATGTAATTTACGGTACTTTCAAAGTTATTTTATCTCCTGCTCTGTAATTGAAACTTTAATTACATACAGGCTGACATTCTAAATTAAACAGCATTTGCAATAAAGGAAGTATAAACATTAGATCGCTCTTTACAGGAAGTGTTTAGGAAGGCTGTGTAAGCCACATACAGGAAGGTGTGACTAGGATTGTATAAACAAAGTGATTTCACTCCTAAATGGCAGGGAAATCAGTAGTCAGACAGCAATGGCATGATCTATACACCAAAACTGTTTCATTAAGCTTAAGTTGTTTCAGTGACTATAGTGCCCCTTTAACAGTCGCTGTTCTTAGGTGATCTGCCCTCACTGAGTTCATAAAAAAATGCATGTTCAGGAAACTGCATTTCACTGAATTGTATTTGGGTTCATGTTTGTAAGAAACAGGATAATCCTTTAACTGTACCAGTGCAGGATTATATCAGGATTATATCTTAGTAAAGGTAACGCAACCAACTTCTTAGCTGTCAACTCACACAAGCCTTTTATTGTAGGTTGAAATGCCATTCTTTGTAAAAGCTAAAAATAAATTGTCACTGTGTTGAGGTTTTTCCCTCTGTTTGATTCTTTGATCCAAAGGAATGGCACTTGTAATAGTAATGCGAGTTCACTTTAGTCATTCTTCAAATATTTCAAGGTTCTTATTAAATTCCAAAAATGTCTTGCAAGTGTTTGTGTCGTCTACTTTTATAATGCAGGATATCACTTTTTTTAACCTCTTAGTGACCAGACTGTTTTTAAATTTTCTTACCGTTAAGGACCAGGGCTGTTTTTACATTTCTGTGGTGTTTGTGTTTAGCTATAATTTTTGTCTTACTCATTCACTGTACCTACACATATTTTATACAGTTTTTCTTGTCATTAAATGATCTTTCTAAAGATACCATTAGTTTCATCATATCATATAATTTACTATAAATGTAAAAAAAAAATATTATGAAGAAATGTAAAAAACCACACTTTTTCTAAATTTGACCCCTAAAATCTGTTACGCATCTACAACCGCCAAAAAACACCCATGCTAAATAGTTTCTACATTTTGTCCTGAGTTTAGAAATACACAATGTTAACATGTTCTTAGCTTTTTTGCAAGTTATAGGGCTATAAGTACAAGTAGGACATTTCCATTTTTAAAATATTTTTTAATAGTGACATTGTAGGGGCGGAGCCTTTCCCGAACCCGTAGAGAATCTGCCAAATACCCACCAAACAAAGCCTCATCGAACCCCAACAAGCACCCAGTACTGACCGGCGATAAGTACCGCACCGATCGATGCCTTTTTTCCAGGCACCCAAGCAGACCAGGCAGAAGCGCAAACCTGTGGCCTACCGTGCAACTCCAATCCAAGACCTAGAGGCCTACCTCGGCGGAAGCCTCTGGGAAGACTACCCATCCAGTCGGGACACAGTCATGGGTCGCCGCTCACACAAAGCCACAGCTGGTCCCAACACACAAGGCAGAGACATAGGGGAGATGTGGCTCAGGCCTGCACAAACGGAGCCAGTACATGCCGTGCAACGACTCCCTGCGGACCGAGCACCCGACCCCGACGGGGGAGAGCCAGACGAGATGGCGGCCTCCCCGACGGGACACCCACTAACACCGGAACCCCGGGATGATTCAGGGGACCTAAAAGCCCTCCTGACCAACAAACAAAACTGCTAGCGGCCGACATCGCAAAGGTCAAGGCTGATATTCAAAGTGTGCAGGAGAGGGTTGGAACTGCAGAGGCAGACATCACCAACATTTAGGGCACAGTGTCCACCCTCATGGACTCGGTCAACCGACTCCAAGCAGAGCAAAACGTACTAGCAGGTCAAATCATGTCCCTGGAGGACAAACAACGACGGAAGAATATCAAAATCAGAGGTGTCCCCACCACAATAACGACTGAGGAGCTACCGCATTATACGCGGAGACTGCTCACAACACTGCTACCCCAGGCATCCGCCAAGAAAATATCAATCGACGGGATATACAGAGTGACAAGCTCCACACACTTACCATCCAGCATGCCCAGGGACATCATTCTGCGCCTGGCGTCGGTACCTGACAAGATACAAATAATGACCGCCATTAAAGGCAAAACGCCGCTGGCATTTAAGGCACTCAGCTCTCTTTCTTCCAGGATGTCACCAGAGCCACATTGTTAAAGCGGATGACCTTTGGACCCGTGACCATTGCGCTGCGCAAAGCAGGCATCGCCTACAGATGGGGGAACACTGGTGCCCTGCTCGTTCACCACAATGGAACTGCACACCACCTCACATCCCCAACTGGGGGCCCCGCCTTCCTGAAGACACTGGGACTACAACCCCCACATCTCACCTCCACGACTGCAGGTCGACCAGAGAGCTGGGACCCAGAGGACTGCCCTACTCCTGGACAGACAACACGAGATCTACAGACTCTGGACACTTGACTGGGCACGGGGACTGAACCCGGGGATAATATGCAAGACATGGCCGAAACCATCAAACGGAAGTCCAAGACATCTCTTGACACAGAGTGATAACTCCAATGTTTATTTATTTATTTATTTATTCTCTCACTGCCCCACTTGGGACCGTCCTTTCTGACCTTAACGCAACCGCAGTTACGAGGCCCCTACCCCCACAGGGAAGGCAGACAACCCCTCACGCACGATAGTACATAGGCGCTCACCACGACTATCGCCACTCCGCCCACCCCACACCACCCCCAGGGATAGGGGGCTAGATGAGATGCCCCACAGGGTACAGCGCAAACCGGAGCGCCTTACACACGTCATTCCAACCACCCTGGTACTAGAAGGAGCTCCGCAGGCGAGTACACACAGGCATCCAGATCCACAAACCTAAAACCGCTTATAACAATCACATACATGCTCCCACACACACTGACACACCGCAACCCGAACCAGGGAGCACCCACACACTCCCACACTTGTAGTACACCAGGGGAATAATGCCCACAATAATGAACCTACACAACCCAGCAGACCCCAGGTATGCCACCCAACATGATGGATATATGAAAATGTGCTTACAACCTTGAAACATCAATGTTAACACTATTTTACTGTACTGCTTTAAATTATCATACCACTGTTTATGTATGATGCTGTTAACTTGCCAAACCAAGCTCACATAAATAAAAAAATAAAAAATAAATAGTGACATTGTAACACTTATCTCTCATAAATCTCTGAATCACACCTCACATGTACCGTACATATTTTTTTTAAAGCAGACAACCCACGGTATTCAATATGGGATATGTCCAGTCTTTTTTAGTAGCCACTAAAAAGATTAGACATGCACTGGCCAAAGTTAGCATTTATATTTGTTTGTGTGTTAAAAATGCAAAAAACAATTATGAACGCTAACTTTGGCCAGTGTTTGTGACTAAGTGGCTACTAAAAAAGACTGAACATACCCCATTTGCAATACCTTGGGTTGTCTTCTTTTGCAAATGGTATGACATCATGTGTGGTAATTCTCATTCCTAGGCTACCACACGCTCTCAAAGGCCACATAACCAATCTGGCAAATCTCAATATGAAAAAACGGAAAATCAAGCCTTATATTTGACCCTGTAACTTTCAAAAACACTATAAAACCTGTACAATGGGGGTACTGTTATACTCAGGAGACTTCGCTGAACACAAATATTAGTGTTTCAAAACAATAAAACATATCACAACAATTATATCCTCAGTCAAAGTGCCATTTATGTGTGAAAAATGCAAAAAAACTGCACTTTCTCTGACAATATCATCGTTGTGATATGTTTGAATGTTTTGAAACACTAATATTTGTGTCCAGCGAAGTTACTCGAGTAAAACAGTAACCCCCATGTACAGGTTTTATGGTGTCCTGGAAAGTTACAAGGTTAAATATAGGGCTTGCGAACCAAATTCTCTGGACTTTCTGCCTGGGTTGTCAGGCAGGTCCCTCAAATTGTACTTAATAAAATTACCTAATTAAGTAATAATATTACATAAATATATTTGTAGAATTTTTTTTTCTATTATTTTTATTTCTATATATATATATATATATATATAGATAGATATAGATACATATATGTATTTATAATGTCATTCTAAAAGTATTTTGATTTAAATATATATGTATATTAATATCAAAATACAGTTAGAACTAAATTAAACCCAATTTATTTATTATATATATATATATATATATATATATAAAATTAACGACATTCTAAGTGTATTTTAATATTAATATATATTAATATTAAAATCCACATAGAATAATGGATTGTGTATGTGTATATAAAAGTACTTCGATCATATATATATGGATATATATATGATCTATATACACAGAGACAAGTAAAAAGTAGGCGCTAGTAATAAAATATCTATACATATAACTTATTCAAGAATGTTATAACATGAAGCTGCACCAAAAACAAGTGTAAAACTCCACCAAACACTCATATAGATAAACTCCAAAATTAAGGTGCGCTGTGTCTTTAAGACCAAATTGTAAAAAAAGTGCCACAAGTGCAAAATATAATAAAGTGCAAAGTGATACAAAGTGCGCTCAAAGTGTATAGTGATGGTTTCATATAAATAAATTATATACATACATATATTTGTGTCCTCTCAAGTTGCAATATACATATAAAAAGGAGAGACACAGAAAACACGAAAATAGTGTAAATCTGTTATAAATAAATATGAAATATAAATGACAAATATTGCACTCACAAAGATAGAGCAGAAAAAGCCTGCTCTAATTATAACAGCTTCTTCAGATATTCCCTTCGAATCAAGGACTGCACGGACGAAATATTCCAATAGATATATTTATTGCCCAACACTGCACAAGTATTTCACCTTCCTCTACACTCAGTATGCGATGCAAAGTGGTCGGCTGTTCACAGATAGGGGTGTCGACTGTTCCCTCCGTTCCTAGCCGGTATTGCTATTGTTGTCGCCACTGCCGCTCGTTCACACTTCCGGGAGGAGGGGTTTCCAATGGTGCATAATGTGTGGTGCGTGACTTGCGTAATTACGCGTTCCTCTGTATTCACGGCTTCATCAGATCTGCCCATCCATGTCCTTTCAGTTCTTATATACACACTCAAGATCATATATATTATCGAAGTACTTTTATTTACTTTTTTAACTTTTTAACAACTTTTATTAACTGGTAAAACTTTTTTGCAGGCATGAAGTGGACCGCCTGAGAGCTCAGGCACTAGCCGGCTATGTGATCGCAAGGACTCCGCTATCACATGGCGCGGGGGGGCTGGAACAGCCGCAGGGGGACTGCCTGGGATGCCAGGCTAGTCCCCACATCGGGACCGCTGGCGGGGGATCGCCAGTGATCAGGTAAGTGGATACTTGGGATCGGACGTACTAGGTATGTCCTCGGTCGTTAGCGACCATTTATTGTTGGACAATTCTCACCTTTCCTCTGTGTTCCCACAATGCTTCTTGTCATTTTACACAAAACTGCCGAATTGCGTTCTAACTGAATGAGAACAGTATGTTCGTTTCTTTTAGAACGCAATTCGGCACTTTATTCGGATCGGAATTTCATTTGAATGAATGAAACTCCAATCCTATTCTTGCTGTGGCTGCATCTTGCAGCCGCTTTGTAGATAACTCCCTAATTCCCACGGTATCAGGGAGCTATCTACTAAAAGGCTGAAAGACCTATACCGCGAGTAGGGGCATGTCTGGTAAACAGTGAACAGCCTGTGGCTGCTCACTGTAAAAAACAAAAAAAAAATAACTATTGGCCCCATCCCTAAACAACCGGTGGGGGCCCTAAAGTGAAATAAGGGGGAGACCTAATGTCCCACCCTGGCCCCCACTCCTGCTCGGTGGGTGGGGGTCATAATGATAATGGGGGTGAAGATGGATTATTTTTTTGTGCTCGGGTTTTTTCTTTTTCGTCTGTTTGTTTTTTTTTTTTGCTCTTGGGATTTTTATTTTATTTTAAGTTCGACGGTTATGATGTTTTTTTATTTGGCCTTTTTTGGGGCTGAAAAATGAAGATTTGAGAAAAAAAGAAGACGTAGAATGGTAAGTTTAATTTTATTTTACAGGTTAGTTATTTTATTCCCCCCTCACTATTTTTTTAGGGTGAGGGGGCTAGGTAGGGACTTTTTATTTGGGTGGGTGACTAGGGGATTGGGGACCCCTAGTCACCTTGGGGGGGGAGGGGGAGGAATTGACTTAGGGCTAGCACCCGCCAGCCAAGAGTGGGGGCCGGGGGGGAGGGGGTTGAAAATAGTCCCCCCCCCTCATTATCATTTGGCAGATGACGTGTCCCGCAGGGACTTCCTCTACCCACACAAAGATGGTGGCGCCCTGAATCAAGATCGGGGCAGAAAATAAAGAATAAAAAATAGGTAATAGGCTTAGGGGCATTTGGGGGTGACTAGGGTGTCAGTTAGAGATAGTGGAGGCCGGAGGGGGGTTAAAAAATAACCAGGATTCGGCATGATAGTGCCGCTTTAATCATGCATGATTGAAAAAGTAGACAACCCAAGCGCTCTGAGCCCATTCCCTCAAGACCGACCCAGAGCGCGGTCTCTGGGTTGGTCTGGCAACCCAATGCCAATGCCAGCTAACCAAGACAAGTGATCGCAGTGAAAGCCGGTCACCATGATCACTGTTACAATGTCTCAGTCAATAATTTTTAACAATGGCTGAGACATTGTTCTCTGCCCCTCTCTTTACACACTTTGGTCTGAAGCGAGAGAGGCAAAGAGATCATGGTTACAGTGTCCTTTACGGTAAAATACACATGTCTGTAAAAAAAAAAAAAAAAAAATTAAATTTTTTTAAATTTTTTTTTCAAATATACATATATATATAATTTTAACCCTTTCAGTGCTGATCACAGTATTAACCCTGTGATCAGTCTGATTAGGGTGACAAGTACTATTGGTACTATTTATTATTTTTGTTAAGATTAAAAAAATGTATTTTTTTTACCGTTTTTGTATCTCTGCTGCACGGTACTATATCAGTGTGATCAGAGGGTTCTTATTTTGTATTACACAGCCATGTTAAAGTACTGGTGCCACCCCTCCCAATGTGTTTCTTATTAAGGGTTAATAAGTGTGTAGGTGCTTAAAAAAATACCCCTCTCTGTCTCATTAGAGAGTTTGCCTTTCAGTGGAAAGCCACAAGGTGAATTGTTAGTATAGGACTCACCTAACAGGTTTTGCCTTGGCGTGACAGGTGAGCTTATATTTTAATGGCCATTGGGATGATACTAAAAAAAACCCTCCAGTTATTTAAATATGCATAGGGATTTGGGATAGTATGCAAATAGCTTTTTTTCTTTGGTTCCATGATGTATAACAAAAAAGAAAAATATATGCCCTTTAGTGTTAGTAGCTGTTTATTCAGAAATCAGTAATTATACTTACATTTTTGGTTTAGGTGCTGGATATTCTGTGAGTAAAAGTGGAAATTGTGGGGTGGGTGAGGTAGTAGGTATTAGGCAGGTAGGTGAATTAAATCCTCTAAGATGACATACTATTATTATTGCAGAGGAGGCCAACGCCATTCTGGCAGCCTAGACAGCGACACTCTCACAGAAACTGACACTCTGACAGCCTCTGACATTGAGCCCCTAAGCAAGTCATCCAGTGATGACTCCATTTTAAGAAGGCGCTTAGGACGCCCCCCTGCAGTGCCAGATGAAAGCTGGGTACCCCAAAACCTTACTGCCCGGATGATGCAAGGCTACATCTGGCTTCACAACAACTATAGATGTTTGTGAACCAATTAATTACTTTAGGTTATGTCAGATGACATATTTGAGCTGATGGCTGAGCAAACTAACCTGTATACCAGCCAGTATCTGTCTGTAAATTAGAAAAGCCATGTACCCCTTTTGGCTACCTCTCTTTTGCCAGGGTTATGAAGAGGGATTGCTATGAGAAAATTCTGCAATTAGTCTACTTTACCAATAACCTACCATGTTCCCCTAGAAAATAGCCAATGTTTGACAGGCTCTACAAAATTTGCTCCCATATCCAACTCATGTCTGACAAATGTTCACAAAATGATAAACCCGACCAAAACATTTCACAAATTCCTCATGAAATTTTAAAACTTTTCATACAATATATCACATTGAAATAATCATGATATGGCATTAAGTTGTGAATTAACTACTGGCTACACATGGGCATTTTGGATTTATAAAGGGAAGGATGGCTATTTTGACCCACCAGTATGCCCTGATGCTGTGGGCACAAATGGCAACATTGTGTGGAATTTGCGTCTTTCCTTGTTAAATAAGAGTTTTCATCTACAGGTTTGATAATTACTTTACCAGTATTGATTTATTTAAAAAGTTATTTTGTTTTGATCCCCTAGCATGTGGAACGGTGGTTAAACACGCAGAGGTTTCACCCCAACTCTGACAAGTGGTAGAAACCGTAAAGGCTCAACCTTAGCTCTACGCCAGGATGAGGTGCTGGCCCTTCACAACACAGATAAGAAAGATGTGTACATGCTGTCTACAATGTACAACGAAAGTACAGTGCAAGTGTCTGTCAGAGGAAGAACTGCGCAGCTAGAAAGAATTAAGTGCATTGTAGAGTCCAGCAAGTATACTGGAGGAGAAGAATTGGCTGATCACTGCATATTGCCTTATCTGGTCAAAAAGTAGGTGCTGTTACAAGAAAAGTGCCATCTATTTGAGCCAGGTTACCATTTTCAATTCCTATGTGATATATTAAAAAGAAGCCATAGGGACACCATGCCCATTTCTAAATTTTAAGTTAAAACTTTTGCCCAATATTTTATTTACCCAGTACTCTAATTTAAACTCTTTGGAATTAGAGGATGTTCAGAGACTTTGTGGCAAGCACCTTCCTTCCCGAATCCCCCCCTCCCCACACACACACCCTGTAAAATATCGCACCACTGAAAGTGTTGTATTTGCTACAAAAAAAGGAGTTTGAAAGGACTCTAATTATTACTGCCCTTCCTGCCCTCTGCATAACAGATTGTTCAGAGTTTACTATACAGAGCTGAACTACTGAATTACTCTGTATGTGACTTTATTAGTTTTCGTGATTATTCTGGATTCCTGATTATTCTTTGTTAGCTGCATGTTCCAACTTATTGGCTTGTTATGCCGAATACTCTGACGTCTGGAACTTTCTGACCTTAACCTGTCCCTGTTTACGTTAAGCCCAGTCATTATAAAGTGGCTACACCAAACAACTCAAAATACTACATTGATAATACTTGGTAAAATGGTATGCCATCATGAGGTCAATTTTCTTTCCTTCTGGTGTGCTATGTTCTCTCAAAGGTGACATAGGCCTAGAAAATCACTTTGTCAATATTACAAGTTGAAAAGGGCATCTAATATATTATATTATATAACATATTGCCATGTGATTTACCAAAAAAAACCTGAAAAAACAGGAAATGGGGTACGGTTATATTCATGAGACAATGTAATCTAAAAATATTAAGGCTTTGAGTGCGGAGGCTACCGAAGTAGACGGTCGCATGGCCTCAGAGCTCCAGGCTATAACAGCGATAATTACCCGGTATCAACACTCTGAGACAAGCCAATTACATCCCAGGGAGACCCCAAGACTCGAAAAACAAAAGACTGATAATCCCTGGTTGGGCATGAACATCGGTGAGTTATGGTGGCAGGCCCAAGGTGCCCCTGGACCCAAGATGGTATCCCTCCACGGTGGCTGCTCAGACTTCTACGACGGGACATCAGATAAAGCAGAGGGGGAATACTTATCTGCAGCGACGTTGTCACCACCGGCCCGAATGCAGCCCCCGCCACCCGCGATAGCCCCCACACTGGTAACTATGGAGGCCATTAGTGAGCTCATGGCAGACCACCACAAAAAAAATCTCGGCCAACGTGGCCACGATACAGGAAGATCTGCGGAGCTTAAATGAACAGCTCGGGGCTGTGGAAGACACATCCAGCACCCACACACACCAGATTAAAGAGCTACAACAAGCGGTTAAAGATCTGCAGCAGCAAAATCCTATTAATGAAAAAAGATGTGCCACGCAAAAGGACAAGAGCTGCCAGAAAAGGCTGAAAGTCAGGGGTGTCGCCTAGAGTATCCTAGAGGCTGAACAGCCAAACTTCACCAGGCGGCTCCTGACAGCATTGCTGACTCCGAAAACGGAAAAAGCAGTCATATCAGTGTATATCAGGCGCTTAAAAGAAATTATAATCTGAATTGTGATATCAGCAGCAGTTAAACACTGGATATCTCAAAACTCCACAGAAACCGAGAATACAGAGAAAACAAACTCTGTGTTTAGGTGATCAACCCCACCACCTAGCACACAGAGTCCAGAAGTGCAGCGCTTCAAATAATATATTTACACTTACCCCATGGTATATATAGGGGATTTTCCACATGTAAAAATAGAAATATATATATAATAGTGCAATATTGTACCATTTTTAGAGCCTTTTTCGATATGGGTTCTAAACAAAAGGAGTGTCTGGGCCTTTTAGGTGGCACCAAATACCTTCTTCCGTGTGAACAAAATATTTTCTCCCAGCAAGGATATGGAGATTAAACAGAAGAAAAACAATCTAGGTGTGGCTGGGATTTAACAAATCAGTATATACTTAGTTAAAAATTACCTGCTCACCTTATTTTGAGCCTGTTAGATAACTGGCTCCAAAATTTCCACTTAGGGTGACACCTCTAAAAATATTGACCTCGTTAACAAGTTCTAACCGCTACATTCTAAATGGTCTGCTGGGTGGCCGCCGTTCGTATGGATGAACATGTGGCGGCGGCCAACTTTAGCCACAAACACATACAGTGGTGTTTGGCCGTCGAGTGCATGGAACTATAATCGGACACTCGATGGCGCAAACACTGCTGGAACTTCCATCTCTTCATACGTTCAGCTGGAATCACTTGAGAAGAGTGGCGCTCGGTGGAAACACACTCCCAAACAAGAGAGACAGACTAAGTGTACATACAAATTGGTTGCCTTTGTATTTCTGTTGTAATGTGAACTCCCGAAAGAGACCGACCGCACAGTCTGATTTCATGAAACTCTTTTGGGCACTAACCTTGTGTGCGGTACAGCAAATTATGGCCTTAATAGAAATCACAAACCCCTGAACTGATCTGGGTGATTTTTAAATATGTTGGCCTCCCAGATCTGGGCTATCAGGGAATGTGACTTTTGTGGGGGTTCCATGTGTTTTAGGGGTACTTTCGGGAGGTTGTTAAAATTTATGTTTTCTGTACCTGGAGATAATTGAGTTTAGTACAGTTCCTGACTCAATTATTTCTCAGGCACAGGGGAGGGATTACCCTTGTTTTGTGTGGGAGTGTCCTGGACCTGAGAGCCAATTTAAGTAAAGTGTGTGCTTTGTCATAATCCACTCTCAGGTCCAGTTGGGAATGCCCCTGAAATATGTTAGAGTAAACCCCTTGCATGGGGACCTGCAAATAAGGCCAGTTGGCTACCATTAAAAGACTCAACATAGATCCTTGTTTCATGTGTGGAGGGAACATCTATATTCACTCTGGGGATTGTTATACTCATTATACTCCCTTGGATTATAATCACTAGCTCTTGTAAGAGCTATCCTGGTTTACTCTCTAGATTGGGAGAGGTCCACGCACTGGGTCCAGGGTGGGTAGGGGACAGCAAGATCTCAACCAAGCTGTAACACTGGCTGTGGGGTTTACAGTGGTTATGGTGTCTGGTGGAGTGCTTGGAGTACTCGGTGAGCACTAGGAAGCATCGATCAGGGTGCCAGGTGGTTAAGAAGCCTTATAAAACTTATAAACTGTATTTTTATATGTGCACTGTTTGTTTAATCTGTAATTTGGTCTCTACTGAAGCACCATTGCTGAGAAATGCATGTTCTGTGTATGTCCCCAATTCCCTTTTTTTGTTTTTGTTTACTATGTATGTTTGGAATCTAGACAAGATTCCTTTTGGGTTGAGCACCCCACCCGCCAGCTTCATTGCTTTTATAAAATGCAAAGCTCTTTTTAAAAGTGGTCGCTAATCTGTATTTTGTAATAATGTGTGTCAGTGAGTGTGAGTGTGTGTGTCAGTATCAGTGAGAATGTGTGTATATCAAATCCATTTTATATACTGTATCCCATTTTAATAAAGTAACTTTTTTTTTTTTTAGTATCATTCTTTATTTTTCTTGTGCACTTTATTACAGAGTGGCTTGTGATGCCACAAAAGCAGACACAAGCATGTTAATGTCAAAACAGAGGACAACTTAAGCATGGCATGGAGACAATGGCACATTTTTAAGAGAATGAGAAGATCATTATAAACAAAATACATGACATGAGTTGGTTATACTGTAAGTAGATCTGAGTGGCTTTTCATTAATATAACGAGTTTATTGAATGGAGTAGAGACATGCGAGGGATTCCCATAAGATCTATCTATGAAATAATTTTTTTTTTAAATAAAATACAAGCAGTATAACACTGCGTGACTGGAGGGTGTTCCAACTAACTTGAGAGCAGTGAGATGCCAAGGTGGGTGACGCCAGTCCCCCCATCAAAAACTCTGTAAGTCTGCACATCTCAGGTGTCTAATTAATTAAAGGGCAGCTGATTATAATTATATGGCATAACAATCCCTGTCTTAATTATGTATTATGACAAGTCAGTTGAGCAGAACATAGAGAACATAAAATGTAAAAGTTTAAAAGGAAGAAAACAGGTACTCAGCAGGTGCTTGAATTAGATGTGATGGTCAGACATGATGCCAGAAATAAAATCCCATTCTCCACTCAGCCGATACTATGTAAAGGCTTAGCAAAGTCCCTGCGTGGTATACTTTGCTTCAGGCCTGAGGACATTTGGGAGCAGTGGCTGTACCAGCACAGAGCCTGTAGAATCCGTTTAGACCAACCTTCAGCTCCCCGAGCTTGATGCTTTCTAAGGATGAATGGGTGTTGCAGATCTGCACACATACCTCAGTTATTGGATAATCAGATAGATATCCCTAAACAATTCACATTATAGAAATAAATGATAAATAAGAACGAAGAGCTACTTACATTATATTCAGCTACAACTCCTTTGTAAATTTCAAAAAATTCTTCAGCATTGGCCTTTTCCATAGTAAACTGAAATACAGTCAAGTTAAGATGTGATTAAATATGGTGACATATTCTAACACTGGTACTTCGTCTTTTCAAATAAAATATTTATATTTTAAATCAATATTTTAAATTATTCAACAGGGAACAAAAAAATAAAATTTCTCCAGAAGTTTAAGTAGTAATGTATTTTTTTATAAATATCCTGGTATTCTTTAAACTGTGTTTGCATATACAATTATAAGAAACGCTCAAACTGAAAGTGGGTGACACTTAAAGTGGCATAGAAGGTAATGAGTGCCCTTAAGGGAAAAATCCATTCCCACACTGGAGAGGTCCCCCAGAGGAAGGCTTAAGGCCAAAACGTCTGGGTTTTCAGTTCTCCTGCTCCTGGTTAGTATACCATTTTTTATGGGTGTGTGTAGATAAATTAGCACGTTATTGCTACTCTTATTGGTTTTGGTACTATTGGTTGTGTATTATATTATGCACTGTTGTATGCACTTTTTTTCTGCTGAAGCTACTGGTCATATTACTTTAATACATGAATAAACTTTTTCTATGTACAAATTTTGGTGTGCCTTGGGTTTACTGTTCTAGTCTTTAAACTGTGATCCAGTACGCACATGGTGCAATTAAATAGCGAACTGGAATAAAACTGAAGTCCCCAGACAGGGACTGCAAAAGAAGGAAACTTAAGGGTATATATGCCCAGAGTTTCATTATGAATAGTTAAAGGAATGGAAGATCCCTGCAAATATGGAAACTCCAGGGGTGGGAAAGACACCCCTCTTAAAGCGGCACATTCAACTTACCTTTCTCCTATTGCTTACTCGTCTCTTCCTTTGTCATAAACTGTTCTTCTTTTCTTTCTTTATTTAAAACATAGGACAAAGTAGTCCCTCGTGTGTTTTTCCTATGCATGACTTTCTCTGACCCAAGGAGGGGCTTAATTCAGCTCCATTTCCTGTGTCAGAGAAAGTACTCACCCTTCTCCTTGACACAGGAAATGGAGCTGACCTAAGCTCCTCCTTTGGTAACAGTTAAGCATAGGAAAATACATAAGACAAAGTAGTTCCTACTTTATCTTATGTTTTAAAGAAAACTAGATAAGAAATAAAGAAAAAAAGAACAGATTCTGAGAGAGAAAGGGAAGAGGAAACAATAGGAAAAAGGTAAGTCTGGTGTGACAGTGCCACTTAAAGCCTGTTATTGAAAGTTAATTAAGCTAGGACATTTTCCTCAATTTTTCCACGTATGCTACTCTCACAGTATGTTCTATTTCAATTTTACATTTATTCAAACTGGAAACACAAGGAAATTGTTAAAGGGACACTTAACCCCTTCCCGACTGCAGACGTATCAGGTACATCCGACAAAAAATGGTCCTTTTAGGTACGTCCGCGGGGAATTAGAGCGCTGGAAGCGATCCACAGGAAAAATTCATTGGGAACCCCTGCCCAAGGGTGTCTACCTTTAAAAAATATATGGTTTGATGGGCGTAAATTACATTGGTCGGCTTCAAAAATGGCCCAAACAGGACATGCGTGCATAATGACCAGCTGTGAAAATTCCAAGTTGGAAAACTGGAATGCGCACCCTCCAAATAAGGTCCTTACAGAGAATCATTGAATTGGCTGAGATCATAATGATCTCTGCCGGGGAGAAGCGGCAGCCGCAAAAGGCTGGTGTGCCCAGGTACTGAAGGGTACTAATAACTATTTATTTTACTCAAATAAGGGTGGCCCTGAATCTAAATAGAAAGGAACACACTAACAGTAAGAATACGTGTTTGTATTCTTAAAGTTAGAGTGTTCCTTTAAATTACTAAGTGCAAACTTCTCAGTGCTTTTTCCAGCAAACATAAAGCAACAATATTATTTTAATATATGCAATAGTAATAAGCAAGGTTTTTTCTATACTTAATCCTAAATGCATTATTTAAACATGATTTTTCTATAAACTTACCATTTGCATTGCGGAGATATCAAAACCTGCACTCAGGATTTCGTTTAGTATTTTTCCTGTAAGACCTGAAATAATGAAATAATTAAATTAATCCAAAAAGAAAAACAAATAAGTGAAACTAATTATAGAATAAGCGGATTATTCACTAAAGTCTGAATTGCCTTTTCTGAATGCGGTAAAACTATCGACTGCCATTGCTGGCCAGTTGATAGAAAGGTTCCATCTCATGGAGAGAAGGCATGCAAAATAACTGGGGTAAGGTGCACAGATAACTCCATTTGCCCCCACCTGATACTTTAAATTAAATAACAGGGGTTGAACTGGTGGAGGCTGTTTCATAAAAGAAAATTAGGGGAATTGTATTCTAACGTTTTTCTTTTATGTGGTAGTGGACATAGGATATACTCGCCCCCACCCATGGGGTGGGAACTATTAGCGACAGATGCAAGCGCTAATTAATTTAAGAAAGGGGTGGAGCCTAGTGTCCCCCCCACCATACCTGTCACATAGGGGCATAGGGAGGTTTCAAACTTCCCATATAGTCATAAGGGGGTTTTATTGACCCCCCATAGGCCCTTTCATAAGCCTATATTAAAAATATATATAATTAATGAGGCGACTGGCTAGCTACCACAAAATTAACCCTTGCATTGCAGAGGGCATTTTTTACTATTAATTATAGCATTTAAACTATATATTCAGTTGCCAAAAAGCAAGTGAATGACAATTTGCAAATGTGGATCCTGCTGAATGTATTCGGGTTCTGAATTTTGATTATATCAGTGCATCTGCCTAATCCTATACTTTGCATAAGGTTTGGATGCAAAAGCCCTGACTTTAATATGTATACCAAATGCTTCCTGGCAATTGTTGCAGATTTGCTTGGTCCAACTGAATTTGACTTTATTAATGAGAATTGCCATTGTGGCTGGAATTTGGTAATTTTCACAGAATTTGGCCATGCAGACAAAATCCAAAGTTTAGTTTATAATCAGGTCTGGATTAAGAGCCCATTGGGCGTGGGACTCCCATGGCCTGGGAGGGCCGGATCTGGCAGTGGGGGTCTTCCTGAGCTTCCTGGCAGACCCAAGGATCGCGATCGCCAGTGATCAGGTAAGTGTCGATTTACTAAATGATGTACCAGGTATGTCCACAGTCGTTACTAACTGGTTTTTTGGCGGATGTAAAATTAAATTACATATATATATATATATATATATATATATATATATATAAATATTTTTAAAATCAATGAGACTATTCCATGGTCATGGTACTGAAGTGAATTGTTGTCTAATAACAAAACATATGGTAATGCTAAGATCACTAACAAAATAAAACTTGTATTACTATATACAAGAGATAAAACAGAATTTACAGCTACTTTCATGATAAAACATAACAAATATTAACACATTCCCACTATATTCCAGACTGTAAAAACATGAAACAAACTGTTATATAAACGTGAATCATTGTTTGCTAGGATTGTGATTAGAATCCCCTTCAAGGTTGGAACACTTAAAGGATCACTAAAACCCCTTCAGTTACTTACCTTAATCCAGCGCCGGGCTCCCTCGGCGCTGGTGATCTCTTCTCCCCCGTCAATGCTTTCCTATGGACGCAAAATTCACCTCCAGCGTCGCAGATGCGCCTCTAGTGGCTGTCCGAAAGACAGCCACTAGAGGCTGGATTAACCCCAAATGTAAACATAGCAGTTTCTCTGATGTTTAAATTTGTAGGGTTAAAACCCGAGGGACCTATAGTGTCCCTTTAAAAACAGGTTATAACACATGGACTCATTGGATTCTATATACATCCTCTGAATAAGCCCCTTACTTCTCTTTTTTCTTACTTTCTGAATACCTCCGCTCTTCAATCTTTAATTTTGCTTCTCTTCTACCCTCTCCTTTTGTCCTCCTTCCCAATCTACCCTTCCTGCCCCTTCCCATATCTTTCCCGTTTTTTTTTTTTTTTCTCTCTACTGCAGTATGAGAGGTGTTTTCACACTGCACTTCGCACTCACGGATCGACATCCTTCTTTTTTTATTAGAATGGCTTTCAGACAGCAAGTGGTTCCGCATCACATTTGCCTTTCTCTTTTGTTTCATTATAAACTTTCCCTTCCCCTTGGAATTTTGCTGCCTATATTTGTATTTAAATTTTAGACACTTTATGAAATTTGTCTTAAGTTTTGAATACATAAGTTAAAAAAATAAATAAAAAGTTATTGTTGATGTACATGCTCATGTTTATTTAGAAAGTGTTTTACCAGAAATAATATTTTGACAGTTCTCTTGTCATCAAGCAATTCAAGCCTGCAAGGGAACAACTAGTAATTATATTCCGCAGAGGCAATATGGCATGTAAATGTTCTCACAGTCAGGAAGAAGAGATTTGAGCATTATACCCCCTGATCACGTACACCATCAGGGTATTAAAGGCCATACTCGGGTTAAAGGCCGAGCAGTGTGCCATTTTAATTCTACTACAAAATGTGAAAATGTTACAGGGGGTTAATACTTATGCCTGGCAATGTATTACGCCTATGGTTCTCAATAAACGCGTATTGGGAGTTGTATGTTCACAACACAAGGACAGCGTTCATAAAACAAATTCTGAAAATAAAATTAAACAGCAAAGGAGTACGTGAGAAGAAAATGAAAAACAACAGAAAGAATATAATGGAAACTATTTCCTGCGGGTTTCGTTTATTGCACAAGAATGTACATGGTTTAAGAGAACCTCTGCTGTAAATGTTCTCAGTTCTATTATTTCTTCATGGCTATTTCTCCTCTTTATACGCAAATTGAAATAAAATACATCGCACATCCAGTCTGGGAGCCAGCGTGTTTCCTGGTTCAGCTCAAACTTTATATGAACACTCAGCCTCTCCTCTAGTTGCCTGGACCAGAACAAATATATAAAAGGATATAACTCTGCAATGGAAAGCTATCATGCGTTATTAGGTTTTTACTGTTAAAATTCTAAAATGTAGCAATGACAATATAACACAGTGTGAGTCTCAGTTTAATCCAAACTTACCCGTATGCTATAATGGTTTACAGAAGCCACAGGCTACATATTGCTTAGGATGCAAATCTTACAGCAGAGAGAATAACTATTTCAGTATTTTTAATTAGCTTTCAGTTTTTCGCGTTTAAAGGAAAAACGCTCTAAAATTTTTTGAAAGAAAAAGTGTCACTAAACTATTGTGTTATTTTGTATGTACTAATGTCCTGCATCTAATCTTTGCAGACTAGCCTATAGGAACCGAATATGTTCAGTCAATACACAATCTGATCAACAGGAGCACGCTACCAACTAGTCCTCCTAAGGGATAACACTGAAGGTTTCAATTACAGAATGGGAACATCTGACAACAAGCAATTGAAATACAAAATATTAAGGCTTAGAAGAGGACGGGATGACGTGACACATTCACGCACCAGGAGGCGGGGTTTAGGGGGCTGACTGACCAACAGACGAAAAGCAGCCACGAGGTAGTGCCTACGAGCAGAGGGGATTAAGGAGACGAAAGCTATAAGTCCGTAACAAGAACTCTTGCAGCAGGATAATAGGAGATAGAAGGTTATAGGTCTCCACTTGAAAGTCTCTAAGGCAGAGGGACAGAATATATATAACCAGAGAAAATAAGATGTAATACTGGAAAAAAGAAATCCTCAGCAGTACTGGAAACCATCCTGTGTTCTAAAAAGAACAGAAAACGCCAAAAGCAAGTATAATCAAAAAACCCATATGAGTAAAAAAATGGTGATGGGATTCTACAAAGAAATACTAGTGATGTAATTTGAAAATATATAATACCCACAAACTTCATCTGTATATAAACGAAGTATATAAATAATCTGTATATAAATGGAGAGAAAGTAAAAGGTTCAAAATTTGCTTAATTATATATGTGGAATACCTATAGGGAAAGACAGTTGCAAACTTTACTATAAAAATTGTGATAAATTAAAAATCTACACCTAAGTTAAAACAAAAACCTAAGGATAATGACAACTGCAGAAGCCTAAGTTTGGAACTACATTAGTTTATATTAACTAGAAAGGAGAACGTGAAGTAAAAAGGGAATAAAAAAGGAAAAGAAAAGGAAAGGAGAAAGAAAAGAGAAAGGAAAGTGGGGGGAAAAAAGGGGAGGGGGGGAAAAAGGGAGGGGGGCTGGTGAACGAAGTAGTGAAAATAGCTACTGCAAAGATTCCAAAGAAAAATTTATCAAAAAAGGATAGCAAACAAGATAAACACAGGTCTGCCGTTTTCTCTCCCCAAAATAAACAAGGAGTTGATAATTCACTTTCAGAAGAATCTCATATGGAGGACAGAATAAACTCTTTGTCTAATTTACAAAAATTTAGTCAAATAAATCTAGAAAATCAAACAGAAACATTCAAAAAGGAAATAAGTAATAGTACATGTCAATTAAAACAACAAAAAGAAGAGATTGGTATGAAACTAATTAAAATGTAAGAAAAATATGAAAAAATAGATTTCCAGTATAAAGCAGCAATTGATGAGCATAAAGAATGAAGATGGATATCAATAACTTAGAACACAGATTAAATCAAATGGAGGACAGACAAAGAATAAAAAATATCAGACTAAAATATATATCTGAGGACATTACCCATGAGAAAATAAAATATTTTTTATTGGAATTGTTTGCAGCACTAAATATCAACCTACAAAATCAAGAAGTGGTGATTGAAAATACATATCGGGTGAGAAAATCGCAAAATAACCTGGATTCATGCCAGAGAGATATCGTGGTCTCCTTATTCTCTTTACAAACAAAACAGCAAATAATCCAAGCAAGTAGAACTAAGAAGATAATAGAAGAAAGATTTAAAAACATCACAATATATCAAGAGGAAAAAATTTGCCCGAGCCCTGATGCCACTTAAACAACATAATATAAAATACTGCTGGGGGCCTAACAGAACAATAACAGTATTCTGGAAAGACACAAAGAAAATGTTCGCGGAGGCAAGGGAATTGGAGGAATGGACAAAAGAACAAATAAAATGAAAAGATTAAAAAGCGAATAGGGTGCCATTTAGAGATACATGAAGAGAAGGGAAAGGAAAGAGAAAGAAACTTTAATTTTCTTTTTAATTTTTAAATTTTTTTGTTTGCACAGGACACAAAGTAATACGGAGCAAGTCACAGAAATAAGTGTCACAAGAGAACGGGGAAGAAACACAGAGGACTGTGATAAAGGCCTTTTTTTACATATATAAAATATAAATTGGGAATATAAGTGAATTACACAATATAGAGTGTGATCAGCACAGATATAAAGAAAGGAAAAGAAATAGAGAAAGGGGGAAAGAAAAACAGAATTATAGAATTATATATATCTTTTATATAGAATTATATAAAGGGAAAAGAAAAAGGCACATGTTTACACAAAAAAGAGTGACCACAAAATATATAGCACTTTTAGTTTACATGAGATATGGAAAGGAAAGCGAGAAAAAGGGGGGGATGACATTCAAAGGGGGTGAGACGAGAGAGCAAATTATATATAAACAAAAGATAATAAGCACACAATTTTACGGGTAATATATAATAGTGTTAGATAAACGATAATCTTTCGTCAAAATGGGTGCGTTTATTTTAAAGAAAAAGTATAATTTTATTTAAGTGGTAAGCCCTTTCTTTATGCTCCTCTCTAGGTTGGCATTCAGTGTCTAAAACTCTATATCCTTAGCTACAGTTCTTACATATGCTTTAATGGCCAGAAGTGTCAACAAGGGATTAATTAATATTTATTATGGAAGTCGCTGGCTCAGGTCAACCTCTTAAAATACCCTTGCTTGGAGATCACTTAGTAGATCTCAGCTCTTGACATTATAGGGAATAATGTCAAGGAATACATTAAGAGGGGGATGGAGGCCCTCCATTTGTAAGTGAGAATGTATGTGGTTTTCCCTTTTTTTAGGGGAACTTTTGTGTTGTGTAGAAGTTTTTTGTGTTGATCCTGTGAGGAGAGCTGAGAATGAGATACGGAGTAAATGAGAAAGATAGAATTCTGAAATGTATCTCTATAAATATACAAGGTTTGAATACCCCATTTAAAAAGAAACTTCTATATGAATTACTCAGAAAGGAACGGATAGATATAGCCATGATACAAGAGACTCATTGGAAAAGGGAAGAGAAAATTAGATGGAGATATGAGATTTACGAAGAAGTTATACAAGCATCTCTTGAGAGGGGAAAAAAAAAAAGAGAGGAGTTGCTATAATCTTCTCAAAATGGCTTAATAAAGAGATAATATACACAGAGGTAGATAACGAAGGAAGATATCAAATCCTAGTTTGTAAGATAGACTCTGTAAAATACACTTTTGTAAACCTCTATCTGCCAAATGTATCACCAACAAAGTATCTAAAAAAGATAATGGATAGAGTAGTAAAAGTTAAAATGGGAATGTTAGTTATTACAAAGGACTTTAATTGTGTCCTGGATACGGTATTAGATTAAAAAAACAAAAACTAAAGATAACAGAAACTTAAGTAACCAATTAAAGAAAAAATCCAACATTCTAAGAAATGTAAAAGAAAATAACTTGTTGGATATATGGCGAGTCTATCACGTAAAAGAAAACAAATTTACACATCGTTCTAGAGTACACCATTCATTATCTAGAACTTATCTGGTTTTGGGAGAGAATAGTTTGGTAGAACAAATCCAGAAAATTATAACAAAGGAGAATCCATGGGCGGATCATGGCTATAATTTGTTTGATATAAAAGATTAAAAAAATATAAACCTTTTAATACTTGGCGTCTAGATGATAATATTCTTTCCAGAATGGAAGATCAAAAATATATTAGAAACTTACTTGAACTGTATGTCAAAGAAAATAAAACTGAAGGAATGTCTTATGCAATGATCTGGTGTGCTTTTAAAGCTCTAGTAAAAGGATATTTGATAAAACGTAAAAGTAAAATTCAAAGAAAAAAAGGAGCCTCGAGGGAAGAGCTATATATAGAACATTATAAGTTATCTAAAAATAATAAAAAAACATTTAACTAGTGAAAAGATAAAACAATTAAATGATATTAAAGATAAAATTAACTAAATAGAAATGGAACAAATTAATAAAAATTTAGAGAAAATGAAAATTAATTGTTACCATGAGAACAACAAAATAACAAAATGGTTAAATAATAAGCTTAAAAGGAAAGGAGGGGAAAACAGGATAACATGCATCAAAAAAGATCAGACAATATACAAAACCCCAGAAACTATAGCCTACACTTTTCAAACCTACTATGAAGAGCTATATAATAAACCAAAACAACCCGAGGGACATCAAATATCCAAATATTTAAGGGACATAGAATTTCCTAAAATAAACACAGGAACAAAACAACATCATGAATGTTCCTCTTTCTAAAGCAGAATTTAAACAGGTCATTGAAAAATGTGAACATTTTAAAACCCCTGGCCCAGAAGGTCTGGCTAATAGATTTTATAAGGTTTATAGGGATATATTATCGGCACATCTAGTAAATGCTTTTAATGAGATTGTGGAAAAGGGTTCCGGACCAAATGAAATGTTATATGCTAATATATTACTAATCTTAAAAAAGGATAAGAACTTGAGAATTACCATCCGATCTCCCTAATAAATGTAGATTCTAAGCTGTTTTCAGCAATTTTGGCAGACAGGAAAAAAATACTTCTTCCTAGCTTGGTTCATGAAGACCAGATTGGTTGTGTTCCCACTACACAGTCAAGCACTAATTCAAGACATCTGATTAATATATTGGATTGGGGAGAGAGATCAGGGAATCCCATTCTAACCCTGTCATTGGATGCAGAAAAGGCCTCTGACAGGGGCCTTTGATGGAGGCAGCAATTAAAACTATATATCAAGAACCAATGGCTAGGGTGGTGGGAATAGATCTATGTTCCGATTGTTTTCTGTTAGGTAATGGTACCAACCAATGTTACCCTCTTTCACCAATGCTATATATACTATCTATGGAGTCTCTAGCAATAAGAATAAGGGCAAATCCTGGTATTAAGGGGTTTCCAGCAGCCTCTAAAGAACTGAAGTTGTGTATGTATGCTGACGACACTATAATGACCCTGACCGATCCAATTGTTTCTGTTGCGCATTTGATAGATGAGATAATAACACTATAACGCTAATGTCCTTGTCCCTCGTTCTTTAGGTCTAACCCAGGTTAAAAATCCTTTGTTAACTCCCCTCTTTCCAGCCCCAAGTCTCCCTTGGCGATGGCTAGGTCTCCTCCTTTTGCGACGTCAAGCCGATGGTGGAAACAAATGCATGTGCAGCAAGCACCTTGCGAACATTAAAGCTTCCACATTGGAAAGCATTAAATCAATGCTTTTTTATGGATAATTCAAAGACGTTAGACATCCTCATGCAAAGCATGTTCAACATCATTTCACAAAGTTAAACTCTTTTACGGAGAAGGAGGCGTTTCACATTGCAGGTTTAAGGGGACAGGGACACTTCACCCAGACCACTTCAACGAGATGAAGTCGTCTGGGTGCCTATTGTGTCCCTTTAACTATTTTTAGGAATTAGTTAATATATTTACAACAGTATCTACAACAATGAAGTTCACATTGAGATAAGAAAAGTACCGAGGTGTTATTTATACACACACAAATCCAAATTAGATTCAAAAAGCAAGACAGTGCCTTGCACAGTATAAAACATGTTCACAGTGGGATATAAATAAAATCTCAGCACTCAGTAAACTCTTTGATTTCCTGTACACTGTATTACAGACAATATTTTATTTTACATTCCACCCAACTTTACAGCACTTTAAAAATTATTCAACTTACATAAATTACTTAATTAATTTTCTTTGTTTTATTATTTAAATTTTTTGTCAAAATTTAAAATGCAGAACTATTTAGAAAACAACAATTTTAAACATAGTCTTCAATAAAATTATGTATTTTAGAGATTGTTTTTACTTTGTATCAATTGCTACTATATACCATGGAAAAGACAGCAAAGTATTTCCAGTGGTGCATATATCTTTACACCTAGAGTTTATGTTCTTCTACATGCATATTTAGTAGTCAGTGATAGATAAACGGAAAATAGTGACTTTTATATTAGTTGCAGTAAAACATGTACTAGTTACTGGAGTGTGATAAAAAACAAATTATATTTTCAACACTTTTTTTTAGTTCTGGTGAGTTATATTAGTTGAGGATTTTATGTTTTAAAATGCTTTTCTTTTATAAACGATATTTATTGGGACGCTGCAAAATTATGTTTTGCGGATTACGAGATGGATTTAAGGCGGCCTGTTCTAGTGGCATCCATTTTCTTTCTGTGGTATTTTAAGATGGATTTAAGGCGGCCTGTTCTAGTGGCATCCATTTTCTTTCTGTGGTATTTGCATTTTTTCTGTGGTTTTACAATTAAACAGACCAACACCAATATCTAAGAAGAAAATCAGTATCTGGTGAACCACACTAACGGCACACTTAACCATACATTAGATTGCATTTTTGATCTCCCAGGATGTCTCCAGTAAAACAGTGGCTATATCCCTAAATCATTTTTACAGAGAGTTTTTAGAGAGCCCTATTAAGCAGAGTGGGGAGGGGTCAAAAACAGGCCCTCTACTCCAACTCATTTTTTATGTTACTGAGAACCAGTCACAGATTTCCTCTGTGTGTACAGGGGATCTGGGGGAGACCAGCAGTGTTGGTGATTGTGCACAGCTATTTAAATTTTATTAAAGGGACGTCAATGTTTACATTGCAGAGTTTATTGCCTCTAGTGGATGCCATATTTAAGCCACCAGAGGTACTTGCGCAGAATTAGATGAGCACTCATAGAGACTGATTGCTGCAGAGTGGCGTTATGCCACACATTTGTATTAGCCTCACAATGCGTCCCTATGAGAAAACATTGGATTAGTTGAGATCATCAATCTTGATGGGAGACGGGCCAGACGCATACAGAGCAGCATGGCGTGGGGGTTGACTGATCAACCTAAATAGTTACTAGGACACTATAGCGTTAGGAATTCACATTTACATTCATAATGCTATATTGTTCCTTGAATATCTGCAGTAGACAGCTATAGTGTTCCTTTGATATCTGCAGTATTGTATTCTGCTGCAGCCCTGAAAGGGCCATGTCTTGTTAGCTAGACAGTTCGCACATGCTTTGTGAGGATTTAAAGCTTATTTACCTTTCATTTTTATGCTTAATGGGACATGTAAAGGGGTCATAGAATTAGGAGGAAATTTTACTCTGTACTTTCTATCATTCCGGTTTACTTATGTGCAGTTTTTTTTCAATATTTTGTAAAATGCACTGAAACTCATTACAATGGACCAAATAGAATTTATTTTACCCATGCTATTTTCTGAGGGTATAACTAGTAATGGTAAGTGGTTGTTTTTAACTGTCAGTAATATGTGCAATGAAATTCCATATGGAAGACAGATCTTGAGCATAACACAACTATTGAAAGTATTAAAGTTTATAGGTTTCTTGTCAGAATATGAACTTTTTAGTAGACTATTTTTTATGGACACCACGTGATTCTCTGGCATATTCAGATGGCTACCAAATGTTTAAGATTGGATACAGGAACTGGCTATGACTGCATGTTAAATTCTTGAAATTTAGAAATGAGATGTTTGTAGGTTAAAACTGTAACCTTACCCTTTTTACCTGGAACATGCTGAAGAAGTTTCAGGTTTAGTGGAACATATTTCTCTCTATTCTACTTTTGGTAGTGCTCTTCAATAACCGTTTTGTGGTCCGAGGTCTTCCAGCTTGCCTCAAAGATAGCAGAAGGCCCCATTAGAGCAGATTCAAGTGTGGCCCTTTTTGATTTTAACTCCCATACATCTTAAAATCATTAAACAAGACACTATAGTCACTAGAAAAACTACAGCTTATTTTACTTGTTCTGGTGAGTAGAATCATTCCCTTCATGCTTATTGCAGTAAATACTGTCTTTTCAGAGAAAAGTGTATGCAATGCATCTCTATGAGGAGATGCTAATTTGCCAGGGCTGTGTTTGACTTGTGCTGGCTCTGCCTTCTTGATAGTCTCAGCCAATCGTATGGGAAAGCATTGTGATTGGCACACATAATCACTTCTGATGATGTCAGGCATGCAGGCAGGTCAGGGGCCGAGGCAGCAGCTGCAGACTTGAATACAAGTAAGAGTTTACTATATTTAGGGTGGCAAGGGGGGGCTAGGTGTGATTTTTAATTTTGTGTTCTTGACCCTATATATGTTCCTATAACTCCTTAGTGACTAGACCACTTTTAAATTTTCTTACTGGGGTCGCATCTCCTGAGAGCTCCGAGATCTAACGGAGAAAAAGCAAGAAAAAACTATTTTACCCCCTCAAAAGCAACCTCAAAAGACTGCCCCACTACAGTGGACTACCAATGGGCAGAAAAAGCAAAAAGCCAAAACAAGAAATGCCCCAGCCGGGCACCAGCTTAGGGGACCTATGGCGGCGAGCACATGGAACCTCGGAACCTAACATGGACGCCTACCTTGACGACTTCAACGACTCCGATGAACAACTCTCGGAGCATGAAGCCACACACTTACCCGTACCACAAGGGGTAGTGCAACCGAGAACGCAGCCGGACACGGCCCCGGTCACAAAGGCCGAAATGAGAGAGCTGCTGGCAGAGCTCCGCCGGAACATCCAAGCGGATGTAGCCGACATGAGGAAAGACATACAGGGCCTAACAAACCGCATGGGAGCCGTGGAACAAGATTCCCTCAGCAACTCGAGGACTGTAGCCAGGCTCCAGCAGGAGGTAAAAACGCTGCAACAGCAGCACCTGAGAGTGGAACAGAAAATGGCGGTACTGGAAGACTCGCGCAGGGCCCAAAATATAAAGATTCGAGGCATAGCAGAGTCAGTCCCGGATTCAGAACTCCCTCACCTCATGAGGCGCCTCATAGGCAACATACTCCAACCGAAGCAAGCTAAAGGGGTATGCCTAGATGGCATATTCAGAATCCCCAAACCAACAACGGCTCCTCCGGCGGCACCCAGGGACGGAATTGTTAAGTTTCAAAAGCGGCAGGACAAAGCAGCGGTTATGACCGCCATCAGGGGGAACACACCATACCCCTTCGAAGACATGGCCCTCTCGTTATACTCCAATTTATCCAGAGGAACTATGGCCTGGCGCTTAACCATGAGACCCTTCACCACCCTACTCCGCGTCCATAATATTAAATATCAATGGCGCTCACCACACAAGCTCCAGGTGTTGCAGGGAGACAACACATGCCTCATAGCGGACCTGCAGGAGGCGAAGACACAACTCGCTACCTTGGGCCTCCCACTAGACACTCTGCAGCAACCAAACATCCCCTCCAGACCACATGTATGGAACCCAGCTAACTCTGAAACTTTTGTCCCCAGGAGTTCACGGACAGTGGCCCGACCTGAGTGCCCTTAGCGGGCTGACCGAGCCGCACCACGCACATTGTTGTGGGACATGTGTAAATAAGGTTCAAATATAAGGTTTTGTTTTTGCCTGCACTACTAGTCCACACCCTAGCCGCGGACACCCCGAATTATTGTATACCTCTTCACCCTGCTCAGTTGTCCACCTCAAGTTAAGCTACAACCTCACTAAGCACAACCCCCAGGGGACATGCCAAGCCCGTTACCAGAAAACACCTTACGTGACCCAGCACCTACACGGTTCCCCTAGCAAAATTCAGCCTTACTTGGTCCATCACAATTCACACCACAGGGGCCGTTATGCTCACGGCATGTATTTGTTTTGTTGTGCTGCCCCAGACCCGCAACCACTGCCCCCAGAACGGGCATCGGCTAGGTACGTGGGGACTGCCTCATCACCCGGCTTCCATCCATAGCCCACACTCACACCATGGGACCCTTGCTTCTACCCGGATGCTACCCGACCTGGGAGTTGAACTTTGGCGCACCCTCCAAGTTTCAGACTCCGATATACTCCCAACACATTTTTTTTTTTTTTTTTTAAGGTCCCAAGGCGAGCACCTAAAACCAAAGAACGAGCATATGCTCCATCGCCGAAGTATTGAGACCATGCTCTAGACACAGCAGACCCTTTTTACAGCAACATGTCGTTTACTAGCAAGTCGTAAACCAGTCCCCTTTGTCTTCCATATAGAAAAGCATGTTTGACTATATAGTCCAGCAAATAAGCTTTTTCATTTAATCTTTAAACCATACTACATTTTATATTTATGCATGCTATAGATTAACCATGACTGGCTAGCCTGCTCGACCAAAACGCAAAGCACCCGATGATATACAGACATGTTGGTTTAGCCTGTGTTTTACTGGTTTGTCTATTATGTTTACCTTAAAGTTAACCCATGAGTAACTAAGCACTTAAAATTGTGCAGATCGCTTACAATATATGACTAACTATAGTAATATGACCTCAAGCAAAACTGTTTAACCTGATTGTTATTTTATTCTGTTATGCCTGTCTATGCTTACTCTTGAATTTATTTAAAAAAAAAAAAAGTGCAAAGTATCTTGAAGCTGAAACCAAAATGTCACCAATTGTCGACTACTGTAACATTCTCTGGCAGTATTGAAACGTGATTATCTATGCACTTGCAAAAATAAAGAATAAAAAAAAAAAAAAAAAAAATTTCTTACTGTTTGGGACCAGGGCTGTTTTTACATTTTTGTTTGCAGTGTTTGTGTTTAGCTGTAATTTTCCTCTTACTCATTTATGTACCCACACATATTATATACAGTTTTTGTCACCATTAAATAGTCTTTCTAAAGATACCATTTATTTTATCATATCATATAATGTACTCTAAAAAAGTTATCAAATATGGTAAAAAATTTAAAAACAAAAAACACACTTTGACCCCCATAATTAGTTACGCATAGTTTCTAAAGTTTGTCCTGAGTTTAGAAATACCCATTGTTAACATGTTCTTAGCTTTTTTTGGAAAGTTATAGGGCAATAGGTAAAAGTAGCACTTTGCTATTTCCAAACCATTTTTTATTTTCTCAAAATTAAGTCACATTGTAACACTGATATCTATACGAAATAACCCTTCACATGTATATATTTTTTAAAGAAGACAACCTAAGGTATTAAACTTGGGGTATTATGACTTTTCATACAACCATTTTACCACCAATCTATGCCAAATTTAAAAAAATAATAATAATTGGCGATTTTTTTGACACACCTAGCAATTTAAGAATACTTGTACGGAGAACTTTAAGGGTTACTGCCAAAGAACACCCCAATATGTGTTCAGCAACATCTCCTAAGTACAGTGATACTACCCATGTATAGGTGTGTCAGGTTCTCTGGGGGCTAAAAGACCTTATTTGGAAGGTGTGCATTCCAGTTTTCGAACTTGGAATTTTCACAGCTGGTCATCATGCATCCATGTCTTCATGGCTACCCCACTTTCTCTCCTCTAGCACTCCCTCCCTCATACTTGGGGACTTTAACATCCCAATCAACAACCTCAACTGCCCTGATGCCTCCCGTCTGCTCTCTGTAACCTCCTCCTTTGGCCTCACGCAGTTGTCTACTTCAGCAACTCATACAGCAGGAAACACTCTTGACCTCATCTTCACGAATCTCTGTACCACCTCTAATCTCTCCACTGTTCCATTTCCTTTGTCTGACCACCATTTACTAACATTTGATATCAGCATACCCCGTATCCAAATTTCACCACCCTCAACTCTCCAATCTCGCAGAAGCCTCAACTGCCTTGATCTCCAGCATTTCTCAAAAAAACTCAATACTCTCCTTTTACCCATCTCAAATCTAACTTGCCCTAACTCGGCTATCTCACTCTACACCTCCAAACTCACTTCACTGAGAAGATCTCTACAATCAGAGAAGAATTCGCTAATTTCTCTCCTTCCTCTACCAATACATCACCCAACCCCACTCCCTCCACCATTCTACACTCATTCGCACCTGCTACAGCAGAAGAGGTCTCTTCTCTGCTCCGGTCCTCCTGCCCCACCACCTGTTCCCTCGATCCTATTCCTTCATATCTCATCCGCACTATGTCTCCCTCTCTAGCTCTTCCCCTCACTAAAATTTTCAATCTTTCTCTTTCCTCTGGCACATTTCCCTCACCCTTCAAACATGCAACCATAACCCCAATTCTGAAAAAGGCCAGCCTCGACCCCAACTCCCCATCCAACTACCGCCCTATCTCGCTACTGCCATTTGCCTCCAAGATCCTCGAGAGAGAGTTGTGTACACCAGACTGACTGACTTTCTCGAAACCAACTCTCTGCTTGACCCCCTTCAATCTGGATTTCGCGCAGTTCATTCTGTCGAAACAGCTGAGACGAAAGTATCCAACGATTTAATTGCTGCTAAATCTCACGCCCATTACTCTATCCTAATTCTCCTTGATCTCTCTGCTGCCTTTGATACTGTTGATCATCAACAGCTTCACATTCTCGGTAATTTTGGTCTACGGGATACTGCTCTCTCCTGGTGCTCCTCCTACCTCTCCCAGCGCTCTTTCAGTGTTTCTTTCTCTGACTCTGCCTCCTCCTCCCAACCACTCTCTGTTGGCGTCCCCCAAGGTTCTGTCCTTGGTCCCCTACTGTTCTCTATCTACACTGCCTCCCTTGGTAAACTCATCAGCTCGTTTGGCTTCCATTATCATTTCTATGCTGATGACCCGCAAATTTACCTGTCCTCTCCTGATCTCTCTCCGCCCATCTTGACTCGTGTCTCTGACTGCCTCTCTTCGATTTCCAAATGGATGGCTGCTCACTTCTTTAAACTCAACCTGTCCAAAACAGAACTTCTGGTCTTTCCTCCCTCAAGTGTTACTACTCCCGTGTCTGTCTACCTCCAAGTCAACGGTGCTACCATCACCTCTACCTCGCAGGCTCGCTGCCTGGGTGTTCTTTTTGACTCCAACCTCTCCTTCACTCCTCACATCCAATCAATCGCCAAATCCTGTCGCTTCCATCTCAAAAACATAGCGCGCATCCGCCCCTATCTAACCCCAGATGCGGCTAATGTGCTGGTCCATGCTTTTGTTCTCTCTCACCTGGACTACTGCAATACTCTTCTCAGTAGTCTTACGTGTTCCTAGATTGCACCATTGCAATCTATAATGAATGCAGCAGCAAGGCTGATTTTCCTGTCCGCTCGCACCTCCCACGCCTCCCTGCTGTCAGACCCTGCATTTTTACTGTTTTAAACACTTATATTTGTGTTCAGCGAAGTCTCCTGAGTATAACAAAACCTCCCATGTAGAGGTTTTATGGTGTTTTGGAAAGTTACAGGGTCAATATAGGGATTACCCAATTCACTTTGCCAGATTGGTTTGCTGGGTCTGTGTTGCCTTTTGAGACCATATGGTAGCCCAGGAATGTGAAATAACCACATCATGGCGTACATAAGACTGAGCACGCAGCACAACAACTCACCTATAATGGCGGATGCCATGCATTCCACCAACCTTAGAGCTACAGCACCTACCATCATGACTCGACTGGAGAAAATTAGAGGATTTCTGGCAGAAGCTTGAAAGCAAGATGCCTCAAACCACCCTACAGTGGTTGAGTGATTCCACAATGCAAGTCGCAATACAAACGAGTGCATATCCACCCAGAGGACAGTCTGTGCAACTCGACCGGGAACTCAGGAAGACGGCGTCAAATGCGGTGGAGCAGGCCCCAAAATGGCGGAGTGGCGTGCGACGTCCCCCATCTAAGAGTCAGTGCAAGGCAGTACGGAAGAAGGAGCCATTGAGGGAGCCGAAGTTACAAGCGAGTATGGGACCCGTCACACCAAGCAGATCTCCGGCTGCAGGACAACAGTGCAGAGAAGCTTCCCAAGCTGCAGATGTTGCCCATCAAGCTAGAGTGGCACGACGACGCTGGAGGAGACCCAAGGTGGAGCGAAGGGTTGGTGACCCATTAAGGCGCAGCACGACTACTCTGCACCACAAACCAAGTAAGTCACTGTTGCCACTAGCAAAGATCAGACAGACGTCGAACACCTTGCCTGAATGCTACTCTGAGCTTACCTGCCTCCACGCCTGTGGCTGCTGGTTCTGACACCAGGACTCTCATGGCAAAACTTAGTCTGGCTCCAACAGGGGATTGACTAGCTCCAAAGATGAGCTGAGGACTTTCCCACTCCTGGCAAGTCGTTCCAACGGCACCCACAAGAGACTCCGAAGTTTTCTGTCTTTTTGTCTTGAATGAGTGGGACTCACAAATGAAGGGTATTAGGGGCCTCCAAGGGGTCACTCTCATTTATAGTTACTCCTGATGCATATACCCTATTTTTGTTTAATATTTTTTTCTTTCTGTTTTTATATGCACCGTGCTTTCCATGTGTATACTTAATCCTCCTCATGTATAGACAGCATCACTGATCGCCAGTATATATTGTTCGGAGAAGTTTGCCTCGCATGATTATACCTTTGTATTACTTAGCATCTGAACGCATCTGAATTAGCACATACTAATGGATAGGTTACTGTATCACAAGAAATGTTAAATCTCTATAACATGAGCAGCACTATTGCCATTCATGCTATATCTATGCCTATTTGTTATAACATACTGCCTGGATCAAGCATGCTGTCAGTTGTACACTACACTGTGTCTCATACGTTTGTTTGACCGCACACTGCAGTATTATGCTTACCATAATTAATCATTTGTTTCTGACCTCCTTAAGCATAGATATATGTAATCTAACTCATTGCTACTAAGCTGATCTTGTGAAGTAAACTAATGGCCCTAGCCTGTTTCCTACACTCACAACACTCAGTTATTGTACCTAGCATTCTATACACCACATCTTGCACGTTTAGCCTTTTACTTTTTTTTTTCTTTTTAACCGTTGTGACCTACAATTAGATGTGTATGCATAACCTGTCTATATCTACACCTAAAATGTGCCACTACTTTAATGCCCTATATGTGAAAAACTGTTATTATTATTGTGCTTACATACGCTGTTGTGGCATTGTAAGATGTTTTGTTACCTCATGCACACAAAAAAAAAATAAAGAATTAAAAAAAAAAAAAATCCAAGCGTAGTTACCTTGGACATTCATTAAAAATATCTATACTTATATCGGGGTCATTTGTGTGTTAAAGGACCACTCTAGGCACCCAGACCACTTCAGCTTAATGAAGTGGTCTGGGTGCCTGGTCCAGCTAGGATTAACCCTTTTTTTTATAAACATAGCAGTTTCAGAGAAACTATGTTTATACTGAGGGTTAATCCAGCCTCCAGAGCCTCTAGTGGCTGTCTCATTGATAGCCACTAGAGGCGCTTGCGTGCTTCTCACTGTGAAAATCACAGTGAGAGCACGCAAGCGTCCATAGGAAAGCATTGTAAATGCTTTCCTATGTGACCGGGCTGAATCGCGCCGCCGCACATGCGCATTCAGCCGATGACGTCGCGAGCAAGGAGGAGAGGAGGAGTACAGCTCCCCGCCCGGCGCTGGAGAAAGGTAAGTGTTTAACCCCTTCCTCTCCCCAGAGCCGGGCGGGAGGGGGACCCTGAGGGTGGGGGCACCCTCAGGGCACTATAGTGCCAGGAAAACGAGTTTGTTTTCCTGGCACTATAGTGGTCCTTTAAGCATAAGTTTCTTGTTTGAAGATATCCATTTAAATACAATGCAAAATTCAAGCAACAAATTAATCTTAGCAATACTTGACACTGACATGTTCCTTATATGAAATAATATGAAAGTCAAAATAGAATAGTCTGAGACAAGTCAAGGTCTGGGATACAGCATGAGACAAGTACAATAAGACAGGCCAAAATGTCAAGGATTATAGAAAGAAGAAAGTCAATAACAAACCAAGAGAAATACGAGATAAATGTGCTCTCTGATAGCCAGTAAACAGAAACCATGACAGGGCATAGAAGTAGAGCCAAAATGGGTTTAAATAACATTAGGAGGACAGAGATTGGTCAGTAACTCGCCTGTAGCGTCAAAATGTAGTTTGCTCAATGATGCAAGCACGTTTGCATCACTAACTTTATCAGAGGGGGCTGAGCTAGAGGGGCACTAGCGAGAAGCGACTGCAGTCTACTCGTATCCCACAAGACCATGGAAGGAGACCAATAAGGCCTCCGCATCCCAGTAAGAGGTCACCTGGGAATGTACCTAGCGTGGACACACAGATTAGGCGTTGTCATGAGACAGCACCGTTTCAGCTCCAAGCCAACAGCAGACTTGGGAAACAGTTATTGCTGATCAGAGAAAGGTGCTTTGCCCAAGAATCCCAAGTATGAGCTGAGTGTGCATCAAGTTGTTCACAGCACTTCCTGAGTTCCTGAGCTTAACGCTGTCCAACACAAATAGGGGTTTAGTGACTGAAGCAGGTCAGTACAGCAATTTATGTATCAGGTTCATCTTGGCAAGTAGAATAATCGAGCTGTCAGTACTTTTCAGTGCTGCACAGTCCTATTTTCTTGTTACCCTCGTCTATTCAACACACAGAGCTTCCCTTGCATTTGCTGTAAACTTAGGTGATGGCATGCATATCCCCCCTGTGAAAACACTGGCGTTGCACATTAGATAATTCACACACAAGGACAGGGATATGCGGTTATAAACAGACTAAGATGACAAAGGTATTGTAAAGCTTTTCATTGTCTTGGAGTCCAGAACCAGAAAGACAGGAGGAGTAATCTAATATATAGTTTAATCTATTGCTTGTATTATTTATTTGCAGTCTGTATACTAGATGCATCTATTTAATATCTTTACATGAAATAAGATGCAAGATCCACCAAAATTTTGTAATACTAACACATTTCTTTACAAAAAAAAACTAAATAAAGAAAAAGTAATAACACACATCACAAACAACAGAAAATGGTTATCATCAAATATGACTTTTTTTTATTTGTTTATGCTAAATGCCATAGTAAGCAATTTCTAACACTTAAATGACTTCTCTGTCCTTCACGGATGACCTTTATTTCTGGCTAGCCAGTGGTAATGTTAGTATGTCTGAAAAGTACAGCTGCAGTGATTGAGTATACATACACTCCAAATGTAAGATGCTGAACTGTAACCACCCAGCAGCTGTTAGGAGGCAAATCCCACATCCAGCATTAAGCTGGCAGGTAGTAAAGGGAGTTGTAGTTATCAAACAATAGGGGGGAGGTTAAGTCTGACAACACTCTCCCTACAGAGCTCTATTTATGATGACCGTTAATAATGTTAATGACTTTAATGATAGGGCTCTCCTGGAGATTATTAAAAACGACAAAAATTTAAAGAAAAGGCAAATTTCAGGAATGGCTTTATGCAGCTAGTATTTATGCTCTCTTCAGTCATGAGAAACGGAAAGTACACTCTCTTTGAATTCTATGGTTTTACATATCAGAACATACTAACAATCATCTGTTCCTTAGCAGGTTTTAAAATTAGGTAAATATAACCTCAGATGAACAACAACACATGACATATTACACCGTGTCATAATTTATGTAACAGAAATAAAGTGAAAATGGAGAAGCCATGTGTGACAAACTAAGTACACCCAAACTGCTTCCATAGGGATTAAGAGGGTAAGTAGCAGACAGGTGCTGCTAAACAAATGCCCTTGATTAATTGATTATCAGTATGTGTGACCACTTCTATAAAATCCAACGCTTTAGCAGTTTGCTGGTCTAGAGCATTCAGCATTCAGGTGTGTTTTAGCACAATGCCAATTGGGAAAGACCTCAGCAATGATGTTAGAGAAACATTTGTTGCTGCCTATCAAACTGGGAAGGGCTATAAGGTCATTCCCAAGCAATTTAAAAGTCTATCATTCAACAGTGAGAAAGATTATTTAAAATTGGAAAACATTCAAGACAGTTGCTAGTCTACCCAGAAGTGGATGTTCCAACAAATTCACCCCAAGGACATAACGTGATATGTTCAGAGAAATTGCAACAACAAAAAAAACAAAACAAGAATTACATCTCAGACTCCACAGGCCTGAAATTAGCATGTTAAGGTTCATGAAAAAGACTGAACAAGTATGGTCTGTTTGAAAAGGTTGCCAGGAGAAAGCTTATTCTCTCTAAAAAGAACATGGCAGCACTTCTTAGGTTTGCAAAGTTGCATTTGAACAAATCACAAGACTTCTGGAACAATGTCCTTTGGACAGACAAGACCAAAGTGGAAATGTTTGGCCATAATACATAGCGCCACGTTTGGCGAAGAACAAACACAGCATATCAGCACAAACACCTCATGCCAACTGTCAAACATGGTGAGCGAGGATTGAGGATTTGGCCTTGTTTTGCAGCCACAGGACCTGGGAACCTTGCTGACAGTGAGTCGACCATGAACTCCTCTGTATACCAAAGAGCCCATCTGTCCGACAGCTAAAGCTTGGCTGAAATTGGTTCATGCAATAGGACAATAATCCTAAGCACACCATCAAATCTACAACAAAATGGCTAAAAAATATAAGAATCGTGGTGTTGCAATAGCCCAGTCAAAGTCCCAACCTTAACACGATTGAAAAGCTGTGGCAGGTCCTTTAAGAGAGTTGTGTATAAACAAATGCCAGAAAACCACAATAAACTGAAGAAACATTGTAAAGAAGAATAGGACAAAATTCCTCAACAACGATGTGAGACTGAAATTCATACAGAAAATGAAAAAGTCAACTTATTGCTCCGAAAGGCGGTTCAACAAGCTTTTGAATCATACGGTGTGCTAAGTTTTTCACACATGGCTTCTCCTTTTTGGCTTTATTTTTGTTAAATAAATCATGTGTAATATGTCATCTGTTGTTGGCTGTATTTACTTAATTTTAAGACTTACTAAGGGAAAAATGATTGTTATTATGTCCTGATATGTAAAACAATATAATTTAAAGGAGCACTATAGGGTCAGGAACACAAACATGTATTCCAGACCCTATAGGGTTAAAACCACCATCTAGCCACCCTGGTCCCCTCATGCCTCCCTACATCTAGTCAAGTCTTACTTGTATTCAAGTCTGGAGCTGATTACTTTTTTCCTGTTTCCTTTAGACCTGCCCACTGCCTGCTGACATCAGCAGAAGTGGTAGCCTGATCCAATCACAATGCTTGCCCATAGGATTGGCTGAGACTGGGGACACGAAGCAGCCCTGGAAAAAAATCTATGGCAGCCCCATAAGTCATTGTGCTATGTAGTGTGTGTTATATAACACACACTACATAGCATATACACACACACACATATCTATATATACACACCGGTATATATATATATATATATATATATATATATATATGTTATTATTGGAATATTTCTTTTTCAATTTAAATTATTAGTCCTTTTAGGGTAATTAAATTATACAGTAAAGCATACTCACATGCAGACACAGACAATCTTACTGATGCATTGACAGACAATCTCAATGACACACACAGACAAGGTTACTGGTACACACACAAATTTAGTAAAGACAAACTCTGATACACACGCAAGCTTACTACAGACAAGCTCACTGCACACACATGCTCACCACAGACAGGAGCAGACACACCCATGCTCCCTACAGACAAGCACACTAACACACACACGGTCCCTACAGACAAGCTCACTGACACGCATGCAAGCTCACTCACTAGCAGATGCGCGCACACACACACACAGAAGCTCACTCACTCACTAGCAGATGCACAAACACAAAGACATCCACACACACAGAGGCAGGCACCCACACACACACACACACACAGGCAGACATCCACACACACAGAGGCAGGCATCCACACACACACACACAGAGGCAGGCATCCACACACACACACAGAGGCAGACATCCACACACACACCAAAAGCCACACACACACACACACACACACACAGGCAGACAGTCAAGCACACACAGGCAGATAGCCACACAATCACACAAGCAGATAGTCATACACACACAGGCAGATAGCCACACACTCACAGGCAAATAATACACACACACAGAGGCAGACAGTCACACACACACACACAGACAGTGTCACACACACACAGGCAGACAGTCATACATACACACAGAGGCAGACAGTCTCTCTCTCACACACACACACACAGGCAGACATTCATACATACACACAGAGGCAGACAGTCACACACACACACACACACACACAGACAGTGTCATACACACACAGGCAGACAGTCACACACACACACACAGGCAGACAGTCACACACACACACACACACAGAGGCAGACAATCATACATACACACAGGCAGATAGCCACACAATCACACAAGCAGATAGTCATACACACACAGGCAGATAGCCACACACTCACAGGCAAATAATACACACACACAGAGGCAGACAGTCACACACACACACACAGACAGTGTCACACACACACAGGCAGACAGTCATACATACACACAGAGGCAGACAGTCTCTCTCTCACAGGCAGACATTCATACATACACACAGAGGCAGACAGTCACACACACACACACACACACACACACAGACAGTGTCTCATACACACACAGGCAGACAGTCACACACACACACACACACACACACACAGAGGAAGACAATCATACATACACACAGAGGCAGACAGTCACACACACACACACAGGCAGACAGTCATACATACACACAGAAGCAGACAGTCACACACACAGACAGTGTCACACACACAGGCAGACAGACAGTCATACATACACACAGAGGCAGACAGTCACACACACAGACAGTGTCACACATACACACACAGGCAGTCACACACAGACACACTGACCACACTGATCCCTTGGAGCTCCTGGAGGCTGGTTGTTGGGGAAGCAGGCCTTCCTGCTTCCCATGCTGCATTTACCAGGCCCCCCGCGCACGCTAAGCCCCGCCCCGCCACACGCTAAGCTTTTATGATCCCGGCCGGTCATGTGTGAGCTGTGCTGGCTGCCTGGCTCCCCCTGCTCCCATTGGGCCCTGTGCGGCCGCACAGCTCGCACATGGCCGGCCGGGATCACAGGAGCCTGTTCAGTTCTGAATGGGGCTGTCAGCCCAGCCCCAGGTGCCGCGGCCCACCGGGAAATTTCCCGGTATCCTGGTGGGCCAGTCCGGCCCTGGCTGAGACTGACAAAGAGGCAGATCAGGGGCAGAGCCAGCACAATTCAAACACAGCCCTGGCCAATCAGCATCTCCTCATAGAGATGAATTGAATCAATGAATCTATGAGGAAAGTTCAGTGTCTGCATGCAGAGGGAGGAGACACTGAATGTTTGGATGCAGCCATGACCCAGGAAGGATATCTAACAGCTATCTAAGGAGTGGCCTGTGAAGTTATCACTAGGTTGTAATGTAAACACTGCATTTTTTCTGAAAAGACAGTGCTTACAGCAAAAAGCCTAAAGGTAATGATTCTAATCACCAGAACAAATACAATAAGCTGTAGTTGTTCTGGTGACTACAGTGTCCCTTTAAAGAGGGCATACTTTCTTTTTCCTGTGACTGTATGTCCTACAAAATGGAAAGAAAAGTGATACATTTTGATTAAAACAATACTTTTGGTAGAGAATGTACAATGAGACATATTTAATTTGAACAATCAATCCCAAATACAAGATGCCATTATTTCAGATTAGAATGTTAAATTGTTTCATTATGATCCTAGAATGCCTCTTTTACAGAGTTCCCTATTGTATTATTTATCATATGTCACGATCCTTGCGTCATGCGAATGTTGTAGTAGGTATGGCATTATCAATCTTAGCTTTTGGACTTTGTTACTTAGCAACTGACAATGCTGATCAATGAGTCTGCTTTGAGAGAAAATGAAGTAATTTTCCACTGCTTTAGAGAGCAGAAAACTAGAAATGATCTACGACATTTTGAGAAAAAAGGTGAAAGGGATGAAACAAAAAAAAGTTATAAATTAACAGAGTTTTACTAGTTAACTTTGGCACACTAGGTCATTATTTAAATATGTCAAATGAAAAAGTTAATTACTATACGGAGCAGGTTGATAACAACTAAACCAGTGAATTTCAAATCAGGTAAAAGTAACTTCACAATGAAGTATAACTATAAAGAAGTTTAATAAAAATTGTTTGCTTAAAGGGACATTCCAAGGTCACTAAAGGAATGCTCCAAGTTATGCTTCCCCCTGGTGGCAGGATGGCCATATTCCATACAAGCTGACACCTCCTCTGAAAGGCTCTTTCATTGTGCTCTCTGAAGGACCCAAATACCTACCGGTAGCTTTGTTAAGAAAAAAATATGAATTGAGCTACCAGCTGGTAACGGCTCCATACGTGTATCAGGTATTTAACAAGAGGAACCTCGATAAAAGCAGGTGGGTACGCTCCTTACAAAAACACATATTGTCAAATGAAAGCACAGCTCCTTCCTGTGAGTTATGTGTGAGGGGCGGGATATATAACTAAAATTATCTTTTCATATTGCTGCAAAGAGTATGGAGACAGTATCATGATTTTTTGAAGTGTCTAACTTTGGCCCCATTGGGTCTCATTTATGACTTAGTAGATTATAGAACTTTGTGAATCTCACACAAACTGGGACCTTGACAAAGACCCTATTAGGGATCGAAACGTTGCTGTGTCTCACTTGTTCCAATAAACGTATTTGAAGATATTGGAGTGCCTGGATCCCTTCTCTATTGTACAAACAGGCAGATTTGGACCCATGCATCTTTAAGACCATCTGTCCTTCTGTTATAAATGTTACCCTCATACATTAGCACCAGCATGAATGCTTCAGCAATCCTGCTTATTGGAAGAAGGGAGATGTATATGCCTCCCTTGTTATATAGCACCCCAATATGGTTCTCCACCTATATAGGGGTGGGGATGGAGCTTGGAGTCAGGTTGAAGGTTGGCTTTACAGGAGGCACGGAGACCTGCAACACTACAGCTTTTCTTACTGCAGCTTTTTAAAGCCACAATTTGGAGAAGCACTTTCCTGTTTTAACATGAAACGGTCACAGACTTAACTAGCACGATACGCCAAACCTGGGAAAGCATAGATAAGTTAGGCAATGTTTACACTGAATGGGCCATTTTTGCCAGATGAGGGCACCCATTTTATATTCTTTCTGGGGTATTTACTTGATACTACAAGCAAGACATAGAAAATAAGATTGCAATGCAGAGCTTGCAAATGTAGATATGGAGGGTTATTGTTGTGGGTTAATTTTAGGTTAAGGATGTTTGTGCTGGACAAACCATAAAAGAAAAGCCAATAATTAATCATATTGGCTATTTTATGGTTCATTGCTTTCAACAGCATAAACCCGTTTGGCAGGAATCAGTAGCAGCAATCTCTGTTCCTGCACAACAGAAGGGTGATATGCCACTGTTTTCCTAGCATGCAAATTACACCAAGAAAGGCTAAAATAAACCTATCAAATGCCGATTACTTTGAATATTGCTGTAAAGTCAACAATGAATATAAAATGACAACAAATAATGAGCCACAAAAAAGACCAAGGGCAGCCTTTGCAATTAGACACTCATACTGGTTTAAAAAAAGAATGCAAACTAGAAGATTCAATTGAATAGCTTGCATCACTTAAAAGCAATATTCCTTTCAACACTATATCCAACAACAAAGGTTAAAGGGACACTCCAGTGCCAGGAAAACAAACCATTTTTCTGGCACTGCAGGCCCCCTCTCCCTCCCACCCCTCATCCCAGGTTGCGACGGAATCCAGCGTCGATGTCCCTCGGCGCTGGTCCAGGGTCCGCCCACGCTCCTCCCCGGCTGACGTCATCCGGCGGGGGAGACCGATTGTGCATGCGCGGCCGCCGGCAGAGTGAGACCTAATGCGCAATTAGACCTCCCCATGGGAAAGCATTGAAAAATGCTTTCAATGCTTCCATATGGGGATTTTAGCGACGCTGGAGGTCCTCACATAGCGTGTGCTAGAAACAGCCACTAGAGGAGGAGTTAACCCTGCAAGGTAAATATTGCAGTTTATAATATTTACAGTTGCATGGTTAAGGGTAGTGGGAGTTGGCACCCAGACCACTCCAATGGGCAGAAGTGGTCTGGATGCCTTTTTTGAGAATCTTTAAAGAAATTTGTTAAAGGAAGAATCAAAGTTCAAAAAGAACAAAAAGTATAAAAAGCACAAAAGGTTTTCACAGTACAAAAAAATACAAATAGCAAAAGCCATACAAATAATGAGCTTATTCTCCCTAAAAACAAGTGTGTGACATCATTATGCCTCATGTGAATAAGATGCAGACATAAAAAAATATATAAAATACAAGTTATTTCCCATAGCCTTGGGAAAAAAAGAAAACCACCTCAGGATCAGTGATATCTGTAAAACCAGGAAATTACTTAAAATTTACAGCTAAGAGGACCACTGTTTGTATGCAGTGAGACAGCAAAGGGCATAGCTGATTGTGGTGCTTGGACTAGGAAGGCAGAGAGAAGCTGTAAACCAATGATTAGTAATATATAGACTGTGGTCAGTCTCGCACTGCTACAAATATAAGACCAAAATCCAAATCCATTGTGTTATCCAACATTGGAAAATTACAGCACATCCCCATAACGTGATCAGTAAACTGATGTCATCTACTACTAGAAATCTAGTGCAGATTAAATGTGTAATTATCAGGGCCACTAGCACTGGAACTGGGCCAAATGAGACCCGCTGTTGTCAATGTCATTGATAGATTTGGTGATCTAAAAATAAAAGAAATGGTTCTGAATGGTTTTAAACTGTCCATTAACTCCCTTAAAAGCACCACCACACAAAAAAAAAAACAAACACACACACACACACACACACACAAAAATAAAGACTATAGAATTAGACTCTTTTAGATTTCATTTTTTGCTTGTGGCTCTGAGATCATATACTTTGTGGGGTCATGTGACAAAAAAGAAAAAAAAAAGGGGTGGGAGGGTGGGGGGGACAGACACAAAAGAAAGAAAAAGTCATACAATTTCCTTTTTTTTTCCTCTCTAGGAAAAGCTTGTTACATAGGCATTTATCATAATGATTCTGAAAATAAGCATTAAAAGTAGAAGTAAAAAAAAAAAGCCAAATTATCAGTTTTGCCAGCCAGTGCTACCAGCACAAACACTGTACTGTCTGCTAAAACATCTGATTACCCCTAATTTGTGCTAACCAGATATACTGTGAGGGGAAAAAAGTATTTGATCCCCTGCTGATTTTGAATGTTTGCCCACTGACAAAGAAATGACCAGTCTATAATTGTAATGGTAGGTGCATTTTAACAGTGAGACAGAATAACAAAATAAAAATAAAAGTCCAGAAAAACGTGTGTCAAAAGTTTATAAGCCTAATGTTCACAAAATGTCACAGGTACACCTGTCACGATGCTAGAGCCTGGAATTTCACTGAAATGCAAACAAAAGAGTAAGGCAATGTAAATAATATCAAAAGGCAAAACATGGGAAAATGCATTGCTTTAATGTACTTCTGATTGGGATAAGCACCACCTTATTTTGATGTGAAGTCGATGCCCATGGCATCTCAATGCATATGCACAAGAAAATCTGTGGAGGCATCTGCAGTGTCACAAAAGTACTAACATGATTCAAACATAGAATATTGCATATTCTATATTCCTATTTATATCTCATCAACCTATTTTGCTATGCACTGATGAAAGAAAAATAGTGACAATGATGATTATATTTGAGACCTCACAAGTAAGAAGTCCATTTTTAAGGGACACTATATTCACCATAACAACTACAGCTTATTGTATTTGTTCTGGTGAGTATAATCATTCCCTGCAAGCATTTTCATGTAAACACTGTCTTTTCAAAGAAAAGGCAGTGTTTAAATTACAGCTAGGGATTCTGCCACTGATCACTCCTCAGATGGCTACTACAGGTGCTTCTTGTGGCAGTGCTGCATTATGTTGCTGCATAGAGATGCACTGATTTAATACATCTCTATGTGGAGGTGTAGATTGACCCCCTCCCATCCGCTAAAAATCCTAAATTCTGATAATGTCAGCAAGGAGGCGGATCGTGGGACGGGCACGCGCTGTGCTGGAAATGAGGTAAGTTTTATTACATCTTTAGGGCATAACAGGGGACAAGTCATGTAAATGTTGGTTTTAACACTATAGGGTCAAGAATACATGTTTGTGTTCCTGACCCTATAGTGCTCCTTTAAGATTTAGCTAATGGTGACAGCAAAGTTACATACTGGCAATCTGCCACAGGAAATGTGGTTTGGAAAACAAGCCAGTGCCAAGGTTGGCTGTCATTGGCATAGAAAAGCAAGCATTAGTCCTTGAGCCATTAAAGACTTGAAAGGAAATCCAGAAATATCTAATACTTGTTTATCTATTTTCTTAGTAGCATTACAAATATCAGCAAAATGAATCATAAAATAAGTTAATAACATTATTCATTTGCAGGTGATAAAATAAAGATGAAAGAAAGGCAGAGTGCATATGCCATGGCTAATGTCAAACAGACAGCTAGAAATAAACTCGACAATTCAATTAACAAAGCATGGGATTCAATTATACACAAATCTCTTTGGTTATAGAATGGTCATTTTTTTCTTTATTTGATGACGTCTTAGGAATTAACCCTTTCAACGTCAGACGGCTTATGCTACTTTAGACAGAAGTGGAACACGTGTAAATTGGAAAAAGTTTTGAAAAAGTTTAGAGAATAAGTTTCTGCTGATTATGAAATTCTATTTTACTTTATGGTGTTCCCACAGGAGGTGAAATGTGGAGTAAGCAGAGAACACAATTAGGTTAATGTATGTTTTGTGGATTTTCTTTATGAGAATGGAAAAAGTGCAAATGGGCATATTGTAGTATTTTTTTCTAAGCATTGCTCACAGGATGCAAAAGTGCATGTCTATGCTATTTGGCAGAAATTTAGTTCATCCCTAGTGTGTTGAGAAACTATTTTCTATTTTATTCTCTTAAAAAAACATTTAAAAATCTAATTACAAGCTGTTTCCATAAAGGACTGGATGTTGTCTTAAAATTACTTAATTAAAGAAGGCTGAGCAGACTGACACCTATGTGTCTCTCACTCATTCTAGTAAACGCTGTTGAGATATTTACTCAGTTGACGTGTACAGCAAAGGTAAGTATAAAACAAACTTGTTATCAGCCATATTTTTAAGATGTTTATGCACGTGTGCCAAGAAAAACAATTCCCATAGTTCTCAGTACACAAATGTATGGTCACATGCAGTAAATCATCAGACATTTTAAATTCGCATCTTATGTCAGGCCGTGCCAGTACAGTTGTATTTGAAGCAAACAAATAAAAATGAGGTTCAATTAATCAAAAAAAACTGGTAGCTGTATTTGTTGTTTGCAGTATTTTATATAATATATCTAATTGGTATTGTACTGCTTTCATCCCTTAATGTTTATGTGAACTTTACATACCCCCAAATGAGGTGTATTATAAAACAAGTGAGGAAAACACAAAAACACTATTTAGCCAATCTTTGTTAATACCTGCAGTTATTTTGTGCACAGTAAAATATATACATTTAACGTGAACGGCTGGCAAATTAAAATGTTTTTCCAATAAATGATTAAAATAAAAGGAAATAATGAAGGGGGTTAATCGTTAAACACTGAACTGCATTGAAGTGAATTTGAACCGTAAAATTTAAACAAATTCAGTGGATTTGGTAAATTTAGAAATTAAGGTTTCAGTTTAATAAAATTCTGTATTTAGTGAATGAATTGCTTTAGTATCCAACACATTAAGTATTACTGATTCTGCAAATAGGTCATATGTTTAATAACACCAGCCAAATGGGTCCACCCATCACAATTATCCGCTGGGACATTGTGAAATGAGATTTGCTTTCTTTTTCTTCACAAACTCCTTGGAAAGACATGGAAAGCAGAATTCTTAAAACAAATATTAATCTTGAATGAAATACATGGCAAAATTACAGCACAAATACAAAAAAAAATATTTGCGAATATTGAGAAAAGATAAAGTACGAAATTATAAAAGGACAAAAGTATATAAATAAACATTTTACAAGATCTAGATAATATGTGAATTATGTGTGTGTTTTTATACAGTGGGTTGAACGGAATTATTAAGCTATGTCTCTAAGGAATTTATTCACTATCTATTTCAGGCCTACCCACTATGGGCTGGTTTTCATGATTGCCAGTAAAATGTAACAAACAACTAGTTAAGGTGCGCGCCTTAATTCGTTGTTTGGTATTTAAGAGTGTATATGTATGGGCTAATGCACTTTAGGTGTTGCTTTTTTGTTTGCACAATATTTTATTACATCTATTTGAAGTTTTTTTGAACATAATTGTAGCGCCATTGTTTACTTGTTTTTTTGTGCAAGTAAAATGTAACCGTAAAATAAATTACCATGGTAGGAGTTTTTGGCTGAAAAATACATGCAGGCTTCCTTGAACATTTAAAGCACCATAACCACTACAGCATGCTGCACTGGTTATGGTGCCATGAGTATCCTTGTGCCCCCCTAACCCTCACATTGTTTATGAAACTGTTTATGAACAATTTGCTTTCCTATTTTGTGTCCATCGGGCGCGCTTCCCACCTGATCTACTATTTCTAAATATATTGTAGCCTTCTAAATATATTGGAGCCAGTGCCAGGAAAACACATAGCGTGAGGACGTCCAGCATCGTATAACACACTTTTCATGTTCTAACAACTCGGAAGTCCCTCTAGTGGCTGTCTGATATACCACCACTAGAGGAGGACTTAAAGGGACACTATAGTCACCAGTGCAACTACATGTATTCCTGACTCTATAGTGTTAACACGACCATCTAGCCCCCCTGGGCCCCTCATGCCTCCATAAATATAGTAAATATCTTACTGTATTCATGCCAGAAACTGTAAATCTGCATGCTGTAAGACTCAGGAAAAACAAGCAGTCTGCTGACATGTGATAGCCTGATCCAATCACAGTGCTTCCCCATAGGATTGGCTGAGACGGACAAGGAGGCAGATCAGGGGCAGAGTCAGCATGATTCAAACACAGCCCTGGCCAATCAGCATCTCCTCATAGAGATGAATTGAATCAATGAATCTCTATGAGGAAAGTTCAGTGTCTGCATGCAGTGGGAGGAGATACTGAATCACAGGATGCTCGTGCACAGCAGATCTGAGTGAATGGAGGCATATTATGCCTCCATCAACTCAGAAGTCCCTCTAGTTCACTCTTAGTGACTGCAACTGCTTTGAATGTAAACACTGTATTTTCTCAGAAAATACAGTGTTTACATGAGTAAGGCTGCAGGTAGCTATAGTTCTCACCTGAACAACCTCATTAAGCTGAAGTTGTTCAGGTTACTATAGTGTCCCTTTAACCCTGCAAGGTAATTATTGTAGTTTATGAAAACTGCAATAATTACAGTTGCAGGGTTAAGGGTAGTGGGAGTTGGCACCCAGACCACTCCAATTGTCAGAAGTAGTCTGGGTGCCTGGAGTATCCCTTTGAATATTAAACCTATATGTATTTTCTTTATAGGTTGTATTGAGAGTTTGTGTTCATCTACTTGCCTTTTTCTGTTTACATCTAAATACATTTGGTATAATTTTAGCCAGGTAGTGTCAGGCAGTATTATTTTTACATACATACAAGGTGATAGTGCTTTTTGTGGACAATTATTAGAGATATTAAACGTTTCTTCAGCCTCTGATTACAAATTGCTAAAAGTTACATTTCCTAGCATGGATAAAGCCAGTAATGACTAGATATAACATCAGCTATTATTTTCCCCGTTGTGCTATTATTCCAATGATTGATGCATTGTATTTTAGAAGAATACAGTTGGGTTAGTACCTGGAAATAAAAAGTATTATTAAAACACTAAACCAAAGTGTAGTGATTGTATATGCTTACCTTCAGACACAGCGTGAGGTTTAATAATACAACAGGTACAATCTGTGAACCTTGCGGTGTTTTTTGGGCCACGTCCTCCGCTTGATGGAAAGAAAAACTCTAACTCCTAGCAATGATAAGAAAAATAACATAAACGGAAAATGAAGTATAGCAATTTGTAAGAACATACCAGATCTATAGAAACTAGCGCTTAATTCTACAAAATATAAAGAAAACAAATCTTAATCTATAACAGTAAGGTCTGCTCCAGCAAAGGTTCTTGTTTATGGGATATAAGACAAACATCCTCTAGAATAAGCTTAAAAGGACACACTGGGCACCATTTAATCTAATTGATCTGCCTGTAGTACCTGAAGTCTCTGCAATGCTCCTCCATTCAGCGTTAAACCAATCCAGGCTGTTAAACACTGAACACTGGAGACATGGCTAAGGAAGAGATTACACTCTTTGTTAGCCATACTAAATGATACAGTAATGGGTGGCTGTGATAGGCTCGAAACAATCAGCTGACACATTCAGCCAATTTCCAACACAAATTGCTATTCAGGCTAGTTTTCTATCATTAGCCTGAACAACCTTCAGAATTCATTTAGCCCTTACAAAAAGAGACTAAAAAAGGGTTCTCAGTTGATCCTACAAAGCAGGGGTTCACAACCCTGTCCTCAAGGACCCCCTACCAGTCCAGGATTTAGGTATTACCCTGTTGTGTCTAAAGTGTTTTTCCTCCACACCCCCCTCATCCCCCCTTTTTAAAGGTTTTTTTCCCCCTCTGGACAGCAGGATGTCCATCCCAAGATTAACCTGGCTTGGAAGACTAACATGATATTACAAGGAAAATAAAAATCTGTACGCTGATTGTAGTAGTGGAGACTTGCCAATGTCAAGTGTCACTAATGATAACAGGACAACTTTCATGTAAGGCAAATGGCTTTACCCTGCTTAAAAAATGTTCTGCAGGTAGAACCTGCACTGCTGAAATTTGTTACCAAAACCATCGCTGAAGCTAATCCAAGCACAAGTGGCAATGGTATATACATTTCAATGCCTCTCATGGAAAGCACTATTATGTACCATGTACAAGAGCAAGCTCAGTGTTAGTCTAATACAAATGTATGGGAAAGTACTGCTTGATAAAACCGGTTTGGTCAGTTGTATTTTCTGATTTTTTTCCCCTGAGTATGACAATTTTATATGTCAAAGAAAGAGAGAAGTAGCAAAGTGTAAGGGCAAACATGATTTGTATCATATAATAACAAATTGCTACATAGCTCTTTATAAAAAAACAAACAAACAAAAAAAAAAAACGTGTTAAACCGGTCCTATAGAAGAAAATACATTTTTTTTTATTGAATAAAGGGAGGAACTGTGGTGAACAGATTTCAGTGTATGAGCCATGCAAAATAGTAAATAAACAAAAGTAACTAAGAAAGCCCAGCAGAATAACAAAACATATATACAATCCTGCAGACTAGATTAAGCTAGAGTAACTAAAACATGCTACATGAGCATACCATCTTATTTGTGTTAGATGGAGTTTCAAACAATCCATTCAAGTCAGGCTATATGGAAAAATAAAAATAATGTTTATAAGTTTATTATATTGTGATATAGAGAGAGAATATAATACACATTGCACTGATTGTTATAGGGAAATAATGCCATCAAGTAGTTCTGGAGACATCATTAAAACGTCATGGACAGTCAAGTGATTTGTGAATGTCTGCAAAGCCCCAGGATGGCTATTTACCTCTAATTCACGATTCACTGTTACATATATATATATTATATATTTTTTTTCTCTATGACATGATTTATTGAAAAGTAAGGCTAGAGTTAGTGTTCTGGTTTCTTTAAAGCGGATATGTCACATTTGCTTTGTCCAAATCTCACCCCCTCCCCTTTTTTTGTTCCCCAATTATGAATATCATGAGGAAGTTATACTTTTACGTATAACCTGCAGGTTGACAAAAGTGGAGTCTAGCTCCATATCATTTGTCAACTTTTACCGTTGGTTGACATGTTCTTACACACCTCCTTCCAGCGACACACCACTTTTGGCAGTGTCACATCATCGCTGTCTGTTTTAGGTACTCAATGTGCTTGAAGGGCAGATGAAGCCGTTTCCAGTGACCGCCATACTGAAAACTACAAGATGGCAACACCAAGAAAGAAGACATAGTGGGACTAGCACAATGGAACAAAATCTTCGAGCAACACTTGAACACATATGTTCCTGTCTGGCCAGAAAGGGTGAAAGTTACACTCCTGGGTGGCTGCTTCTATTAATTCAGTCTCTCCATGATAATGATATGCCAGGAGAGGAGCAGAGGAGACCAAATTGTGCTGTTTCTGTCTCTTCAGCTACTTGTCTGCTATGTTATCAGAGAATTAAAACTGACATCTGCAAATGGCAGCTGCTGTCCGAGAGGTTAACTCCTTCATATTTCAGGTAGATGGAAATGTTCATGATCTGGTGTTACCTTGAGCATTGTGTCAGTCAAAGTGTGCATTACAGAGCACAATGCATGAATGCTATTACCCACCTTGCAGTATGGGGTTTGATGACTTGAACTACCTATTGGACCAACTACATAAACACATACCTATTCTATTCATAAACCGGACTTTACATAGGACACGAGGTCATGCGTTTAGACTGGAAGAAAGGAGATTTCGTCTAAGGCAAAGGAAAGGTTTTTTTTACTGTAAGAACAATAAGGATGTTGAATTCTCTGCCTGAAGAAGTGGTTTTATCAGAGTCCATACAGGTGTTCAAACAGCTGGGGTCAAGAAGGATTTTTTTTTTCCTAGCTTGTTGCAAAATTGGAAGTGCTTCAAACTGGTTTTTTTTGCTTTCTTTTGGATCAACAGCAAAAAACAAATGTGAGAAAGGCTGAACTTGATGGACGCAAATCTCTTTTCAGCTATGTAACTATGTAACATACACCATATTTCCATATTTAATATATTCATACCACAATAATCAAACATCACAGATCATGATAGCGAAAGTTGCCAAGTTGAAGGAAAGCTTAGACTGGGACAAAGTTATAGCTGCATATATTATACTGTAGACAGTGCAGGGTTTACATTAGGCTAAATATGTCTGACAGCCCAACTGGCATAGCACCAAATGTAAAGCTTCAAGAACATTGTTTGGCCTGGCATGGCTTTAAGAAGATATTTTAAACTATAGTCAATGGGTAATCATGTACGGTGGTCGTTATAAAGCCACAGAGGAAACTCTCAAGTCCAACAAAATACTTTTGCGTAATGACAGTTGAAATAGCCATTGTGATTTAATGCTACACGTTAAATATAAAAGCATATTTTGAATTATTAGCAAAGCCTGTGTGTTCTGGTATTTGGAATGTGAAGGCTTCTTTTAATGAAGGCTAGGTTTATTTTGGGATAGATGCTAGGAGCATAATTTAAACTACGATTAATCATATAAAATATAGTTTGTGAATTTAATAAAGACACAAGCTTCTCCCAACTATTATTTTATAGCATTATTATTAATGTACACAAACCCGAGCAGCTGAAGCAATGGAATCTGAGCCGTGAGCAGCATTTCTCGTGCCATCTGTCCCAAATCTTGCCCTTATGCTTCCTGGTGATTCACTTCTTGCAACACAGGAATTTGTTGGACCTAATAATTTTCTCCACGAAGATACAGCATCATCTCCGATGACTTCCAAAGCTATGATAGGTCCACTCGTCATAAAATTGATAAGATCACTGAAAAATAAATGCATTTAGTGATTTAGTGTATCCACCATTTAATGATAGTTGCACAGTTGCCATTTCCCAAACATATAGAGCTTTACTTTATTTCATAGATGTGGTTTACAGTTCTTTCATATATGCAGTTGCAGCCTGATTTGCAAGACAAATCCTAGAACTGCCTTTTGGATTGTAAAACCAAACGTCAATGAGGCAGGTTACAGAACTTGTTTATATTCTTTGCATATTGACACAAAAACTAGGAATTCACTTAGAAACTTCCTGATAGGGAGCTGGGTTTGGCCTTGGCCTTTCACTAAACGAACTCTGGGAAACCTTTTTTTTTTCCGGGTGGATGATAAAAAAATTACATTTAGCTATGCCTATTTTCAGGTTGGGACCTCCCTGTTCTGTATTGGATTCAGCACTTTTTTATTTTTTAATTCATTTTTTTTTTTCTTTTTGTATTTCGAATAAGGATTATAGAAAGAAGAAGGGGTTAGTGCGTATTTTGTAGATCTTGTAATCATTACAAAAGGAAAAAGGGGTTAATGCACTTTTTATATGACAAGTAAGCATTACAGAATGAAGAGGGGGTTAATGTACCGCAGTCATGACACTAAATAACAGATCCCCACATAATGTTGTTGTATGCAAATATGGGTAGGGTAGCAAGAGAGATATGGGGATAGGAATTTATTCACTAGACGCGCTATGGCCTCGTTTTAGTCATTCTCTACCCTGTTGTGCACCTTGTGTTAGGGGTCGTGTTTCGTGCCTTGCGATGTCCGTGCAGTGGTTGAGGGTATAGTGGTATGGAAAGGGATAGTGTGGTGGGAGAACGGGTTGAGGGCTAGGGATGGGTTTTGCGTCCTTCCTCGCCCCGCTTGGGGGGAAGGAGAGGAGTGTTGACCTGTGGAGGTTTGCAACAATTTGTCGGCATCGCCTTTGGGTGAGCGCCTCGGTTTCCCTGCCTCTCATCTGAAGTGGCTTGTCTATCTTGTTGGGTTAATACCTGGGCAGTGTTGTAGGATTCAGCACCTTTTAATTCCCACTCCCTTCCATTTTGCCATGGCCTGGCAACATCGATTCCTTTAGGAAAAGGAAGTTTGAGGTTTCATGTATTGTCAGGTCTTAAAATTCCAAATATCACCTGAGCCTTTAATTTACTAAATACCCACTTTGAAATGTGTGGTGTGGTGAGACTGTGCATATCATATGCAGGGGAGGTGTTACTAGGGCTGCATAAACAAAGGAATGGCAAAGAATTGAGCAGGGAATGCAGGTTCATAAATGACTTCATTAAGCCAATGTTGTTTTTAATGTTTAGTGTTTAATGTACCCTTAAGAGACTAAAACTCTGCTTCCCGCAACTCCATTGTCACCAATGATTACATGTGCATGTGATGAGTGTCTTGACCACTGTCATATCAGCTACTTGCAAACACCTCAAAGGGCACCACACATAGTTATCATAATCTGGCAGCCTGATCAGCCCAGAGACTATAGCCTCCTGAGAAATCTCTTAGTGCGCCAATTCAACACTGGAACGCATTGAGATTGTGGTTACCATCCCAAACACAATACAAACAATGTAGTGCTATTAAAACCCTGAAAAATCCCTGCCTACTTCCTCCTGCGGTACTCTGCCAAAAGACATGCCAGCATTTCTCCATTTGCTTTTAATCATAGAATTGTTCCCCCCCTGTATACTATTGGCCCAGAGGACACTGTCTCCCTTGTCAACTGGTCCCTGTCTATTTACATTGCATGTGGCCGTAATCAGCTAGCAAAGCATGTTTCCTGGTACCAGATACTGCCTTTACCTGTCATTACATACATTGTAAGACTTCTTTTTCCCTAACTATAGTTGAGCACCAGATGGACTGCAGAACTATAAAGATGGAATATAACCAGTGAATAAAGCAACCCACACCCATGTAATGGAACATCTAATACTGAATTTATCTTCACTTTCATACACATAACAAATGTGGACGCAAAATTACCTACATAAGCTATCAGTTACTGACTACATTTGAGGCTCTTTCATTAATTATTTACTGCTATGACACAGAATGGAACAAGGGAACTGCTTTAGGGCACTGAAGGTGAATGACAAGTAACAAACTATACAGTTTATACAATTTGCCATTCTAAATGAGTTTGTTGTGTGCCACAAAAAGCACAGAATGGCTGTTACCGACTCCAGCCCTTACAATTATTCAGCTCTGTTCCAAACATTGTGGCTATATGTGGGATGCAAAGCACGCATTTTGTTTCATACCTTTTTTTATATGTAAGTAAAGGCAAAATGCACTATATATATATATAGTATGTATATATAATTTGGATTACAGACAAAGACCATGAAACAAGCAAAATTGTAATTATCATCAGATGTATTCTTCTTAAATACTCTTTTTTCAGTCCCCAAAAAATCCATTAAGAACAGGATTGCAAAAAAACTATGCATTAGAATTAATCCATGTGAGCCTATGGAGGGGTTCGCACAGAATAAGCTTGCATGGCAGGAATAACCCTTATAAGAGCTTTCCCATGCTACACAACCTTAGTCAGAGCTCTGTGACAGGCAAGTGTCACTCTTCTTAAAGGTTTGCATTTCAAGATAAGCCTTTAATGGCTGTAATTGGCTCTAATTATATTACAGCCTATATTTTTGTTTTGTTTTTTGCATTGTATACAGAACCAAAAGTTCTGTAATATGGTTTCTTCAATAAAATCAAAACAACAATGAAAAAGTATAATAATGCAATGTAGAGTTTTTGGCCTACACAAAGTATTGATCAAAAACTGTGGATATGATACAGTTCCTTTACAAAACAGTAAATTAACAAACCTGACAATTAGAGATAATGGATTAAAACCTTTGATCTGTTTAGCCTCAATTTTGTAATCTGGTTTTCAACTCAGTACAAAATGCTGCTTAGTGAATAAACCGCTAGAGCATATGATTAAACTATAAATACATCAGCAGCATGAGATACTAAATTAATGAGTTTATGTAGATACATGTTTGTCCTTCAGAGTAAGTTTATAATTAGTGTCTAAATTTACTTTAACCCCTTAAGGACCAAGCTTCTGGAATAAAAGGGAATCATGACATGTCACACATGTCATGTGTCCTTAAAGGACCACTCTAGGCACCCAGACCACTTCAGCTTAATGAAGTGGTCTGGGTGCCAGGTCCTTCTAGGGTTAACCCATTTTTTATAAACATAGCAGTTTCAGAGAAACTGCTATGTTTATTAATGGGTTAAGACTTCTCCCAAAACCTCTAGTGGCTGTCTCATTGACAGCCACTAGAAACGCTAACGTCTTCTCACTGTGATTTTCACAGTGAGAGCACAGCGTCCATAGGAAAGCATTATGAATGCTTTCCTATGTGACCGGCTGAATGTGCGCGCAGCTCTTGCCGCGAGTGCGCATTCAGCCGACGGGGTGGAGAGGAGGAGGAGGAGAGCTCTCCGCCCAGCGCTGGAAAAAGGTAAGTTTTTACCCCTTTCCCCCATCCAGAGTCGGGCGGGAGGGGGACCCTGAGGGTGGGGGCACCCTCAGGGCACTATAGTGCCAGGAAAAGGAGTATGTTTTCCTGGCACTATAGTGGTCCTTTAAGGGGTTAAATATCAACGTTAGATATATTTATCTAATGGAGATCAGTTTATATAATCTGTTAAATCATTGTTCTCTTGGTAAACTTTGTTACCTGTCAACAAATATTCATCAAGTATAATATATTGGACCTCATTACACATGCACACACAATTTCATATCTTTTTAGACTGCTTGTACCTAGTTCACAGCTTAATTTGAGACACACTGTACAAAGAAAGACAAAAAACACGCACACAGAATGACAAACAATTGTACACAGCTACATGTTAGAGTCCCTTACACACTTCTTTTTGCTATTTTATATCCTATTGTACCAGAATGCTGCCATTGAATTGCTGAATGCTGCCATTTATTAACCAGGGTTGAAAAAGTTATGGGTATATACATCCGTCCTTTCGGAATGCTAGTCATTTGCCTTATGATGCAAATTTTATTAACCGTTGATAAGTGCAAATGTTTATTCGATTTCCTGATCAGGATTTGTGCCACAGAAATAATTCCACTCTACAGTATATAATACTCCACACAACCATGCATTAATTCATTCATGTAATCCTAATGGCAATCAAAATATTACTGTAACATGCAACACTGCCATAGTATGTGGTGCATGTGCCCAGATAATATTTTTTAAAAACCCACAAATTTGCTGCAGACGGTGCACACACTTAAAACAAAATATTTCACAGTAGCTATTTGTAAATATTCCACTTAAACTTTTGTGGTAATATTGCTGTGCACTTAAGAAACTACTAATGTTTTCCTCGCAACTTGAATAAAGTGGTCAACGTCTGCACAGAACAGCTGGTAATGGTCCTCAATACATACTCCCGAGTGTCCCTATTTAAGAGGGACAGTGTCTATTTTGGGCTCAATTCTCTCTGTCCCTACTTACTAGGAGCTCCATATTGCTGGTGTGTCTGAATGTGTAACAGCTCCCCAGCACAGCAATAATACTCACAGCAATGTGTCTTTAAACTACAATAAATGGCTTTAGAAATCAGTTTGTGTAAATAAGATATATTGATCATGTAAATTACATTTTAGTTGCATAAATTATTATTACTAAGTCACCTAAAATTTCTCAAAACAGCTCCGCCTCTGGCAATACCCACACTCACACCCCTAAAATAAAAAAGTTTATTTTTGTCCCTTTGGAATGCTGGGAGATTTGTAAATAATCTGATACACTTTGATATAATTCTATACATTCAGAGTAAATTACACATTCCATCCACGATACCTGTATCCAGAAAATAACCTGTAAAAATTGTTCATGTCTCATTCTGAAAAATCTACAACTACAGCTTACTAGTACAAACCACACATTCTCCATTTACCTACACACAGCAAACACTCATGGTAAACCTTAAAACTTAAACCAAAATAACATTGTTACAATATGACAACATGATAACTCACTGATAACTTTTTGTACACTTTCCTCTCCTCCAACTTAACTTTAAACAGCCTCTTTTTTTACACTCCCCAGTAAACGTCACTAAACTTCTCTAATTTTATCTCTGCTCTCATCCAACTCTCCTGACTCCCTTTCATCTCTTGCAGCCTCACTTTACACCCCATCTGTCTTACATGTTCCCTTTATACATTCTTAGCTCCCTCTGCAATTTTCTCTTCAGCGCTCTTTGATTATACTATCTCCTCTTCCCATCCTTTTTTTGGAGTACCATCTCCAACCTCTGTCTTTTGATTCCACCCCAGTGTGGCTGGATCAGTATAAGAGTGTACACTTGAAGAGTGAATGGGCTAAAACATTTGTTGCCTCTGGACACTCAGGAAGGCTCTTCAGATTTGCTTATTTATACTTTTCTGATCCAAGATGACTGGCCCCCTTCTGCCTTACAACTCTTTCGGGCTTTCCCCTCCAGTTGTAATGGAAGCAATATCAGAAATGATATCTAACACCAAGTTTAACTAGGTTCTGCCATTACCAAGTTCATATTTCTACAAGTTACAGTTCTGAATGTGGTAGTGTATATCATCAATAATAAAACATGTGAATGGAGATTTGCATTGGGGGGGAAGGGGGTGACACACAAATGCAGCAGAGGTTAACAATTAGATACAGGCTAGAATATAGTGATCAGTCTTTTGACCATAAGAAACCTAGAGAATCATTTCACTTGTTAGATTTGATTTTTTACAGCTCAGTATATCTTATTCTGTGTTTCTATATTTAATTAATGAGAAGGAGTCTTGTCAGAGTTTTGGCAGGAGCTAGCACTGTGGAGGATGATGTATGATGATGGAATCCCTAGATGGCCTTATGTGTCACCAACATTGCCTGTGTCAGTTACACTGCACAGCTGCCTGGCTCTGACTTGCGCCCAAGTCCAGCTGTTTGTTCCTTATATGTTAACCTCTTCCAAGTGTTGTCACTTTCCAGTAAGTGTTCTCTTTTGCAGACTTTATAAGAAACGCCACTCGTCAATCAATCTACCGGTAACTCGAACTCTGTTTCGTATTTGTCTCATAACAAGACAGGCATCATGGCATATGTCCCAGCAAAAAACAAACAAAAAAACCCCAATATTAAAAGAAATTACTGTATAATAAAAAACAAATATTTTTTGTTTGCTTGTTTAGCAGCACTTAAATGTCTCCAATATAGTGTCATAAACTGTGAAAACAAATACAAATATGCATCTCTAAGTGCTACTCTGATTCTAATTCTAACCCAACCCCAGATTTTTATCTTAAATTCTACAATCTAAACTCTGCTTCTGTGATTGTCTTTATAGTGCTCACAGACATTAGTCACATACTGCTGAACTATCTCACTTGTGACCCTGGAGTATATTGAGGATGGATTTCCCTAATTTGCCACACTAACACAATATTTATTAACCATTTCTTTGCATGAGTGTTTGTCTGAACTGCATTAATTGTACGGACAGTGACAAGTGGTATGTGTTATATTAGAATGACATTACGTGTTTTTTTTGTAATGTAATTTTGAATAAAGATTAATTATTATGTGCTTCAATGTATAATTTGGATAGTGGTTTTACAATTAGGGAGTGACATAGCTTACATGGTTGAACACTTATTTGTATAAATTGTATAATTCTGTGCACCCTCCTTACTATTTCATACACCAACATGCGAACCTAAGGTATAGGATGTCCTATACTAAAAAGCGAAATCATATTACTGATCCTTAGAGTGGCCATGTTTAAAAGGAACACACACCACGTCAGCTGTGACTCTGTCCACTTAACCCTGTAATGTTAACATTGCTGTTTCTGAGAAACTGCAAAAATTAAATTGCAGGACTATGACTGCCTCTAATGGCTGTCAGTCAGAAGGGATTTTTTGTCGCCTAACTGACCCTGGACGTCCTCACACTTTGCATGAGGACAGCACGAAGGAGTGGGGACCAGAAGGAAGTATAGTGCTAGGAATACAGATTTGTATTCCTAGCACTATAGTATCCCTTTAACATGTGAAAGTATAGAACACAGTCTGAGAAACAGACAAAAGCATAAACAGGGACTGACAAAGGTCACGGAGTACAAAGATACCGATAAACGAGAAAAAGAGCCATGGTCTAGGATTTCCGAGATTAGAAAAGGCGATAAACAGAGCCAAATCAATAACCAGAAGACACACACAAACACAATAATACACTCTCGGATAATACAGACCACGACAAGGCAAAAAGGAGTGGTCAGTGTTGTGTTAAATAGCCCTAGACTTGTTACTATTGGCCTGCATCAGTAATGATGCCAAGCCCAACCCACACAGCTGGATTAATGCAGACCAGCATGGCTTAAAGGGACACTCTAGGCACCCAGACTACTTCTGCCCATTGGAGTGGTCTGGGTGCCAACTCCCACCACCCTTAACCCTGCAAGTGTAATTATTGCAGTTTTTATAAGGGTTAAGTCCTCCTCTAGTGGCTGTCTGTCAGACAGCCACTATAGGGACTTCTGTGTTTTTAGAACACGATAAGTGTTTTAAACAACACTGGACGTCCTCACACAATGTGAGGACCTCCAGCGTCGCCAAAATCCCCATAGGAAACCATTGAATAATGCTTTCCTATGGGGACGTCTAATGCGCGTGCGCTGCCATTACCGGGCATGCGCATTAGGTCACCCCCGCCGGCTGACGTCGGCAGGGGGAGGAGAGTAGGCGGAGCTGGACATTGGCGATGGACTCCGGTAAGTCAGTTTTTACCCCTTCAGCAACTTGGGATGGGGGGTGGGAGGGCGAGGGGCTCTGTAGGGTCCTGCAGTGCCAGGAAAACGAATATGTTTTCCTGGCACTGGAGAGTCCCTTTAAAGAAATTATGCAGGCATCGGGGTTCATGAGACAGGAAAGATTGGCATATACTGGTGTTTCTGCACACCTCCAATGCTGCCATGTGGCAAAGGGGAATCTAGTGGATATAACATGGTGCCACAGCAATGGGATCAACAGAGCAGAAACTGGGGTGCTATTGCTAGACTGCCTCACTAATTAGAAGTCTGGCAATAGAAGCTAGATAGGGTCAGGGTGTAAAGGAAGCATTTACACTTACACTTTACACAATAGCGTTAATGTTGTTTTGCTGCCAATAAATCAACTCTGCTCCATTAAAATTTCCTCCACAGTGCCAAGTTGAGAAGTGTAATGGGAAGTATATTTAATTTTGAATAATTCTAATGTCTTTACATTTGCTAGCCCTTTGATTAGAGTATAAATATAATTAGAGGCACATTAAAATGAAACTTGAAAAGATGTTGCCATGTTGTGTTAACAATGCTTTAAATACTGATGCTGGTTTATGATAATATCTTGCCTATGCAGCTCGCAGCCAAATAAATTGAAAACAATATTTACGTAAAGTGCCTCACTGTTATAAATAAAATCTGTTTTTAAAAAGTTAAAAGCAGCTATTCTGTCTCATCACAATGGGGAGGGGGAGGGAGGTCTTGCAAAGGCTGCAGACAACAGATCTGCAGCTATTGCAAGCTGTTTTTAAATTAATCCCAAATGAAAAAATAAAATTGCATGCATGTTTTCCTTGGGAGTATAGCTACAAAATTGTTTAAAAATTTCCACTGGAGTGCTCCTTTAACACTTGTGCTTGTTGTACTGTAATTTAATACTTTCTCTTTACGTCTACTCATTCTTAATATATACCAGTTTAAAGGATATGTATAAGGGTATTTTTATATTGATAATCTGGTCAGTCACCGAGATCACAGTGTGTACAACTTGTAATAGAGGTCCCAGTGCTGCCTGTGGATAATAAGTTGGCAGTCACCAGAAAAGCTGTCCCCATGGTCACCTGCCTTGCAGAAACCACATAAAGCTAGTATACACTAGTGAGGCATCCAGAAATAACAATCTTGCAGTAATGTTAGGGATCTTAAAATCATCAATGTATGTGGTATGTAGCCCGTTGTTAAGGAAGTTAATGACAGCTCCACACAGCAGCCGGAGCCTGTCGGGGAATGGTTAAACACAATAAACAGGTTTCACTGAAACAAGTCTGCAAAATTTCTTTGCACAATGCTCTATAAAATGATTTTTTGCACATATATGGTGTAATTGGAGTCACTAGAAATACTCCACAGGTTATTTCTCAGGACTTCTAATTCTATGTTTACTTATCCCCATTGTTTAACAAATATGTATTGGTGAGAAAAAATTAAATGTAGCAATCCACCATTCTTTATCCCACAACTGGGTCCTCCGTGCCTCCATCTAGTTGCCTGTCAATAACCGTTACAAGTCATTTGCACCAGAAGGGTATCATAGAGAAAACCCACAGAACAAAGAAGAAATTAAACAATGTTTTTAGTTCTCATCGATTGCCACATGTGCTCTGCTTGTGCCTGGAATGGACTGGATTCTGATGTCACGTGAAAACAGAGCATCACACAAAGAATGTTAACACAAGTTACAGGTGATTTTCAATGTTTTATTTAACTCATTGACGTGGTCTGGGTGCCAACTTCCACCACCCTTAACCCTGCAAGTGTATTTATTGCTGTTTTTATAAACTGCAATAATTACCTTGCAGGGTTAAGTCCTCCTCTAGTGGCCACTTACCAGAAAGCCACAAGAGTGACTTCTGGGTTCTTAGATGACTTTTAAATGACTTTAAATGACGCTGAACGTCCTCACGCTATGCATAAGGACTTCCAGCGTCACCGGAATCCCCATACGAAAGCACTAAATAATGCTTTCCTATGGGGAAGTCTAATGCGCGTGGCCATTGCTGCACATGCGCATTAGGTCTCCGGGGGAGGAGTGTGGGCGGAGCCTGACCCAACGTCGAGGGATATCGGCGCTGGATTCAGGTAAGTGTCTTAAGGGGTTTTAAGGTGGGATGGGCGGGAGGGAGGGGGCACTCTAGGATTCTCAAGTGCCAGGAAAACGGATTTGTTTTCCTGGCACTAGAGAATCCCTGTAATGGTGTTTTTTTTCCCAGAGAAGTGATGGTTTCCTGTTTAACAGCACTACTTACGTAAAAAATGATTTAGATTGGTGCTCACTGTAAAAGTCCATTGCTTCCATTCTGTAATAAAGAAGATGATAAAAATCTGATTAATATAACATGAAATATCTAGAATGATTTGAAAAACTACTTACAACTTATGCAAAATAAATGCTTTCCAGATATATTATTTAGATCCACATTTTGCAAGTTGAAGGTCAATTCAAGGCAACTCACTTTTTAGTAGAAATACATGTTTCTCAATAATTAGCACCTTGCTCCAGAAATGCATCGCTTTCACCTTTCCATTTCTAGAACTATATGATTTTTTTATAGAATAGAGTTTCCAAATTTTGTTCAAATATACTTAATAAATGTACTTAACAAGATTATCTAATAATAAAATATAAAAAGAATAAAAGGAAACTAATTGCATAAATGAGGGGGGAAAGAAAGCACTCCTGTTGTATCAAGATAGAATGTTTTTTGATTTGAAGAAAGCAATATTTGTTCCTATAAAGCATTTATAAAGTTTACTAGGTTGTCCTCAGCTTGTTTGAGCAGACACCGGTTTGATACCAGTTTCAGGCAGCAGGGAAATAATGGGTAGGAGATAGAGATCACAAAGGAATGAGTATTTGCTAATAAAACTAAATGACATAAAAAGTAACCAAGTCTGAGGCCATTTCAATGTTGATTTAACTAGAAGAAAGACATTGACATTTACGTGGAAGGCCATGTGTGCTTGGGTTTTCTTTGTTTTTACATTTTCAAATTTAAAGACTCATGTTGTTGTTTTTGTTTTTTAAGGATCACTACAGTGTCAGGAAAACAAAGTGGTTTTCCTGACACTATAGTGCCCTAAGGGTGCCCCCATCCTCAGGGTCCCCCTCCCGTGGCGCTGAAGGGGTTAAAATCGCTTCAGTTTCTTACCTTAATCCAGCGCCGGGCTTCCTCAACGCTGGTGACCTCTCCTCCCCCGCCGACGTCAACAGATTCGAATGCACATGCGAGGCAAGAGCTGCGCGTGCATTCTAACTGTCAATAGGAAAGCATTTTTCTCTGAAACTGCAATGCTTGCATCTGCAGGGTTAAAACCTGGGGGACCTGGCACCCAGACCACTTCATTGAGCTGAACTGGTCTGGGTGACTATAGTGTCCCTTTAACCCGTTATGGACCGGTGACGGTTCAGGACCGTCATCTGCAATTTTGCACTGCCGAACGATGACGGTCCTGAACCGTCACAACGGTCAGATGTACTTACCTGATCGCCGTCGTTCCCCCAGCGGCGATCGGCAGTGCTCCTGGTGTGGAGAGACTGCCTGCAGCCCAGACAGTCTCCCCATGGCAGAGTAGGACCCCTGGAGCCATGTGATCGCTCAATAGAGCGGTCACATGGTCACAATAGGTGTCCTAGTGTCTGCCTGCAGGGGGACTGTCTGGGCTGACTGTCAGTCTCCCTGCTAGTGTAAAAAAAATTTTTAATAAATAAATAGAATTATATATATGTGTGTGTGTATATATATATATATATATATATATATATATATTATATCTATATAATATGTCTATATATATATCATATATATATATGTCATACTAAGTATTTTTATATTAATATATACATATATTAATATAAAAATACACTTATAATTAAAGTCCACACGTATATATATATATATATATATATATATATAATAACTATATATAATGTGTGTATATATATTATAAAACACAAATAATAAGTAAATTAAATTAAAAAATACAAAAATTTAAATATATATATATGAAATTTTATTCTAACTGTATTTTGATATTAATATATATTTATATCAAAATACACTTAGAATGAAATTGTATATATATCTATGTATATATAAATAAATAAAAATATGAAATATACATATGTCCATATATACAAAATTACATAAATAATTATATAAATATACATGTAGACTTCAAATATATAAGTATGCAGATATATTTAAATTCTACGTGCGTATTTATGTAATATTTTTACATAATTAAGTAATTTTATTGATTGCAATTTGAGGGACCTGCCTGACAACCCAGGCCGAAAGTCCAGAGAATGTAATTTGCTAGCACTGTATTTTACCCTGTAACTTTCTATGACACCCTAAAACCTGTAGTGTACTGTTTTACTCGTGAGACTTCACTGAATACAAAAATTAGTGATTCAAAACAGTAAAACATATCACAGCGATGATATTGTCAGTGAAAGTGACTTTTTTTTGCATTTTTCACACACAAACAGCACTTATACTGATGATATAATTGTTGTGATACGCTTTCCTATTTTGAAACACTAATATTTGTGTTCAGCAAAGTCTCCCGAGTATAACAGTACCCCCCATGTACAGGTTTTACAGTGTTTTTGAAAGTTACAGGGTCAAATATATGGGTCAAATATTTTTACATTGAAAATTGCCAGGTTGGTTACGTTGCCTTTGAGAGCGCATGGTAGCCCAGGAATGAGAATTACCCACATGATGGCATACCATTTACAAAACAAGACAACCCAAAGTATTGCAAATGGGGCATATTAAGTCTTTTTAGCCACTTAGTCACAAACACTGGCCAAAATTAGCGTTCAATTTAGTTTTTTACTTTTTTCACACACAAACAAATATGAATGCTAACTTTGGCCAGTGACTAAGTGGCTACTAAAAAAGACTGGACATACCCCACACTGAATACTCTGAGTTGTCTACTTTAAAAAAAAAAATGTACATTTGGGGTGTTATTCAGAGATTTATGAAAGATAATAGTGTTACAGTGTCACTACTGATAAGTTTAAAAAATGTATGTTTTGAAACCGCAATATCCTACTTGTACCTATAGCCCTATAACTTGCAAAAAAGCATGTAAACACTGGGTATTTTTAAACTCAGGACAAAATTTTGAATTTATTTAGCAGTTTTTTCCATTAGCTTTTGTAGATGAATAAAATATTTTTCAAGTAAAAGTAAAAAAACATGTATTTTTTTCAATTTTTCATCATTTTTTTAAAAATTAAATTACATGAGATTATATAAATAATGGTATGTAAAAAAAGCCCTTTTTGTCGTGAAAAAAAAATTATATAATTTGTATGAGAACAGTAAATGAGAGAGCGGAAAATTACAGCTAAACACAAACACCACAAAAGTGTAAACAAAGGCCTGGTTGCAAATGTACAACATCGCAAAAACAATCCGGTCCTTAAGGGGTTAAACTATGGGTTGTATTGGAGTAAAAGCAAAATAATCAATACAACATTTTGAAAAAATACATCATCGTTTTTAATAGCGTGCAAAATAAGATAAAGAATTAGAATTGATGTAACAAATACAATTTCTAATTTACAGTTACACGCAAAAGTGTGACAAGAGAATAAAATATCTAATTTAAAAAAAAAGAAATGCATATATTACTTCATAAACAACACCTTTGTCAAGTACGAGGCTGGGATCAGAGTAGGGACGAGTATGGTGTTCCAGTGAAGCAATAAGCTTTGCTGGTAATATGGCCTGATGTAAACAAAGCAAGGCTTCTATAGGTGCATGCATGCCATAACAACAAACTGCCCCGCTACGCAGAGATACCATTTCACAGAGCACTCCCAATGCACTTACATATGGTTGAAAGTGTTCTGAAATTGCCAATACTGAGAATTCACTTAGAGTACCTAAGCGATATTAAAAGGACACTGCACTTCACAAATACTTAAAAAAATATATATTTTTTTAAAAATCCCTATATATATACACACACTATATATTTACACTATATATATATATATATATATATATAGATTGATATCAAAATACACTTAGAACAAAATAATATATATATATATATATGCATAAATATATATGTATATATCACTATATATACCTACAACAATTGAAGAAGAGATGCACTCACAGGTCTTGTAAAAAATCACTATTATTTATTATCAAAACAACATAAATTCGATCGACGTTTCGACCTCTTCAGGTCTTTCTTAAGATCGATGTTTCGACCTCTTCAAGTCTTTCTCAAGAAACGTCAATCAAATTTATGTTGTTTTGATAATAAATAATAGTGATTTTTTACAAGACCTGTGAGTGCATCTCTTCTTCAATTGTTGTACATATCCAGCGTGGGATTGCACTGAGGCATTTTTCTACACATCTATTGAAAGGGTGAGTGCCACTACACTTGTATATATACTATATATACCTATATATATAAAATTGTTATATATATATATATATATATATATATATATATATATATAACAATTTTAAAAAATTTAATTATATACATATATATAAATTTTAATTCTACATATATATTTATGTAATATTTTTACATAATTAAGTCATTTTATTAATTACCATTTGCAGGACCTGCCTGATAACCCAGGCAGAAAGTTTAGAGAATTTAATTTGTTAGCACTATATTTAACCCTGTAACTTTCCAAGACACCATAAAACCTGTACCTGGGGGTACTGTTTTACTTGGGAGTCTCTGCTGAACACAAATATTAGTGTTTCAAAACTGTAAAATGTATTACAACGATGATATCATTAGTGAAAGTGACTTTTTTGCATTTTTCACACAAAAACGGCACTTACACGGACGATATAATTTTTGTGATACGTTTTATGGCTTGTGTTTCAGTTTTTTCACATTGAAATTCGCTAGATTGGTTACGTTGCCTTTGAGACCGTATAGTAGCCCAGGAATGAGAATTACCCCCATGATGGCATACCATTTGCAATAGTAGACAACCCTAGGTATTGTAAATGGCGTATGTCCAGCCTTTTTTTAGTAGCCACTTAGTCACAAACACTGGCCAAAATTGGCATTCAAATTAGTTTTTTGCATTTTTCACACACAAACAAATATTAACGCAAACTTTGGCCAGTGTTTGTGACTAAGTGGCTACTAAAAAAGACTGGACATACCCCATTTGCAATACCTTGGGGTGTCTACTATTGCAAATGGTATGCCATCATGTGGGTAATTCTCATTCCTGGGCTACTATACGGTCTCAAAGGCAACGTAACCAATCTGGCAAATTTCAATGTGAAAAAACTAATACAAATTTAACATGCTGTATTTGACCCTGTAACATCCCAAAACACCATAAAACCTGTACATAGGGGGTACTGTTTTACATGTGAGACATCGCTGAATACAAATATGTGTATTTTATTGCAGTAAAAGCAAACAGTATTATGACATTGAAAGTTAAAATGTCATGCAGAACAAAAAAAAATAAAGTGTCTTAATCTTACTTTTTTTTTATATTTTATTCATATTAAATTATGTTTCATAGCTAATATTGATGTTAAATGAAAGCCCTATTTCTCCTGAATAAAATGATATATAATAAATGTGTGTGCACTTAATATGAAAAAGGTGAATTATGGTTGAACAGATGTATAGTCAAATTCCAAATTTTGCTTACATTTATTTTGATCAAAACGTGTACATTTAGCTCATTCCTTAAATGAGCACTATGGGGTCAGGAACATAAACATGTATTCCTGATCATATATAGTGTTAAAACCCACTATCTAGCCCCTTGGTCCCCTTTGCCCCCCTAAAGATAGTACAATCTTACTTGTATTACTAAAGCTGCTGCCTCTGCCTGTGAACTTCCTCTGACATCATCAGAAGTGGTGGCCTGATCCAATCACAATGCTTCCCCATAGGATTGGCTGAGACTGACAAGAAGGCAGAGCCAGTACAATTCAAACACAGCCCTGGCAAATCAGCATCTCATCATAGAGATGAATTGAATCAATGAATCTCTATGAGGAAAGTTCAGTGGGAGGAGATCCTGAATGTTTGGATGCATTTTACGCAGCCAGGACCCAGGAAGGATGTCTTACAGCTATCTGAGGAGTGGCCAGTGAAGTTATCACTAGGTTGTAATGTAAACACTGCATTTTCCCTGAAAAGACAGTGTTTACAGCAAAAAGCCTGAAGGTAATGATTCTACTCACCAGAACAATAAGCTTTAGTTGTTCTGGTGACTATAGTGTCCCTTTAAGGGGTTAAACTACAATAAATGTGTTTAGAAATCAGCCTGTATAAATAAGATACACTATTCTAGTTCTAAATTACATTTTGGTTGCATAAATTACCGGTATTATTGCTAAGGCAGCCCCACCTCTTGCTACACCCCCACTCACACCCCTAAAATTAGTGTGTTCTTTGTCCATTTTAAATGTTGGAAAGGTTAATTATAAAAGTGACAATTTCTATTGAAATCTGGACTGTTTGCAAAATGAAAGAAAGAGGACACACTTTTTACACATAAAGCAACATAAAATGCTTTAGGTATTTGGAGTGTTTCTTTAAACATATATAAAGCTACACATTTAACTGGCATAGCCACACGCAAAACATAAAAAAAAAAAGAACTCAGGATGGTGGACTAGGTCCAAAATTGAGACAGCTACATCAACTGGTTACATCAACTGGCTACATAGAACTGTTGGCAAATACATTATTTAATTTTTGCAATAAAATTGGATGGGTATATTATTTAGAACAGAATCCATACTAAACATTTCCAAGAAAATACATCTAGAAAGTATTTGTTAGACCAGTGCTCATCCTATTTTTTAGGAACAGCAAAAAAGCATGAAATAATAATTATATCAAAAACATGAATATGGAAATAAAATAACAGAAGTGTAAGAGAACAAATGAGATCCTAATTAAAAAAAAAATCAAGGCACTAATCACAAATTAAAATGATGTACAATTTTACCTGAATAAATGCAGTTAAAAGAATGGGGGACGCAGAATGTAATTTACCAATTGAGAAAGCTAATCAGGCGAAATTATTCTAGGGCTACAGATACCATATATATCCTATGTTTGTTTTTACATAAAATTAGTAGTTTATGGATTTATAGTATCTGAAGTCATTTTCCATTTGATTCAATGGTTTCAATATATTTACATAGTTACATAGCTGAAAAGAGACTTGCGTCCATCAAGTTCAGCCTTCCTCACATATGTTTTTGCTGTTGATCCAAAAGAAGGCAAAAAACCCAGTCTGAAGCACTTCCAATTTTGCAATAAACTAGGAAAAAATTCCTTCTTGACCCCAAAATAGCATGATTCAATATATGCTTTCAAAATTAGAGTCCAAAATTTTTTATTATTTATTAGCTTTTTAGATATACAAAAATGAACAATTACATATCATCAAGAATACAATATTTGACATCCATATCCCCCTGACAGTCTCAGTGCTATTATTGTCCAAGTCAAATATTGGTATATCTACTTTAAAAATCAATCATTTCTGAGACATTAACAAGCATTCAAAACAAAACAAAAAATGATGGTCTCTAGTCAAAAGTATAAGAAACTTTTTTTTTTCTTCAATATTACAAATAAGAAATACAAAACGTCATAATAAATGCCATACATATAAACCATAGTTTATATTTTGAAGTTTTTAAAGCGAGATCTTAGAGTGGAGAAAGGGGGGGGGGTCCAAAAACATGAGAGGAGACAAAATATGGATGAATTCAGGGAATTCCCAAGATTTTATTTCTAGACTTAAATATAAAGCCTGAAGGGTTATACTTATACTTCTTGGATATAATTGTTCCATATATTCCATCCATATTTAGTTATAGGCGAGGACTCCGTCTCCATCTTTAATTGAAAGGAGATTTGATTTTTTTAATATTCCCCACGTTGGAGAATCACTCTGCTTCCAAAGTTTTACAATGCTTTTTTTCGCTGCTATCAAAATATGAGTTGTTACATATCTATCTTTCAGAGACAATTTGGGCCATTCAAGATGTAATAAAGCTGTTTGGGGAGAGAAAAACACGGGAATACCCGAGACATTCTCTAAAATGTTATATGTTAATTTCTGACAGTTCCACCGGATATGAGTATAAGAACATCCTGCATGGTTACAGTGCTAGCAGAGAATGGAATATGTAGGGAACATCTTATTGATTTTCTTTGGAACTAGATACCATCTGGTTAATATCTTATATTGTAACTCTATAAGATTGAGGCAGTGTATGAATTTCTTAGCTTCTGGTATAATCGTATACCAATCAAAAATTCTGATTTTTATTTCAAGATCACTTTCCCATTTATTTATTATATTTGTAACTGGATCTATTATAGATGGATCTTCGTAATCAAAAAGGGTACTTTTCATCAGGGTACTAACATCGTCTCCATATTTTAATAAACAAATCCAATCCCTTAATTTAGTTGTCTTTCTTACATATATGTTTTCGCAAATAGCTTTTAATTCTAAGATAGTGGAAGACTTCTTTTGAGGGAATATGGAATTTGAATACTAATTCTTGGAGAGATTTTTATGTAGGAACCATTTAAAATATCACTAAAAAAGTTTATACTGTTCTCTTTCCAAGTACATAGATTCATTTCCTCCATATTATATTCTAGGAGGCTAATATTGCCCTTACATCAAATAATATTCTCCCATGACAAATTGTGTTCTATTTTGAATTTAGACCAGGATTTTAGAATTTGATAGCTAAGGCTATTTTTACCACCATTATTTACTGCAATCCTATCTATACCCAATCTTTTAGGATCAATCCACAGAAGAAGGGAGAGATCCGATATTTCCAACATGGATTTTTCAATATCCTCCCGAGAATCTTTGGATTCTATTTTGAACCATTTAAAAATATGCTTAAGAATAGTGGCGTTGTGATACTTTTTAACATTAGGGGTTGCTAACCCTCCTTTATCTATACTTTTCTCTATCTTTCTCTTTATTCTTGGCGTTTAACCATTCGATATATAGTCAGAAAGAAATCTCTATGTGTCTATGTAAACATGTGGAGAGAGCCACAAATAGGTAATTCCAGATTGGAAGCACATAAGATTTTATAATGTTAATTCGTCCCAGCCATGAAAGTCCCAGAGGCTTCCAGTCATTAAGCATTCTAAAGGTCTGATTTTTACAGTGCCTCCCAATTGGCCTTTATTAAATTTTTTTGGGTGAGAGGTGATAATTATGCTTGGATACTCAATGCTATCTGTGGCCCACTTAAAGGTATATTCTTCCTTTAGTCTATCTTTGATTTCCATGTCTAAATTTAAGCTCATAATAGTTGATTTAGATGTATTGAGCTTATAGTTTGACATATTTCCGAATATTACTAGTTCTTTAAGTAGAGAATATATCGAGTTGTGGGGATCTGTTAATGTCATTATGACATAGTCGGCAGACTTAATTTTTCCTCTTTGTAGCCGAATTGGATTCCTTTAATATTTTTATTAATTCTGATATATTGTGAAAGAGGCTCCAGAGTAAGAATGTATAGCATAGGAGAGAGGGGGCAGTCCTGCCTAGTCCCATTTCGAACCTTAAACCAAGGAGAAGTAATACCCGAAACTAATATCCTAGCTGAGGGATTGGTTTAAAGAGCAAACATTGCCTGTAGATCCAGCCTTTGAAACGCCTCTTGATTAATGTTTGGAACATAAAGTTCCAACTAACTCGATCGAAAGCTTTATTCGCATAGAGTTATAATAAAATAGTCTGTTCAATCATTCTATTGGATAGGTCAATCAGATCTGCTATTCTACGGATATTATCAGAAGGATATCAAACAGCTACGAAGCCTGTTTTCTCAGTATGGATTAGGGTTGGGATTATAGGTTTTAGTCTGTCAGTTATAATAGCTGAATATATTTTTATATCACCATTGATCAGTGAGATGAGACGATAATTTTCAATCTGAGATGGATCTTTATTGCTTTTCAGTATAGGTATTATATTTGCTTGAAGTAATTCTGCTAATATTTCGCTTATTTCTGAGAAGAAATTAAATAGTTTTGCAAAGTGTTTACATAGATCAACTTTCATAGTTTTATAAAATATTCCAGAAACTCCATCTGGACCTTGGGCTTTATTTTTTTATTTTATCTATCCCTAATCCCACTTCCATAATATTTTAGGTCTTCCTTATGCTATATTCTGTGACATTTATGCACTCCGCACATCATACAATATATTTTTCATATGTTTTATACAAGGTTAAACAGACAGCTTACCGGTGCTGTAGGAGGTATATAAACACTATTTAGAAGTGTTTGAATCACAGTAATGCCTTCTGTGCATTACTATGGAAAATGCTAGGCCAGGGGTTTGCAACCTGTGGTATGTGTGCCATGTGCCAGTATAGCAGCATGTGTTTCTAGCAGTGTATTTCTGTGTGTAGTATTGTGTGTGTTTATTTAGCAGTGTGTAACTGTGTGTATGCAGTATCCTCTTGGCACTTCACTGAAGCAGAGGAAGGGAGGACCCAGGAGGCTGTATGTTCCTCCCACGAGCAGGCAGTTTGAAGTGTTGCGACGTATAACCATGGAATGCTCCAAAAAATTGCTGACATCACGAGAGGACAAGAGACACTTCACAGACTACACACACTGCACCCCTCAAACACACACACACTACACCACTACACACACCGCACCCCCCAAATGCACACACTAAACTAAAACTACACTGTAAGGTATAACATTTTTCTGTTTAAATGATATAGATATATATATATATATATATTGTAACGGATCCCCTATACTCCAACTGAGTATATCCGTTGAAGAGTCCCTAAGGTCCCAGAGCGAAGCAGTGATTATAACTCTGGTATACCCAAACATCGGCCGAGACTTGATGAAGGGTACAAGATGAACTGTTTTATTAGGGCCAAGTGGCCTGTTTATAGGGCCAACATGGGGTCTCTATTCATTACAATGGTAAGCCCGCCAAGCCGTCTCTGTGTCTGGGAGATAAGGGAGTTTGCTTTAGCTTAAACTAATTATCTCCCAGGCACTAGAGCAGGGCTTGACAAATTTGCTTTCAATCTAGAAACCAGCTAAAAAGGTTAGGAGCCATTTTTTTTCCAACGACAAAAATTCTTAAAGGAACACTATAGTCGTCATAACTACTACAGCTTAATAAAGTGGTCTGATTTCTATAGATTGTCCCTGCAGACTTTTCAAAGTAAACTCTGACTTTTCAGAGAAAAGGCAGTGTTTACATTGCGGCCTAGTAACACCTCTAGTGGCCGTCAATCAAACGGCCACTAAAGTGTCTCCTATCTCAGTGTGTGCAGCAGCACCTACATTCAGCGTCTCTGCACGGAGGCGCTGAACATTCCCAATAGAGATGCACTGATTTATTGCATCTCTATGAGGAGATGCTGATTGGTAATTGATAATTTCAGCTATGGAGGCTTGCCAGCTGCAGCGGGACCGGCATAGCGTTGGAAAAAAAAGGTGAGTGAGAACACCATTCCCATGCGTTAGGAGGGGGCTGATGACCTAAACGCACACACTCATAGGCAGACATACACACCCTGACAGACAGGCACACACTGACTGGCTGGCAGTCTATATGCTGCCCTTCCAGCTTGCAATTCCCCTGTGGGAGGAAGGAGGGAATGGGCCAACCAATCCTAGACGCCAGGGCAAAATTCTTAGTTGCCAGGGCGACCTGGCATCTGGGATTTGTCGGGCCCCGCATTATGAGTACAGAATATTTTTTTTAAAACACCCCAAAGTACACATACTATCGATAGGAACCCTCACAAGTATAATATCCAAGGACAGCCTGAACCGGAGCGCCCAAATCCATGGGTTCTAGCCGAATCGCCACCGGGTAAAGGTTTGACCAGCCGCACACATGGTTCCATGCCCAAAACAGTTCCAGACGCTCGGCGACCAAGTACCGCTGCCCGCATTCGGGAGACAAGATGGCTGCCGTTTTCCAGAGCATGTGTCATTCGGTTATACGAATGGCGGCCAACTAGAGAGAGCACTTAAAAATTTGTGGTTACTTTCTAGTTAACGAGCCAGGGGGGTGGTTGGTGTTCGGTAGGTTGCAAACACCGAATGGAGGAAAAACACTTTGGGTTCGGGGAAGCTTGAAAAACTAAATCGGGGGAACTCTTCCTAGAAGCTGAGAAATAGTGACAGACATACACACACACACACACACAATTGGAATAAGTGCAGTTTACAGGAAAACTGCGAATAACGGCAGCTACCACAAATAAACGTCATATAATTGGCCTGATTTTAAAGCTTTAGAGATTATCTTGACAGGTATGGAAGTAATTTTAGTCTAGCCCCTTCACTACTGAGCACTTTTCGATTGAAAAAAATATTAGTATACCATTTATTTGAAGCAAGGGATTCATAGCTAGCATATCAACACATCATAACATAATTTTAGTGATTTTAGTGTATAGATTGCTTTACAGACAAAAACGTAAAATATATTAAATTAAAAATTAAATATTATTAAAATATTTGGGAAATGAAAAGCTTTTGACAGTATACAGTGTCCTTTATATTGCAATATTTCACTCAGGATCTAAATGTTAGTGTAAAAGTAAATATACATTTTTTTTCTCACATATAGTTGGTGTGACAAAAATTCTGGCCTTAATATACTTTTGTAGGTGACATAATATGTATAGTGATTTATATGATGAAATGAGCAAGTCATTTTCAGTATCCTAATTTTTCCCACAATACTCATAAATATTATGCTTCCTTTTTGTGCTGATTTGGCATCAATCTCCAATATTTTTGTCCTTGATCTTTTTTCAGGACCATTAACTCTGACATTCCATTTCCCTTAATAAACACGAGCAGTTATTATAAATTAATTCATGTTACAGGCAGATACTTACCGATTGAGCTGAACCATTTTAGCTTTTGTGATTATAAATCCTGTATCGAAGATAGCTTCAATAATTGAACCCATTTTCATTACAGCATCAGGCTTTATCATAGCCAGCGTCCTAGAGGAACAAAAAAACAGTTAACCATATGAACTTATGATTTTTAGTAAGCAATACTATTTTAGAAAGAAAATAATGTTAAGAAACTGTCACAAATAATAACTGTTTATTACCGACACTCTATTTAAGATCTTAACATGCGTATAATATTGAAAATGAAAAGCTGAATAATATAAAGCATTTCAAATGGCTTAAAGGGACACTATAGTCACAAAAAACAACTTTAGATTAAGTGGTTTTGATGTATAGACCGTGCCCCTGCGGTCTCACTCCTCAATTCTCTGCATTTTAGGAGTTAAATCACTTTGTTTATGCAGTCCTAGTTACATTTCCGTGCATGTGACTTACACAGCCTTCCTAAACACTTCCTGTAAAGAGTCATTTAATGTTTACACTTCCTGTATTGCAAATACTGTTTCATTTAGATTTTCTTATCTCCTGCCCTGTTAATGGCTAAAATGCTAAACCCTGCATGAGCCTCCTGTATTTAATTAAAGTTCAATTTACAGAGAAGGAGACAGAAATTTTTAAGGTAAGTTACGATCTGATTGAAAATGAAAGCATTTTGTTTTCATGCAAGCTGTGTCAGTCACAGCAAGGGGAGGTGTGGCTAGACTACATAAACAGAACCAAAAGTGATTTAAAGCAGCACTGTCATGCTGACCTTACCTTTCTCCTATTGATTCCTCTTCCTCTTCCCACTCTCATAATCTGTTCTTTTCTTTATTTCTGATCTAGTTTTCTTTAAAACATAAAATAAAGGGGGCGGAGCCTGGATGCAGAGCTGATCAGACACGCATCGCCTGAGCTCCACAGACTGGGATCGATAAACGACGGAATACCGGGGCCACTCGCCAAACCGACCAGCCACCGACGACTTCCCAGATAAGGGAACGACGGTGCATCCAGTGATACCAAAATCCAACCGTTTTGGCACTGAAACGCTGCCGTTCAGGCTTGCGGCCTACACAAGCGTGGGCAGAGGAGAGGCGGCCGCTCTCTGAGCCCTATTCCCGGCGGAGTGCACATAGCACCAAGCTGCCCCCCCCCCTCTGGACCGGTGGGGGTCATCCCGGTCCCCCTCCTGACATACCCAGCACCAACAAGCCGGCTACAAGAAGCCATTAAGCGACAAGATTAAGCAGCAACCGTCAAACTTAAAATGGCGGACACTCCTGACACACAAGCTCCTGACACAGAACAAGTTGCGATGTCACTCCAGAGCACATTTGAGCGCTTGCTCCACAACGTCGACAGGCTCTTTACAAACTTCTGGGCAAAGCTAGAGGCCCGCGCCATGGAGACACCGCGTCAGAACCAAGAGCACAGCAAAGAGAAGCGGGAGGTGAGCGGGCCCCCTCAAGGCAAACTCCCACATCAAATGCCTGACACAGCGCAAACAGACCAGACAAGGCCCAAAGCCACCAGGGGCATACTACCCCGATATAGGCAACGGAGGCTGAGAATCCACCGCCGTTGGCGGCAACGCTACAGCAAGAGCACCAGCCGTCCCTTCCATCAAAGAGACTTGGCCTGGACACAGAGGGCCCGAACCTCTAACCCTCACCTGACAGCCGCCCGAGACCGCACTTGCAGAGCCTTCAATGATCAGAGCAGAGGCAACAGTACAGGGGCCCTGATGATGGAGTGTGGCCGGCGGAGGGGCCGACACGGCACCACAGTCCGAGCTCTGGGAACTGCAAGACCACGGCGCACGCAGCGGGCAACTCAGCAGCAACCTCAAAGCCTGGGCCCTGAGGTGACAAGACAAGACACAGGGATTAACAACGAAAAAGACTCACCCCCAAAGCCTCCAAGCGGCATGGGTTGACGGCCATTAAAGGACGCTATGACATCTGGTACCAGAACCTTATAGCAAAACTACCATAGTCTTTACCATAACAATCCTGATCTAGCATGTAAATAATTAACCTTACCACTGTGTACCTACAATACAACCCATTTATGCTGTAGCTTCTTAACTGTTAGGCAATAGCTTCTTAAGCGCAGCCTGTATACTCAGTACAGTATAAAACTTTAAGCAACATGTTTATTAATCTTAACAAGTTTTTTTTATTTTTTTTTTTAACCCTATTATTACTGCTACTCGTTGACCTCTATGTCTTGAATTACTGTCATGGCAACATAACTACAATCTGATGTGCAAATAGTTGAGCTAAACGAAATCTTAATCTAACATGTTATACCATTCAGCAACACCTATTAGCTTGTTATCATTACGTAATATATATAAAAGAAAAAAGTGCATTGTCTGCCTACCCCCCACTGTAACTAATGTCTTGACACCAGCATATGGAATGCCGTTGGGGTACCATATGTATACCTGTAACCACTATACGCACTGCAAAAATAAAGAATTAAAAAAAAAAAAAAAAACATAAAATAAAGTAGGGACTACTTGTGTATTTTTCCTACATTCGACTTTCTTTGACCAAAGGAGGAGTTTAAATCAGCTCCATTTCCTGTACTCACCCTTCTTCTTGACACAGGAAATAGATTGTTTGGTCAAGAAAGTCAAGCGTAGGATAAACACATAAGATAAAGTACTTTACTACTTTATCTTTTGTTTTAAAGAAAAACTAGATCAGATATAGAGAAAAGAAGAACAGACTACGAGAGAGGAAGAGAAGAGGAAACCATTTGAGAAAGGTAAGTTTGGCGTGACAGTGCCACTATAACTCCTAAATGAGTGAGTTGAGCAGTGAGGGGACATGATCTATACACGAACTGCTAAGCTAAACCTGTTTTGGTGACTATAGCATCATACTTTAAAACAGTATGTGAGGGGGGGCGTGGCCTGACCGAGCATGGTGCAGGACGCAAGGTGAAGGAGATCCGCACCCCTGGCCGCCTAACACGCGAAAATAAGCCTTTTTCAGCGAGGAGATAATGGTCCGAAAGCGGCAGTTAGCTGCTGAAACAACGGGAGCTGACTCACCCAGGCGACACACGGGACCGATGGACGGTTTTGTCGCTACAACGCCCGACGTGCGAGGGCCGCAAAGTGAGCGCAAGATGGCGCCCGTCTCCCCGGGCTCCGACAACGCGGGAGAATCCCACTCAGGAGATGCCCAGGTTAGTGAGCTGGCCCAGATCAGGGCAGAACTGGCACATATATCAGCCAGGATGCTCACCAAAGCGGACACTGGCTCCTTGGTCCAGGAGATCCGCGCAGCCCTGCGAGGGGAGCTAGCTGACATGCGCTCCGACATAGCAGCACTTGAAAACCGGGTGGAAGAAGTGGAAACTACTGCCCAGGGCTGCCAGGAGCAACACAGAGCGACAGAGGTGGCTGTCACCAGACAGGGTAACATGCTCCTTACGCTGCGCAGGCAAGTTGAGGACCTGGAGAATAGGAGCAGGAGGAATAACATCAGGGTCCGGGGCCTACCGGAGTCGGACTCAGACCAGCTTCAGGTGTCCCTAAGCGCTCTGTTTCAACAACTGCTGGGGGACCAAGCCCCTGACACTTTCCATATAGAAAGGGCACACAGAGCATTGGGCCCAATGAGGCAAGATGGCAGCCCTAGAGACGCGATATGCCACATCGCATCACATGGTGTAAAAGATCAAATAATGGCCGCCGCGAGAGTGCAGTCCCCAATAAGATTCCGGGGTGCTGAAGTTGCACTTTATCAAGATCTCTCCAGCCTCACTCTAGATGCCAGGAGGGCCCTGAGGCCAGTAACTGGAACCCTCCGCGATAAACGGATACCGTACAGGTGGGGCTTCCCATTCAGTCTCCAGGTGAAGCATGGAAACTCGTGGCTTACGGCCCGCTGGCCAGAAGATATCCCCCGCATGATGCGGACGCTGGGCCTACCCTCCGTCAGAATCAGAAATTGGATCCTGGACGAAGCTGCCGCAGCGCGGAGAGATCCTCTGGCACCGATACGCCCAATAGCGCCAGCCCTAGGCAACGACGCCATACCAAGCCGGCGAGGGGGCCCAGAAGGTCCAGAGGAGTAATCCCTGAAAGGCGGTCAAGCAAAGCGGGACATGGTGAGTCCAGTTCACTCCTGGGGACATGCATACACTATGGGACAAAAGGAACAACGACACAGCGGGAGGGATGTGGACACTTGGGGAGGGGGGATGACAAAGGGGGGCCAGCAGCCACATTCTTATGGGAACTATTGGGCCACCTAGTGTCTGGCAGCAGGGTGACGGGTGGGGCACTATCATGGACAGCCATCGCCAGTCGCAATGAGCGGAAGGTGAGGAACCAAAAGCTCACGACCGTGAGATGGCAGGTTTGGGAGGGGGGACGCCGGGTATTATAGAGGGACACGGTGTTACCTAAGCTAACTCATCAGGGTCCTAGATACGCTATAGTGGCACAGGAACCTCCCATGTGTAGGAGACGGCCGGACACAGGCCCCAGGGACAGCTCCGCCGGGGCCTAAGGGCCCGCCCCCTGAAGGCATATGCACATGCTGGGAATACGCTCAGGGGACCTGCTAATCGGACATCTCCTATAGTCAACTGTGCAAGGGAATATGTAGGAGGGGAGGTGGCAGGGCCTCAGACGTAAGAACCGCTGGGAGACACCGACAGATCTAAACGGCTACCCTGACCGGATAGACCCTCCCATACAACAGCTGGTAGATGCTCTAAGGGATGACGCACCAGGCTAGGGGCCCGAGGGCCCACAATGGACGCAGACACTTAGCTGAGACGCCTGCCACTGAGATGCCCGACCACGATGCCTGACGCTAGTCACACTAGACCTCCCACTGCGGGGTGACCAAGGAGACGCATACCCTCTCACCACACTGACTGCGACACCCAGTAAGGCTGCTGTGGCAGGGACGCAAGCCCCGACCCCCCACCGACCGTGCACAAGAGGCAAGTTAAACCCCCGACCCGCTTGCCCCCCCCACATGTAGACCCGCCCCCGCAGACCCTAGGGGCTCCCCAGGATGGACGAGGCCATAGCCCACGTAAACCGCTGACGCCCACATGACGCCCCCAAGCAAGATCACACCTTCTCTCCCGGAACCTTATGCCTCCCGTAAAGCCAAGACACCCTAGGCCAGGGGGACGGAAGGTAGTAGGTACACATTTCAAGTTCATTTTCTTACCCTTGAATAAGGGACAGTTCTTGTTGCTAGTTTGATCACCCCCTTCTGTGTATAAAAGGAAGATAGCCTGCACCTGCGCTCTGCAGGACCAGTTCCCCCTAGACAGGCGCCACGCGAAGGTTGGCGGAGAGGGTGCGAGACGCTCCCCGAGGGCGCTAAGCGCGGCTCCCACGCCAAGGCGCTGAGTCATACAGGCCCATACTAGGCCTGACATACCCGGGACCCCTAACCCTTTCCCTGACTCCTACCCCCCCCCTCCCATAAGGGACGCAGGGCCATGGGGACGGGGTTCACGCCTGCACCTTTCCACGTCTGGTCGTGTAATACCCGGGGCCTGAACGTGCCCGAGCGGAGATCCCACCTGCTGCGTGCCCTATGGGCCGAGAGAGTGTCGGTTGCTTTTCTGCAGGAAACTCACTTCAAGGGGACGACTAGCCCTACACTACGGGACGCACGATACCCAATAGGGTTTTTCGCAAACCATCAGACGGCCAAGAAAGCTGGGGTGGCAATTCTGTTCGCTAATACGATCCCCTTTGACTGCACAGCAACACCAGCCGATGATATGGGACGCTACTTGTTTGTCAAGGGCACGATCGCCGGATGCATGTATACCTTTGCAAGCATATATGCCCCAAACGCCCGACAAGGCAGATTTGTCCGACAGACACTTCAGAAGATCGAGAGATTCCGAGAAGGATTCCTGGTGGTGGCGGGAGACCTGAACGTGGCATTGGAACCGCGATGTGACACTTCCAGAGGCACAAGCTCCCTCACACGCCAGGATCTACAAACTATCCGACAGGCCCTACGGAGATCTGGCCTCATCGACAGTTGGAGAGCGATGCACCCCGGGGAAAGAGATTTCACCTACTATTCTGCGGTACATAAATCTTACAGTAGGTTGGATTATATACTTGTATCCCAGGAGTTCCTACCTATGCTGACCTCAGCGGAGATACTGCCAATGGTCAGGTCCGACCATTCTCCAATACTGGCGAAACTCAAATCACCCCTATTCAGACCGAGGGACCGCCAGTGGCGGATGAATGAATCGATCCTTAATGACACACTAGTAGTCGCGGAACTCCGGACGGTCCTGGCAACGTACTTTGAAGAGAATGAATCCACAGAAGTCCCAGCCCTGACGGTGTGGGAAGCGCACAAATGTGTAATTCGAGGACATCTTATTAAACTGTGCACCCATAGACAGAAGCAGCAGCGCCAGCGTGTGGCCGACCTAACCGCGCAGATTGTGACACTGGAAGCCTCCCACAAAGCTTCCCAGGCGGACAATGACTACAAATCCCTCCTAAACGCTAGGCGGGAACTGAGAGACATACTTCACCGCAAACTACAGTACACGATCCGCAAATCACAACGTTTCTTTTACGAATACTCGGGCAAATGTGGCCGTCTACTCGCCCGGACCCTGCAGAAGAGACGCAGGATGTGCCAGATTACAAAGATCAAAAACAAAGACCAAACGACCACCCAACTTCCGGACGAGATCCTAGGCGCCTTTCGAGGGTTCTATAGCGACTTGTATAACCTACCAGCAGACGACGCCCCAGAGGTCAGCCGCCTCCGGGACACACACATAGCGGAATACCTACAACGTCATCTCGACAGAACCCTTAGCCGCGAGGAGGCGGATGCCCTGGAAGCCCCCATCACAATAGAGGAGCTCCAGGCAGCTTTGAAAAGCTCAAAGCCAAACAAAGCTCCGGGCCCGGACGGCCTTCCTGTGCGATACTTTAAAGAACTAGGTGACATACTCATGCCTAAGCTCCTCACAGGACTCAATTCACTGCTAGAGGGTGGCTCGCTCCCTAGAGATACCCTGTCGGCAACGATTACAGTGATTCCAAAGGAGGGCAAGGACCCAGCCAACTGCGCAAGCTACAGACCAATCTCGCTGCTGAACACAGACCTGAAGCTCTTTACAAAGGTTGTGGCAACGCGCATAGGCTGGGTCCTGCCAGAACTGATCCACCCCGACCAGGTGGGGTTTGTCCCAGGAAGAGAAGCGAGGGACAACACCATCCGCGCCCTGAATGTCATACATGCCTCGAAACAATCGGCCCAGAAGGTCCTTCTCCTCTCTACCGATGCGGAAAAGGCCTTTGACCGGGTAGACTGGCGTTATATGCTGGCGACGCTCCGGGCAATGGGCTTCGGCCCCCACATCTTAGCATGGATCTCTTCCCTGTATACAGTACCGTCGGCCAGGATTAGGGTAAACGGTGCATTGTCGGACCCGATACACATACGCAATGGGACAAGGCAAGGTTGTCCGCTATCCCCCCTTCTGTTTGCCCTCTCCCTGGAACCCTTCCTGGGGGCGGTCAGACAGGACGGGGCCGTGAAGGGCTTTATGATGCATGGTCAAGAACATAAGGTGGCGGCATACGCCGACGATATGCTGTTCTTCATTAGCGACCCGATTGTCTCGCTGCCGAATCTCCTGAAGGCCTTTGCGGAGTATGGACAACTATCAAACTTGAAACTGAACACTGACAAATCAGAAGCTCTACCCATATCCACAGGGGACCAGATGACCACCCACCTTGAAATCCAATATGCCCTTACATGGTGCCGAGACAAAATACGATATTTGGGTATCTGGTTGTCCGCAGACCTGTCCCAGTTGTACGCCCACAACTTCACACCAATGCAAACAAAACTGGGCTCGGACTTAGCCAAATGGGCCGGACTTAGTGTCTCGTGGTTCGGGAGAATGAATGCAATAAAAATGAATCTCTTGCCCCGACTCCTCTATCTGTTTCAGACCATACCGATCGCTATACCGAAGACCTTCTTTAGAGCCATGGACACGGCCATAACACGGTTCATCTGGCTATCCAAGGCACCTAGACTAAAGAAGACACAACTCAGTTTGCCAAAATCGCAAGGGGGAGCGGGTCTACCATCACTTCTAGATTACTATAGAGCAGTACACCTCCACAGGATCGTTGACTGGCATGCCCTGGAAACGCAGAAGCAATGGATACATATGGAACGGAGCCAATTAAACGGCGCACTACCAGCGACGCTGTGGCTAGGGGGCCCATTGACCGAAGTGAGAACCCACAGGCACCCGTTTATCGGAGCCACCCTGAGAGTCTGGTACTCCATCAGGTTTAGACTGGCACTGACGACTACCCCGGGACCACTGACACCGATCACGCACAACCCAGACCTGGCTGGCGGTCTCACGCCACGCGACATCGAGGCCTTTGGGGCCACGGACTGGACGTATATGCAACAGTGGTGCGAAATCGACACAATGAGGCAACTACCCGACCTAATACCTGATCGGACTCCGACGGGGCTAGACAGATTTAGATATTTTCAGATCAAATCTTACTACCAGGCCCTCCCGGGAAAAAACTTGTTACACAGACCCCTAACCAAGTTCGAGAAAATATGCACACAGAGACGGCAAATCTGCAGAGGAATCTCACACCTCTACGAGATGCTGATAACCTCCACACCGCGGGAACCACTGAAACATATAGCGCGCTGGGAGGAAGCCACAGGAGTCACGCTGACAGCCCCTCAATGGACAAACATTCATATTCTGACCCACCAAAGCTCATTAAGCTCCAAACAACAAGAACTCAATTATAAACTGCTGACCAATTGGTACAGGACGCCCGAGCGGATCCAACGAATGATACCAGACGCTTCGGCGACCTGCTGGCGCTGCGAAAACGAGATTGGCTCAACCCTCCATATTTGGTGGTCCTGCCGGAAGATAATCCCATACTGGCGTCAAATTCAAACCCAGATCAAGCATATCACAGACACAGACATTCCTATGCGACCACTCCAGATGCTTCTTCACCACACACCGCTACCCATCTCAAAATATAAAAAGACATTAGTCAAACACCTACTGAATGCAGCTAAAACACTCATCCCTACGCGATGGCGCACCTCACAGGTACCCACCCTGCAGCACTGGATGGACAAGGTAGAGGAAATACACGGAATGGAACAACTAACCGCCGCATTACGTGGCACTACAGAAAAATACATGCAGGTATGGACTCCGTGGATACTACACATATCGGGTAGACCGACCCTGCAGCCTGTACCAGTGACCGATGCAGACCCGGAACATGGGCCGCACCGGGTGACGGGACCGTGAGGGATTATTTCCTGGCCCCGAGGAGGCGTGCGGCTGGATGTCGGATCGTCTTGCGGGGGGGGCGCGTTCCCGGTGGCGAATGTGTCCTCTTTACCCCTTCCCTCCCCCTCTCCCCCCCTCAGATATGCCCCGACCCTTAGTCAAACATCTATGATCAGCCAGGCTAGTTGGTAGCTAATTCCTGACAATACAAGGAGAGATATGGGAATATAGGATGTCCACGGGCGCATAATGGGAGGCTTGAAGGGCCCTAGACCACTCAAGTGGCTGACGGAAGATGGACCCTAGAAATTCACCTAGGTACTTAATCTACATCATACCGGTCACCAGACTAGGATCTCAAATCCCACCGTTATTGAACCCAGACGGTCCGGTGACAGTATACCTAATAAGCCCTACTGATAGCACCGACAGTTGAGATCTACTCCTAGAGCAGCACCTCCCAATCCCCCCAGAGTTAAACCAACCAAGACCCCATATGATTATTCGATAAGCACATAACAGGACATGACGATGCTTAATACGCTGCTTAACCGCGTCAGTGAGTTCACAACGAGTCCGACTACCAAGCACCACACTTGCAACCCATTATATGAGACCTCAGACACGCGTAGACAGACTACTTTCTAACAGCAAAATTCGACAGCCAAGCTTAGCATGTACACGTTAGTCGGACAGCTGTTACCCTATCGCAACCTCACGTTCACCAAACCTGTAATGTGGTGAGATTAACATGCAATGTCTAGATATATTATTACCATACCTGCATTGTTTATTAATAGCATACCTACTCAGTTATACTGTATGCATGTAAACTAAAGTTGGTGCAAACACGGACTAACTCTTATACCATTGCTTGAAACGAGGCTTGTGTTGTAGCGATAGGCGCATCTACCATAAGCTGAGGATGTACCATGTCGAAAAAGCTAAACTGTAATATGAGACCCCAAATATGTTGGAAAACGTACACTCCCTTTTCCTCATTTTGTACCCCATTTCATAAATGTTTCAATAAAAAAGAGATTGACAAAAAAAACAAAAAAAAAAACAGTATGTGAGCCTATACACAAATGTAAACACATTAAACCTTTACCTGAATAATGTAAGAGAATAAGAGCCATCCTTGACTTAGTCATCTGTTTGCATACGGCTGCACTTGATATTACGTACTTTAAATACTTCTTTCGAGTAGATCTGGCAGTTTAACATAACTATTTTTCTTAGTGTAACAGTGTATTACCATTACTTTCTTTCTATAACTTTAGATGGTTTTAGATGTTCTGGCCACATCTCCATAGTATTAAAGGACCACTCTAGGCACCCAGACCACTTCAGCTTAATGAAGTGGTCTGGGTGCCAGGTCCTTCTAGGGCTAACCCATTTTTTTTATAAACATAGCAGTTTCAGAGAAACTGCTATGTTTATGAATGGGTTAAGCCTTCCCCCTAATCCTCTAGTGGCTGTCTCATTGACAGCCACTAGAGGCGCTTGCGTGCTTCTCACTGTGATTTTCACAGTGAGAGCACGCAAGCGTCCATAGGAATTCAGCCCAGGAGGAGGAACGGTGGAGGATCGGAGGAAGAGAGCTCTCCGCCCAGCGCTGGAAAAAGGTAAGTTTGACCCCTTTCCCCTTTCCAGAGCCGGGCGGGAGGGGGTCCCTGAGGGTGGGGGCACCCTCAGGGCACTATAGTGCCAGGAAAACGAGTATGTTTTCCTGGCACTATAGTGGTCCTTTAAGCCAGTGCAGACATGTCAACCCTCAAAATATTAGAGAAATAAAATGAGGTTACAAACTGGCATATAGTCCTGACAATCAGAGAGGAACTGTCATATTTCTGTTGTTACTGTTTGATAGTGTTGAATACACTCTGTTGATGTAGTATATATTTTTGGTACCATGCATACAATGTGCAGTGAAATTGTGATTACGCCAATATTTCTTCCATAATTTCCCTCACTCACTTAATATGACTCAACTTACATTGTTACCCCATGTCAGGCTCTTGCAAGTAAATACTACAGAGATGCTGATCGTCATTCAGAGGTGGTTGGCTGCAAGTTCAACTGCTCCAGAAGTAAAATATATATATTTTCAACTACAGAACTGTTGATGTTTACGTCTATATACAGTGTATAGACTGGAAACGTAGATATGTTAATGTGAACTTATAAACACACAATTTGTGAATGACAAGTTCACTTTAGCTTAGCAAAATTCCAGAGCAATATCAGACTATCTAATATATGTAATAGCTATGTTTAATAGAATTATCTCAGTTCTGACAGAGCCACTTTAAAGGGACACTAGATGCAAAAGAGCAACTACAGCTTAATGTAGTGATTCTGGGCATAAAGCCGGTCCCTGCAGGCTGAGCATTGTAAACTAAGCATTAGTTGCATTGCTGCCGAACGCCACCTCTAGTGGCCTGACACTTGGAATGCCACTAGAGGGACCTTCTGGTTTCCATCTTGCATGGAGATGTTAAACAATCCCCATAGAAATGCATTGACTCAACGTTCATCATGGCTCCATGTCTGGGAGGAGACATTGGGAAGTCTACCTCATTAGCTGAGACTAACATGATTAAAACCTCAGACAGAGTGGTGCCCAGAAAGGAATTACTGCACTTTCATTGTGTTATATGAAGAGGGGATTTACCAAAGGGCAAGCTGCTGAGCTTCTCTAAGCTTTCGTCTGTTTTCAGAGTGCTCATATTCTTTGTTTTTGTTACAAAGTATTAAGTTAAAGGGGTAATCCAGACGTGGACCCCGTGCTCACTGTGCCTAGAGGGAAATCAGCTACACCTCACTCACGAGGCCCAAAGAAGACCGAAACAATTGTCGGGAGTTTCTTATCTCTCGTGAATAAAGAACTTGCCGGCATTTTGGTTCTGGACTGTCCTTATGGGTGGGATCAGTCTGATATGCTTCTGAAAATATTCTCTCTGAAATGGCACACGTGAGCAAAAACAGTTTTGAGACCTGAGAACTGATTTACAGAAGGACAAGCTATGAGTTTCTTTAAGCCTTTGTCCATTCTCAGAGTTCTCGTATTCTTAGTTCAGGTAGAATAATACATGTTTGCATTCCTAACGCTATAGTATTCCATAAATACGATACAGAAACAACATTCTTGTGACACCTCCCAATAAAATTAGGAATAAGGTATTGTCACATCCTGTTTCTAGCTGCGGATCATTCTGGCAATGGTATCTGGTATCCAGTACTCTTTTTACAATTCTTGTTTAGTTTTTCTTGTTTTTTTCAGGTTTTCTATTCTATGTCTGGTTTTCTTTATGCTGGGTTTTCTGGGTTCATTCCTGTATTCCGTTCTTGGAATTCCCAGTCTCTTGGATTCCTTTAAATGTTTGTTTTATGTTGCCACACCCGTTTCTTTTCCATGATTCCTTTTGTTTCAGTTGGTCCCTGCAGGCAGTTGCTCAAGTCCTCTGCCTTTTCTTGCAGGTAAGTGCTGTATGTGTTTTAATTTTTGTTCATTTAGCAGAGATTAGGCAGTTAGAGTAGGACCTGCCTAATATGGGGTACATTGACGTTGTGGCAGGCTTATGCAATGTATGATCATATAATGTAACTAAATCCCCATAGATTTCACATATTGTACTTAGTTATGTCTCCTCTTGTTTTGCCTATTATCTCTTGTCTTGTTTTATTTTGTATTCCCAGTCCATGTACAGTTCTGTCCTGTCCTGTCCTGCTCCTGTTCTGTTAATGTTTCCCTTATGTATTGTGTACATATTCTGGGTTTAGCTTCCTATCCTTCTCTGGTTCTGGGTTCTACTAGTTCTCTCTTGTTTTCATGTTTGGTGTCTGTTCTAGTCTTGCCTTGTTTCTGTACTGGATACATTCCTGCTGCAGAGCCTCCCTATTCAGCTCCTGGGAGGTCTGCTTATTTCCAAGCTCCTAGTTCCTGGGATCCGCTGAAGCTGCATCAGGGTCCTGGTATGTGGCTGCACAAACGCTGGTGCTCAACACCAGGGGGCGTGCGGTTACCCTGCACCAGACCCTGCTAATCCACTTCCACACTGTGACTCCTACTTTCATCATCAGGTATACTGGGTCCCGGTCGTCCGTCCGCCGCCCAGACATTGTCTGGGTCCCGGTCACTGGGCCGCCACCCTGACAGGTATCTTGTAAAGAAAATGGTCATACCTTTTGTGGAGCAATCAGATAGGATGATGTGTTGAATTGGCACTATTAGCATGGTAGAAATAGGAGAATGTATATATGCAACTACCAAAAGAAAACAAAATAGGCAGGATATGGGGGGGGGCAAAGAAATAAGGACAGAGGTCTGAAAATAAGGAAACATTTAGGGTACAGATGGTGCATGAATGATGACTTCAGAGTTAAATAGAAAGAGTTAGATGTAAAAACACACTTAGGATGTTGAGATGAAAATATAGAGAGAAACAGATCACAGAGAAACAAATTGCAGGATATATTAGGTCAGAAATTAAGAACATTATGTGGAGATGAGACGATGTACTTAAAGGACCACTCTAGGCACCCAGACCACTTCAGCTTAATGAAGTGGTCTGGGTGCCTGGAACTTCTAGGGTTAACCCATTTTTTCCTAAACATATGTTTATGAATGGGTTAAGCCTTCCCCTATTTCCTCTAGTGGCTGTCTCATTGACAGCCACTAGAGGCGCTTGCGTGCTTCTCACTGTGATTTTCACAGTGAGAGCACGCCAGTGTCCATAGGAAAGCATTATGAATGCTTTCCTATGTGACCGGCTGAATGCGCGCGCAGCTCTTGCCGCGCGTGCGCATTCAGCCGACGGGGAGGAGAGAAGGAGGATCGGAGGAGGAGAGCTCCCCGCCCAGCGCTGGAAAAAGGTAAGTTTTACCCCCTTTCCCCCTTCCAGAGCCGGGCGGGAGGGGGACCCTGAGGGTGGGGGCACCCTCAGGGCACTATAGTGCCAGGAAAACGAGTATGTTTTCCTGGCACTATAGTGGTCCTTTAAATGCACACTGTGGTAGAATAGAGGGGGTCAACCACACAAAGGAAAATCATAATAATGTCTTCGTCGAATCTGTCAGATGTTGACTGTAACAAGAAAACAGCTACAACTCTATACAGTTAGCTAATTCATTTTCATAGGAATGTGACCCACAAAATGGACTTATAAACTAAGCTGATTTCATCATCTAATTCTCTGCATCAGTGTTTCTTAATTCAATTTTACAAACACCATTAAAGAGATCTTTTAACACATCACTTCACACAAGAAAAAAAAAGCAGCAAACTAGTGGTTTAGAGTTATATGTGTAAAATACAAGCCGTGTTACTTTGAGGATTCTTATCTCCATCTCAGGGTCAGTGGCAGTGTGCATTAGTGTAGACCTAGTCCTCACAATTATGTCTAGATCTATTTTTAGAACAGTGAACATTTGACAATAGCCTTACATAACAGGTTAAATTTTAGCAGTGTTACCTGAAAACACGCCTGCCAACATAATGCGCTTTAATCTAGGATGTAACACTAAACTATGGCTATCAAAGGGCATGTGTCAGCTCTGGATGCATGTTTGCAATACAACTGTAATGTTTGAATGGAATTAACTCACATTTTACACTCTTCCACGAAAAAGCTATTCAAATCTTATCTGGCTACCTTGGTGAAATACAGATTAATCAGCAAGTATATGGTACATTGTGTATGTCAACTGACATAATCCTTGTTTAACTCACTGATCTCTGTTTAAAGAGGAACGGTCACATCTGAGTTGGTGACCATTTCACCTTTAATCAAACCAGTACTCAAAGCAGTAATGCTATTGGCATGTTTATTGCAGCTAGTAATGCAATGGAGGTAAATATAAGGCACAATGGAAGGTATGATTTACAGGAGGGGCTGGTCACAAAGATGCATGCCATTGATGCCATGTGTGTCACTGGTGATGTTGTCTGTGTCACTGGGGACAACATGTGCATCACTGGTC